>JARHVA010002139.1:1822500-2222500 GCA_037957365.1 Torreya grandis
ATCAAGAACCTCTACTAACACATAGTAAAAGATTTCTTTAGTTATATTGGACACCTACAAAGTTAGTGGGATTGATCAAAGGGCTAAAGGATGTATTGCATGATTTTCCAAGTTTCCCTATTCTCTAAGACATTGTGTTTGTTGACTTACCTACCCATTTTACAATCTACCTCTAAAGGGATTTCATAGGCAATATAAGAGGCTACCTCTCATTTGATTGGTCATTCTTAGACTTTAAGACAAGCTATGGAACAAAGGTGCCCATAAGAACCCAACCACTTGTTAGCTTCCATATTTAACCTTATATATAAGCATGTTCCAATCTCAATTATGTCATCAATGATAAGGAGGAGTCTATTATTGATGATGGTGCTTCTTCCAAGATATATGACATATCTAACTTATTTCTATATGAGTATTATGCATATGCTTATGAACATGATCCATATACCTACTTTGAGAAAACTAAGCTTGGCACCCATATCATCCATGAAGGAGTATATGGACAAGTTGGGGTAAACATTGAACATTATTTCTCACAAGATGAACCATGTATATGATGATGATAGATTGAGAAAATGATAGAGCATTATATTGAGAAGAACCATGTAATTCTTCCTATAATTTGTGAAGTAGCCCTTGAAGATGACATTCATGAGGAAGATTATGACCTATGGTAATAGTTCAATGCCATAAGTCAATAATTTGATCATTTAGTTAAGACTATTCCTCATCTAAATAAGTGTGAATCTAATGATATGTTTATTAATGAGCCTAATAAGCATGATCTTGAGTGCCTTATTAAGTAAGAAAATAATGCCTTGATAAGCATGAAGGTGAGTTTCCTACTACTATCTAAGAAATTATAGTCATAGATAAGCTTAATGAATTTAGGCTAGAAATTTTTATTTTAATAAATGGCCAATACCTCAACTTGAAGTCATTTTATATGCGATTAACCTTGGTCATAGTCAACTTTTAGTACTTGTACCATTTCATGTAATATAGGGTCATATTTGAGCTATTAATAAGGTTTGTACAATTTCCCTTGGTAGACAAGTGTTTAAATATGCCTTTCAACATCCTATATGTCATAATCCTATCATAGGTGGTAGTATATAACTAAAAATGTGCAGGTTCCTAAGTCAGATCAAGAAAATAGTTAGAAAGGAGGAAGTTTTGGTAGTTGTATGGCCTATACAAGTGTTTTATTACATGCAGAAGGTTTTTTAATGACTCTTAAGATTCCTTGAGATGACTTATATGTTTTATTATATTTTTAAACTCCAAAAATTGGCATAAAACTATTATACTCCATCATTCTTCTTGGCATGTAAAGTTGGTAAACATGTTTTCTCATGGTATGGTTAGTAGGAGAGGAATTGGGTCAAATGCTTCTGAGTTATATTAATAAACTTAGTCTGGTTCCATTTCATGCTAGGATTTCAAATATTGGTTGCCTATACTTTATGAACCAATTCTAATAAGTTGATTGTTCCTTTATATACGTTTATCCTCACACCCTACAACTTTTCTCCTTATTTGAGTTATTCCATACAAACCATGTGATGAAAGTGTTTCTAGGATATGTATACATCCTAATCTCATGGTTTCTTGTCATTTTTCATATGTATATATGAGTTGAAAATAAAAAATACTCCATTTTTCTAGTGGAATCTCTATGATTAGTTTTTAGTAAGTGTTTCATAAATTATATAAGGTATTTATTACTATAGTGGTTTCAAGAAAAGGTTATATGTTATGTTCATGCCTCCTATACAATAGTTACTACCTATATTTCTAATCTTAGTCTCAAATGATAACATCCATGAAAGTATAGTCATATATGGAACATATTTAGATCTTCTTACAAGTATTCACCTATAGACAATAGAAAAGAGAGTATTGCAAGGTCATGGTGACATGATAAAGAGGTTCCAAAATGTTTATATATCTCCTAAGTTGGGAACCATATTTTTTATCCATCTAATGGTAGTTTTAGTTTGGGTAATATAAAATGTTATTACATAAGTTTTTCCCTATGTTACACCTTTGTATGCACCTACACGTCTCCATAGAGGTCTCAAAATATTGGAGATAAAGTGATTGAGATAGGTTTAAAACTTACTTAAGGTCTTGTAGTGTTTAATATTTCATGGTAACCATAGAGGATCCATGAAATGATAAGTAGACTTACTCTAACCTACCACTAGTTGATGGAATAACATGAGGGATAAGTTACCTTAAATATTCCAAAATAGGGTTTTCACCTTTCATTTGATCCTTATATAGTGTGATGCATGAGGTATAGACAATTCTAATTGATTTCATCATGAATCCCACATATAAGGGCAATGCCTTGAAAAATTTCATGAATTTTTGGACAAGATATGGTGATATAGGATGTTTTAAAACCCAAAAAATCCCTCATTTTAGTTTGGGAGTGTTATCTTTAGTATCTTGAGTCCAAATTGCTTTAAAATGCTATGAGACCTAATGGAGGTATAATATGCATACAAATGACTTATTTTGTATAAAGGTGATACTAAGAGCTCAAACAACATTCAAATAAGTTTAAGTAAAATGTTTTTAACTAGACTACCACCTATAAATCCCCCTTTTGGTCTAGGAAAGTACACCTATAGGTTGACCAAAGAATCATGATATATTAAAATACAACAAATTGGGGTGTTAGCTTAAAGTCTGGGCATGTTATGTTCATAACTAAAAATTAAGGTGAACTAATAAGTCCCAATAATAACCTAGGGTATAAATATCCATTTTTCAACATGAAAATCATACCCTTGGTTCTCAAAATGGCTACTTACAGTCTAACCATAGTGTGACAATAGAATGAAAAAATCAGTTTGGATGTTAGAAAACTCTAAATCATGGTTGGTATAAACATAAATAGGTATGAATTGAGTTTAATGACTCAAATTATATATTGGAACATGAAATTTAGGGTCTAATGCAAACTATTCACCTACTGGTATGTTATTTTTTGAGCAAGTAACACAATCACATAACTTGTTAACTAGGCCTATCAAAATGGAAGGTATACATTGAAGAGTTTGTAAAAGGTTGGGATGATTAAAATTTTTGGATTACCTACACAAATTATAATTACCATCTTATGATATTATCAATATAATGGAAATTATAGAATGGAAAGTTTCAACATATAATCTATAGTCCATACACCAACCTTGCATATATTCAGTGTTACATAGAGTCTATCTTGGAGTTTTAGATTTTTTGAAGGTGATATAGTGTGACAAAACATTTAAATTAATTATAGAGGGTCTATATGACCTATTTAAGCCTCTCATATCCTTTTTTAGACTAAGGCAATAGGGTAGATTCCCTTTGTTCTATTTTAGATAAAGGGTACTTCCATAAAGTCCAAAACTATAGGTTGAATAACTAAAGTGAAATAAGATGTGTTGGGAGAAGTTGGATAATTTAAATAATATTTAGGTGGTTTTTTCTAACATGAACGTAAATTCAAAATAACCTATAGGTGCTAGAAACCAAACATGGTGGCCTAAACCCATAGAAGTATAGTTAGGCCTACTAGGCCTTGACTAGGTCTAAGGTTTAATTAGAAGGATAGTCCCATTTATAAAAATAATTAAACATTTAAAATAATCATATTAAATTCATGTGGAGTTATAAGGTGAGTTGAAGCCTTTATTCTATAGCAAAGATCACAAATGGGTCAATTCTTAGCTTAAGAACAACCTAGGGTACATAGAATGCAAAGAAAGGCTCGAGAAGCCATCTTAAGAATCTCACACTAGTATGGACGTTTAGCATGGGAAAATAAAGAGTTAGGATATGTTGAATAGGGTCCCAAAGAAGGTTATAGTATAATTTTTCTAAGGATTGAATGTCAGACTTTCATGAACAAATGCTAAGGGTCAAAACCATTTAAAACCCTCCAAAACCCTTGTTAATGATATGATGGGAAATATAAATAATATAAGTCATAAAAATGAGTTGTTATGACTTGGAATGTGATTGGGACTTTTATAGGACTCCCCCAAGCTCCTTAATATCAAGTTGGATTGTACCATATCTATACAGATAGGGTATATAATTGGTTTTCTTAACAAATTTTTGTGTTTTTAGATTAAAAAGAGAGTTGAAAGATGATAATAAATTTTTAAGATCAAGTGAGACCTAATTTAAATCCTCATGTTTGTTTGTTTATTCATTCAATCACACGAGTACCTCTATTATTTCCTTCACTTTAAGGAGTCCAAACTGGCATAGTGAATGGAAGGTGATCATCAATTAAAAAGGTGATAACTCTAATTGGGAGGAGTTTTAAGGTCAAAATAGTGGATTTAGGGATAATTTGACTCTTTATAGATGTATAACCACCCCTTGTATGGATTATATTGGAAAATATAAGGTCACTTGAATGATAAGTGTAAGAAATGAATGAAAAAGGGATATGGTGATTGTAGGTAGTGAGAACACTTATCTAGACTAATATCAATGATTAGGGACACATAAAATTAATTTTGGAGATTTTTATTAACCCCATATCATAGTGCACATGTGTAAATTGTTCCTATTATACCTTGGAGTGATCAAGAGAAACCAATAATAAATATAGTTTCCAAATAGGTAGTTTGAAAGTCCTATGCTATATTTGAGGAGTTTTAATTCTTAGAGATAAATTTTTATAAAGAGATATTTCTTAGTATATTTCATACTCCATTATCTTGAAAATCTAACTCTCTTTCTTAGCTTGTCACTTATTTTTGTGACTCTTAAACTCAACTTCTCTCTCTCTTCTCACTCATATTTTATAAGTACTAGCCATTTTGGCTCTTGTAAAACATTCCACACCATGTATGGTGAATCATTAATGGTTTTATATTTCAATTTTACTTTTAATAATACATTAAATATGGTTTTTAGTTAATAAAAATCTTGTCTATGTGTGTTAAGTGATGAATGGTGAGGTCTATTGATAAGCTTCTATCATTTCTTCTCTTTATCTTTTTCATGTTTAGTGCAAGAAGTTCTATTTATAACAAGTTATATGGAGTGTAACTAGTGTGTTTGAATTATTTCAAGTGTTTAAGTGTCCTTAGAGTTTTTAATCTGACCTTTGGTCCACTTAGATTATTCTCATGCATATCACCTCTATATTGAAATACTAATGATAGAACATCTTAGGACTTTGAAGCTAGTGTTGTAGGTCTTGTTTCTTAGTTTAATAGTATGATGATCTTATGGATATATTCAAAATGTATCACCCCATTATAATATATTTATTTAATGTATACTTATAGCCATTTTCACATAATCAATTAATTAGTGTAGGTGATAAGCACTTAAAGGTCAACTCAAGGAGTTAGCCCTTAAACCATGGGGTCTACCTCTACTATAGGCAACCCATAGGCATAGAGGTATTCCAATGTTGCTAAAATATTAGAGTTGGATTGAATAACCTCTTATATGGTATAATATTTGGTGATAACACATCCCTTAGCCTTAAAGTTTCACCTATTTTTGTCAGCAAGCTCAAATTTTTACATGAAAATCATTAGTAGAATTTTCTCAAAGGCTTTAGGAGCAACTTCATGGGGTACAAGTCCTATAAATCATGCCATTATTTAAATCATATTATTATAATAATGGAGGTTAATATAGTGTTATTTCAATTAAATAATATTAAAATAAACACACTAACACTTACAATCCTAGCCTAGATACTAGGGAGAGCTTAGTAACAAAAGATAAATTAAAGAACAACTAAAACATAAAAGACACAAATCCTTTACCTTCCTTGGGAGCTCCAAATTATTTTTTGAGTGAATTTATATTATTACACATCAATAAATCTTTGTAAAATGAATCTTGTTGGCTCCTTCTCTCCTGGGAACCATGTCTTTGATGTGGCTTGTGATTGCTTTGGCTCAAAATTTTGGTATTATAACACTATTGATATGAGTCTCATGAAGAAAATATTTAATAATAACTCTATAATATCCAAACTTATAAATGAAGAGGTATGGCCTTATATTTAACAACTTAGGAATTAAGTCTCACCCAAGGTGAGTTATGGTTGTGTTAAGGCTTATAATGAGTTCAAACTAAACCTAGTTTAGTTAAAACTAACTCTAATAGAGTTAATAGTTGTCAATTAGTTATGACTTTTAATTACTAGGCATGGATCTCAAAATTGGATATTTTATGATATTTTCAAAGAGAATGACAAGTCATAAAACCAATGATGAAAGGCTTGAATATTTTGAATTTCCTTTTTAAATATTCATTAATTTCAAATGGATAATTCAACTAGACATTTAATAATGTTTAACTTCTTAATTGATTTTTATTAGCCTTTTATCTCTTTCATGATTTGATTTAAGTGCACAAGTACAACACTTAATAGGTTCATAGGACAAATTGACAATTGTGATGTCACAAAGTGATTAGGGATGAATTATTGGGAGGTTATTTTTGCATATGATAAGATACCCCAATTAGGGATCTCTCAACATGATTTTGAGCTTTGATGAATTATGCATAATTTTTTTTGAGAAATTTAGTGATTTCTAGGATTAATTTGTAATGGTTGGTATGAATCGATCTAAAGTCCATTTGAAGGCCAATTGTGTCCAATTTTAGGTGTCTACAAATATCTTCTATATCAACTTGACTAAGTTGAGACTATTCAATCATTAGTCTCCTTGACTTAGCAATCATCTTCCCATGTCAATATATGGTATTTAGGTCTAGGCTATAATATAAACACCATTAGGCTTATCTATAACTCAAGACACTTCAATATGAGATGAAATATTATATAAACAAAATCTTATTTGGAGAGGCTAAGGTAATTATTCCCACTAGAAATATTTCCAACTCTGACTAACTATAAACTATGTGATAGTTCTAGGATCACCACCATGAATCTTATATTACTTTAGAAAATCCTTCAAGTCATGAAATTGAACATCATCTATGTCTTAGTTTTTGTATGGTTCCTTATTGTTCTCTACATGCTGATAAGTGACTATAGGTGACTGTGTATGCTGAATATCTACTTAGTTAATGCCTATGGTCTTGATAAACTTCAAATAAATTCTTAGTCCTTCAATGCTAAGTTACCATGGAGAAATTGACTTTCATGTTTTGGGAGGTGAAAAACAAGCACATTAAATTTGGGTTGTAGACACTAATAGAGAATAGAACATTGCAGTTGATGAAACCATGTCCTACAAAAAAATGATTGCATTGTAAACACAAAGATAATGATCTTGGATATCAAAACATGTTTCATATGTCAAAAACATCTATAAAAAAACATGAAGATTAAGAACATGTTCTTCTAAAACACATACACTAGTTAGAAATATTAGATCATGTAAATAAGTAAGAAAACTTATAAGCATTGGGAATGCAATGATAGTTTTGAGTCAATATATTTATTATATATGGTTCATTAAGCTTAAAACACCAATTTAAAAACTAATGTCACATAATGAGAGTAAAAAAAGAGTACTTTCATCCACCTAATGCATTCCCTTCAACTCTGCCTAACTTGTCTATATCAACTACAAAATTATTGACCTATTTGACCTTATCTAAAGAGAAATGAGAAAGATGAGTCAAATTTTCTCAATTTGGGGGATTTAAAAGAAAAATAAACATGGATATGACCTATGAGGAGTTAAAAAGACACTAATGAAGTGGTCACATGTGCTAAAGCTATTATAGAGTCTGTATAATTTCAAAAACTCAATCCTTTTATAGTTATGTCCTTTATTTCTATGTTAAACCTAAAAAATTTAGTTATGGAATATTTTAATAACACTAACCTAACACATGGGATGTTATACCACTCTTTAAAACACTTTTCTTCTTATGAAAATCATATAAGTCATGAATATGACCAAAAAGGTGGGCTAGTATGACATAAGGATAAATTGAACAAATATGATTAATACTAAGACATATTTTATGACCATGGTGGACATTTATGACCTAATATACCTCATGAAATGTTTTAAATTATAGGGGGTTGACTTATTTGACCAGGGGGTCAAATTAATCAACATTTTTGCAATATCCTAGGGATAGAAAGCCTATAATGCTAAAGACCAGTTACCTTCTCCTATCCTTGGGAAATGGAGTCACTTATACATCACATTTGACACTAAAAATCCTCTTATTAGACACCAAAATACACTAAATATAAGATAGAAAATAAACACTAGACAAGGCAAGAAAACTCACACTTATGTTCTCATGAACACTTATGGAAAACTCAAACCAACACTTAAGAAAACTAAGCTATGTGCAAACTAACATGAAGAAAGTTTACCCTACTAGATCAAAAGGGAAATTATCACCATATATTTCTCCATGAGACATATTAATGCATGATTCAAGTTTCCTTTTAGATATTGGCCTTGATGTCTTCATTTTCTTGATGTTTACTAACCTCTTTGGTTTGACCTTGAATGTAATAAGGGTAGATAAAAATAGATCACCTATGAAGGTGAATTATTCTTAAATTTAAAAAACCTCAAACTTATCATGAGGCTCCTCAAATTAAACTTGAATCAATGGTGTCTCAATAAAACATATCTCCTTGACTTCCATGGTATTTTGAATAAGATCAGGTTTCTTACCAACTACAAACTCCTCAAGATCTTTAAGGAGCTTTGTGTAGTCAATCAAATCTTGGTCACTATCCTCAATGAGGACACCTTGATCTATTTTATTTTGCACTTGAACTTTAAATTTTTAAATTTCTTCAAGTTCTTCAAAAATCTCAATCTATTATATCCAATCATGCTTGCTCTCTTTCTCCTTAAGAAGCACAACTTCCTCAAACTCATCTTCTTGACCATGTTCATGAATGCCATAGTCATCATAGATTTCATTAAGATTATCATCAAGACATGGTTGCTAAATAATAACTTTAAATTTTACTTCCAAAAACTCATCTTTCTCTCTTTTAAGGACTAAACTTTCAATACCTTTATACTCATCAAATATCTCTTGATAGGTCTACCACATACCTTGATCAAGCTTTTGGTGAACAACTACAACTTCATTTATATCTTCTCTTTATTTAATCAATAAGGGTTAAATATTGTTTTTATCACCAATTGGAGTCCCTATGGTTAGATATTATTCATAATCATTTGTATTATCTTCTTGGTCAGCTACCCATTGTACTTGTTCTACTTTACATGCCTCCCATAATATGGGTTATCTTCTAAGAGGGGATGAGGTGGGAGGGTAGTGAATTGGTTCATGGCTTGTAGATGGAGTATGATGAGTGATGTAGGGATTGTTAATGGGTATTGGGATATAAGGAAACACTTTAAATAATTCTTAGAGAAAGAGAAGGTTTTGTTGGGTTATAGACATGTCATTTTATTCAATAAATACCTCATGATTTTCATTGTCTTCTTGAAACCCATCCAAAATTACAATTTCAAACTCTATATTTTTGACCAAGGATTATTTTTAATGATGAAAATACTCTTTTATGAACTTAAAATATGGTGTATCTATAGGTTTTTAAAGATAATATAACATGTTTTGATCATGCACAAGGGTTTTATTCTAATTAATCTCTTGGTTCCAAGATGGAACTTTGGGGTGACTAGGATATTTTGAAAATTGAATGGGATCATCATGAGGATAATTAATATGAGAGTAATAACATGGAACATAATAAAATAATTGATTATGGGAGAAATAGACTTAATCTTCAAACAAAATTTCACTTTCTCCATAGCCTTCATGAGGCCTTTGAATAATTATACATTGTCTCTTAACTTCTCGGTTTCCTACCTTGAAAGCCTATTAATACACCATTGGATGTAACATATAATTTCATGCAAGTACTAACTAATAATATATTTCAATTATCTCTCAACTAATATCCACTTGTTCATCAATAATTAGACTGGCTTCTCATCCTCTCTATGAAATGACTAAGAATCACTATAAGCTCTTTATCCCATCTCTTCATCAATATTTATAACTTTATAAAATATTAAATGAGTGCCAAACAGGACTTATCTTGAGGTATAATTATAGGAGGATAAGGAATCTTGGTATTAACCTTGAGAAGGTTGTATAAGGGGTTTGATAGGATATACAAGGTTTTTGGGGAAAAATACTTTCAAAAATCTACCTCTTACAAGCTTAGATCTCTCCTTTAAGGGATTGTATTGTAATATCTTGGATTTTTTCTTCAAGATCAATAATACTCTCTTATTTTTATCCATATTCATATGATTTTTCACAAGAATCCTCAATAAACTCATGACCATATGGAGGAGAAATATGTTGACTATATAGTGGATAACAACTTTGATAGGGTTGTGTATAGTATGAGTTATCAACATATCTATCCATGTAAGATTCATTAGTTAAAAGGAACACAATAATTGATAAACATATTTTCAATAATTACCTAGATATGTTTATCACCAGATGATGCATTTAGAGTTACCATTGGTGTTTGCTTGCATGTTTCTAAATGATCCACATCCTTTCTCAAGGATATGTCTCCCCACTGAGGCAATCATCGCACGCCATGTGTCCAACTAGGAATCACCTTGAGTGCTTCATGGCTGGCCATATAGGGATCTAGAAGAGGACTTAGATCACTCAAAATATTTTGGTGTGGTATCTAGTCTTTTATTGGTATTAGAGCTAGGTCTTGAGGTTGAGTCCCATGGAAGCTGGTGGGCATGATCCTCACATCCCTTCTCAGGGATAGTGATACACTGCTACCATGTGTCTGACCAAGATCACCTCAGGTGCTTCCCCTGGACCATATAGTGGTTTGGAAGAAGACCTAGATCACTCTAGAGCTTTTGGCATGATGGCCAGTCCTTCTATTGGTATCAGAGTTAGGTCTCAAGGTTGAGTCATGTGAAAGCTAGTCGGCATGATCCACACATCCCTTCTCAGGGATAGTGATACACTACTACCACATTTTTGATCAGGCATGAATCACTCAAGGTAATTCTTGATTATACACATGGCATGTGATGATTTCCTCAGTGGGGAGACGTATCCTTGAGAAAGGATGTGGATCATGCCCACTAGCTTCCATCGGTCTCAACCTCGAGACCTAGCTCTGATACCAATATAAGGGTTGGCCATCATGCCAAAATCTCCAAAGTGATCTAGGTCCTCTTCTAAATCCTTATATGGCTAGCCACAAAGCACTTTAGGTGATTCTCGATCAAACACATGGCATGCGATGATTGCCTCAGTGGGGATACATATCCCTAAGAAGGGATGTGGATAACTAAAAGATGATAATAGGAAGAACACAACAATAATTCTTATACTCTTTTAGACCTTGATCCCATTAGGCATGTCATAGATGTTGTTTGAAAATATTTCACCTTAGGAGAGGGTGTTCAATCCTCTCCCATATTTTGACAACATGGGATTACCTCTAGGCCTATGGGTTTCCTATAGCATAGGTAAACCTATAGTTTGAAGGGCTAGGTCCCTTGATTTATTTCTTAAGATTATCACCTACACTACTTATTTTCTTGGGGGTGAAAAGGGAAGAGGGAAATAGAATTTAAAATTATACTAATGAGTTTATACACCAAAATATTAGTCCATAAACACACTTACATATGAACTAAGAATTAAGCTACTAAAACTAACCTTAACTCATTCTGCTTATAGCATAAGTATTTATCATAGAGGTAGATTACTATGAAAATATAGAGGATGGTGAAAAAAGGTCTGATACTAGACACTATTATTCCCTCTCACACTTAAGACATACTCAATAAACACATACACTTTATGAGACCTGTTAGTAGAGATATCCATCACATAAAACATAAAAGGGAAGCATGAAAGTAAGGAAAACATATTAATCAATTAAAATCCATGTAAACCACTTAGAAAACTTAGGAAAGATATTTTAGAGATCAAACCAAATTTATGTCTTATTAAAAATAAAAATAAGGTGCCAAAATAGCAAGGCTTTTCCATACTAGGTGTGCACTAGATATAATTACCAAAAATTCTTATATTTATAGAGTAAAAAAGAAGAGAGAAAAGAAGAGAAATGTAATGGTAAAAACCTATGTGTGAATCTATGGAAAATATTTAAAACATGAGAAAATGAGGTGGAACATAATTCATGAAGTGGTCTTGGACAAGTGCCCATCTGAATTGCAACATTCTCCTTTGAGTTGGTGTAGGGGCTCTTCATCTTCCACTTTGAAACTATCTTGATGATGATAACTTTAACTAACTGATTAAAAAATACCATAAGGGTCTTTCAAACATATAAAATATCATGAAAAGGTTGAAAAAACATTGTAATATTCCTCATATGACACTAAAATCATATCCTTTCATACACTTGTCATCTATTTTCTAGCAGCCACTCACTAGCCTTCTAAGTCTCACTCTTCACATTTGTCATTATAATGACTTACATATGTCCAAGATAAGTGTTTTAGAGGTGTTAGGACACACATATAAGAAAATTTTGTCATTTTTTATATCATATATATCTTTATGAAACTAAAAACTTGCATCTCACTTCCCATCTTGGATAGTCATTTTGCCTTCTCACTATCTCACTTAGACTGCCTATGATGAATGTAATAGCAGAGAGGTTTTCTATTGGAGGTAAAATATTTGAGATATGGGGTGGATTATTGGTGTAATATAATTCAATTTAATTCCCAAATATTATACATTTAACATACATTAATCTTGATCAAGCAACATAAACATGAAAGCACATACATTCAAAGCATACATAAGAGCATACATCACATGAACACATCATATATGTGGGAAAACCTCTTGGGGATTAAAAACCACTAAACCATAAAGGATGGAATAAATTCCTATAAAATAATATCTAACATTTAGACCATTACCAACTGATCAAGGAACACTCATCCCTCCGTTTAGTGAGACACCCATCCTACAAAGAACAACCACCCTTTAGGCAACCAAACACCCACTCAGCTACATTGATCTAATATCCATCTCTAATTTGATGTATAACACATCTAATGATGGAATTATCTTATTTTATCACCATTTCATCTTTGAGACTAATGACCTTAGACTTTAACGTCATTAAACTTGATGGTCTCTAGCCCATTACAGACTACAAGAGCAACTTTAAATATTTATAACTTGAGCTGGAAATCACTTCAAGACTTTAAATTTTTATGGTATATTCTTAGAAATATAGAAAAAATATTCATGTAATCCTTTGACCAATATTTAAATTTTGTGTACCTAATATAGACACTGAAATGTTTTGGATCTTTCATGTTTGCATGATGTGCAATGATGGTTTGGCTTATCTTAAGCTAAAAGATGCATTTTGATCATTCCAAACGATCATAAAACATACTAGTGATCATTAAAGACATATATTTATGCCTAAAAACCTCTTTTTTATTGTTATATAGCTATATATGCACCATATTGCTTCAAGCCATCAATCTAATAACTTTATCATTAGTTCATTAGTACTACACACTTTCTCTGACATCAATGACAATCTAAGACGTCAATGACCATAGTCAAAACTTAGACTACCTATGATGAATGTACTAGTATATAGTTTTTCATGATTTAATATGATTATAAATGAGTATGGAGAGTAAGAATAAGCCTCTACAAACCTCTTCCAACTATTGTCATTTAATAATTTTCTTATGTACCTTTGGAACTAGTCAAAACTTGCATAAAACCCCATATTAGGTCTATATGTATAGAATATAGTAAAAAAAAATGAGATTAAATGATCCTATGAGGATCATAAACAATGTATAAAAACATTTTTGAGAATTTGACCACCTTTTAATGCATATCCAACCATTTCTTCTTCATCAAGTTTGAGATAGGGATTTAGGTGTCTTGGATTGTTAGTGATGATTCATAAAAAAAAAACATCTAAATCCCCAAAAAATTCCATTGAAATAAATATAGGGACCCCTTAAAATATTTATAACTCCTTGGGGCACCATGCATAGTGTACGTACTAGTATGAGTAGAATAAAGTGACCTTAAAACTCATTACATGCATTCTAAGATAGGTTTGAGATAGTCTTAGGTCAAAAATGACCAATTTAAGATAATACCTATATAAAAATTATCACAATAAATATTATATCTTCCCATGAAGGATATTTCATGTATTATAAAATTCATGTAGTCATTTGGAACAAGATAGAGGTTATGAGGGTTTTAGGCCTAGTCTAGGCCTAGTCTATGTATGACTATGTGTTTTGACCCTTTATAAGTTTTTAATGACTTTAAAGACTTATATATTATTTTTTAAATGTAAATAAACCCTGAAACCCATCTCAACATTTTTCTAATACTCATTCCTTCATCCATTTACTCCTCATATACTATCTTACAAATTCTTTTATTGTTAGAGTACTCTTTGTCTATGATAGAATAAAGAGTATCTCCACTATTGGTATGACCAAGGTGAGCCCAAGGGGGTATTTATCAACTCATGAGGATGTTATTTACAAAATTTAGAAACTATATCACACTATATACCCTTCAAACCTTCAAGTTATTCAATACTAGTTCACTAGGTCTAATGATTACAAGCAAGGTTTAGTTGATTGTGTGAAATTTCAAAACCCAGTCCCCTTTATGCTATTCATTATCTATGAAGATAACCTAGAAGTGTGTCATTATAATTTATGTTTTATTTTATATGGTTATAAAACTTATACTCCTACCAACCTTCTAAACATGCATGTCACATGAGCTAGACATAGTTTATGGACTATTTTGATGGTATCACCTATAGGTGACAACTAAGGAGATCAATGGGATCTTATAGGTGCCTATAAATGTATGAGAATTGTTTATAAATTAAATTTAATCCATTTTATGTCATTGGTATCATTAATAATTTGGGTTAACCATTCTCTACTTTGAAATCATGTATCATTCCCCACATTATCAATGCATTATAGGTCTGCAAATTTGACTTTAACTGTAGGTATAATTTGAGGAAGTTATGAGACATATAGGATCTGATTTCATGCCTAAGTAATATGTATCACACACTTAATAATTTATATGATAATTATATATATGAAGGGACTCACTTATATTTTTAGGACACCATCAATACATTAGAAGTTTACAAGTTGTATGTTTCTTTGAGTTCAAAAACATTGTGTATAACTAAAAATCTTTAGTATCAACTTAAATAAGTTGATACCACTCAATCATCAGTATCCTTGATGTATATATAATCATCCCATGTCTAGATATGGAATTTAGGTCTAGGCTACAATATATGAACCATTAGGATTATCTATAACTCAAGACACTTCACTATGAGATTAAGATGTCATATTATATGAACAAAACCTTATTTAGAGTGGTTAAGTTAATTGTTCCCACTATTAATATTTACAAATCTAACTAAATGTAGACTATGTGATATCTCTAATATCACCACCATGAATATTATATGACTTTAGAAACTCCTTCAATTCATGAAATTGAATGCCACATGTGTCTTAAGTTTTGGATGGCGCTTCCATGTTCTGTACATGCCCACAAGTGACTATATGTGACTATGTGTTTTGAAGATCTACTAAATATTTTCCTATGGTCTTGAGAAACTCAAATAAAATAAATTTAAAGTCCTTAAATTCCAATCTACCATGGATAAAATAATTTCCATGTTTTAGGAGGTGAAACACAAGCACATTAACTTTGAGTGCAACCACTGATAGAGAATAAAACATTGTAGTTGATGAAACCATGTCCTAAAAAAAATGATTGCACTTACAACACAAATATAATGATATTTAATATAAAAACATGTTTCATAAATTAAAAATATATGGAAATAACATGAAGATGAATAACATGTTTTGTTAAAACACATACATTACTTATAAATATAAGATCATGCAAACAAGTAAGAAAACCTATAGGTGTTGGTAATGTGAAGATAGTTTTGAGTCACTTTAATTATTATATATGGTTAATGAATCATGTAAAAACCAATTTGAAAAATAATTTCATGGAATGAGATTAGAAAGAGATTAATTTAATCCACCCAATGCATTCCCTTCAACTCTACCTAACCTGCTCATACCAGCTACAATCTTGTTGACTTATTTGACCTTGTCTAGAGAGTGATAAAAAATATGGATCAATTTTCATAAATTTGGGTAATTTAAAATAAAATGTAACATGGATATACTTGTGATGAGTTTAAAAGACATTGTTGAAGTGGTCACATGTGCCAAAGCTAATGTAGAGTTTGTACAAGTTTAGAAACTCCCTCCCTCCTTTTACAGTTATCTCCTTTATTTCTACATTGAACCTTAAAAAATTAGTTATATAATATTAAAATAACACATGGAAAATTATAACACTCATTTCAACACTTGTCTTCTTATGAAAACTAGACAACTCATGAGAATGACCCAAAAGGTGGCCTAGTATGACATAAGGACAACTTAGACAAATATGACTAATATTAAGACATATTTTAGGATCATGGTGAACATTTATGACCTAAAATACCTCATGAAAATCTTTAACTTGTATTGGGGTTTATTAATTTGACTATAGGGTCAAATTAGTGAATAGTTCAGTTGGAAGTCTATTGTGGCCAAAATGAGGCGTCTACAGTTATAAATACCTATTATTGGCCTAAAATATGTAAAACATTTCATAAAAATAAAATTAAATGATTAAAATTAATGCAAATAAAATGAAGTTTTAAATTAATTATGATATATCATCCATAAAGTTTTAATTAAGAAGTTGTAGGGATTCCTCACCAGGTACCAAAATTTCATGAATAAGGCCTTGAGATTGAGCATTGGCAAGGAGATAACAAAACCCTTGAATAATAATCACATTAGGAGTTGGGACATATGGGAAAAATTTCATAATTTATCTAAAAGTGACAAAATATTCTTATTTTACTCCATTAATGGAGAATTAAGTTGAAGCATTAATAAAGAGAATGCAAAATGATTGCATGAAAGTGAGATCAAAACCTAGGACTTGCAACATAGTTAAGATAAATGGACATTCTATGCAATATTAATATTTTTAAAAATAAATCTTAATAATCATGGCCTAATATTTATAATGGTGATCCTAATCCATGCCTTTTCACACAACAATGACAATATCCAAGATGTAGTATCCTTATATGAACCTAGTCTACTCGAGTTAAATAACCAAATGGAGAAGATGTTTGAGGAAAAGTGATAAAAACTTATTAATAATTTTGTAGGAGACATTGATTAATGTGATAGGATTATAATTACAAATCAACCTAGGGTTTTTATTTTTTATAATAAACTTCATGTTCCCTTTATTGATTCTTGGGCCCAAAGATTGATTGTGGAAGGCCTCGAGGTAACACTAGAAGAGGTCAAACCTCATAATTTCCTATAAATTTTTATAAAATTCACAAGGGAAACCATCAAATAAAAATGACTTGTCATTTCCCATTTGAATAACTACTTCATATAATTCCTTAATAGAGAGATGTCTATCATAGGCAACCATTTGAGTGGAAGTGACTTTGATTAGTATGACTAACAAACATTGGTATAAAGCTTACTAGCACTTGAAAGAGGGAGCTTGAGTTTTGAACACTTACTAATAGTGATTAATGAAGGATTTAACCATATCTAGAGTTTAATTATAGTGATGGATGCCTTATTATATGGTTTTTATCTGTTGGGTTGAGTACTTAGCCTTAAGCATATGAAAGAACTCCTTAGAGACTCTACCCCTAACATTGATCTAGTGTAAGTGGGTATAGATCTGGGCTCCATGGGTATTTTACATGTAAAATTTTGTATTTTTTCCATAATATAGCCACATATAATTATAGAGTATCATTGAATGGGTGTATCTCAAGATCCACCACTACATGACTTAGCTTTGAGGAGGTGGTCAAGTAATATTACTATTAAATCTTGGATATCTAGTGGCCATAATCTTAAATAAATCTATTCATTTGATTGATAACATCTACACAACATTGGATATATCTTGATTACTGAGTTACCTAGTTTACAAGGTTCCAAATCTACTTGATGTGGGCCATTGTGGAGTTATGATCCAATAAAGCCATGTTTTTAAAAAAACTAAGCTTTTGAGTTTTGGCCTTTTTGAATTGCTAGGTAATATAGAAGCATATCGGTGAGTGGTCAAAGAGAACAAAATATGGGATAGCTTCCACTAGGAGGAATAAGGCATTTTCAAAAGATAAGTACTTATACATGGAAATCATATCTTTATCAAGCCTTATTATCACAAGATCGATGTCACTTTGAAGATAGGTCTAGGTGTACCAAAATTTAAATGTCAGATGATGACTAATATTAGGGTCATAAAACCCAGATTTATTTCTCATAAAAATCCATGATTCTCTTATGTCAATGGTAAAATGCATGGGAATGGTTTCTAATTTATTATTAGTTTGATCCATCATATTAAAATCACCAAAAATGTCCCACTAGGAATTAGGTAGTGAATTCCCAATTCATCATCATAGAATCATCTTTTCATGTGCATCACTAGGAGCATAAACAATAATAATGCCAAAATAATGATTCCTAATATTGAATATGGCCCAAATGAAATGATAAAAGGGTAAATTATATAAGCCACCAAGTGTAGCCACCACTTTGGGGCAATAAAAGTCATAAGGTCTCCATGACTTGTATCATGATTACTAATCAGAACTATTTTATCAAACCAAATAACTTTGTTAGCATCACAGAGGAGAAAACCACCACCTTAATTTTTAAAGGAATAAAATGTCAATATTTTAAAAAAAACTTATAAAATATCTCACCACATACTTTAAATTTGGGCCTGTTAGACCCCAAATATTCCATGAATAATAATTCATAGATTATGCATGTCAAGAGACATATCCTTAACATAAAGCCTTTAAATGGATTCATATTTATTATTCAAAAATTAATCCATGTTAGAAATAATAAATTATTTATGTTTTTAAAATTTAACTACATATTTTTCCTCCTTAGAATAGCCTTGATGAGTAGGACTATGAGAATGAGGTGGAGGACCTTGAGATGGACTATGCAAGCACTTGCCTATCCCTAAATGGGAGAGTGGTGGAAGATAAAAACTATCATAAGAATATTCTAAAGAAACTTGAGAACTAGAAAAAACATTCACCACCAAAGGGGTGCTTTGAAAACATGGTTTGGATAATTCCACCTCAACACATGCATGCTCCTTGGTGGGTTGAATGTTTCCAACAAAATCCCTAACAGGGTGAGTTGCAAGTGCAACACTAGTGGATGGCTTATAATTTTCATGGGGTTATGATGAATGACCTTTACTGTGGTTATTATTTCATCCCATAATAGTTTGATATCATTCCTCCTAATAAATTTTGGGGATATTAGAGGTAGGTTTGGGAATTGGCTTATTGTGAAGTAGATACAAAGGACAATCATTAATCTTGTAGTTTATGGATTGATAGAAAAAGAACATGTTGGGAATTTTAATATATAGAATTTTCTAATATTAATTGATATCACCCACTTTAATCTCAAAAAATATTTTATATGATTAGATAGGTTAATTTGAACACAAACTCACTTTTAAAAACAAATAAAATAAAAAATCTCACTGGTTCATGAAAAATTGCACAGATAATAGAAGCTATGAATTGATTGATAAAGTGATAACAAGACAAGGGTAACCCTATAAACTCCAAATATATAGGCTAGTATAATATAATCTTAAATAATAAATTCATGGGTCCAACATGATAAAACAATCAAGGAGTTATGGATGTATCAAGTGGAATATTTATTTAGGATCACACCCACATGGGTGGGGTCAGATATACAAAGGAGTAAAAATAACTTGGTCATGTTTTGGATGCTCTCTAGCTTGATGCCATGAGTGGTCTAGACATAATAAACAAAAATTATTAAGCATGATTTTATAAGGAATGTGAGCCACAAAATATCTAATTAAGCAAAATTTCTCTAACCATTGACAAGCATTATTAAAGTTAGGCATGGGAAAAACCACATTAGGTTGAGAATCATTACCTCATGGTACACTTTGGGGAAAATATTCCTTAGCTGCTTGAGACATGGTGCCATGATTCAAATCTCTTCCTTCATCTACCATGGCTTCAACATCTAAAAGGGAAGGTGAGTAATTAATTATATATCTAAATATCACCTAAAGGGTGAGGTTAGTAAATGCCAATAAATGCTAATATCCCATAGGTTCCTTTAAGGACCATGGTGTTAATGGAAAGAACCAAATAGGAAAAGATAGAAATGACATGCATAAGAACCAAACCCCCTCCAAAATGTATAAAAGGCTATATTTTTCAAACAATCTAAAGTTTTATATAGTTGTATTGAGTGGATAAAAAATATGTTTTTGTTTGCTAAAATACTACACAATTTTTTTGGAATTTGGAATTTATTATTTTTAGTAAATTATGTATAGAGAGTGAATGGTTTATCTATATTAAAATTATTTTTAGGGTTTTATTTATTGATAAATTATTATAAAAAATATTTTTGTTTCCAATAATTCTTCATAATTTTATTCAAATCATCATTTCACTAGTTTGCACATTGTGTGATAGATATAATGGATATCTACATACTTTCTAATTCATGACATGATTGTTATAAATACCAGTTGTTGGCCTAAAATATGTAAAATATTTCATAATAATTTAATGAAATGCATAATATTAATGTATAATAAAATTATGTTTTCAATTTATGATGATATATCATTTATGAATGTGGAGTCCCAAGTCATCCCATGTGTGCCTTCTATGATCCTACCTAAAATTTGTAATGGATACCATCCATGTATTATGGAGGTCCACATTTTTAATTTACTAAGAGGTAGGAATACCCATACTATATTATAAATAAGAGGTCATATGAATGTTCCTCCTCATTCCCATCCACCTCCCACACACCCTGTTGACAATATTTGTATGTGTATTCAATTATAAGTGTCAATGTTTTTGCTTATGAATCCAATATAGGTTATATAGTTACTATGAGAGAGTATATATATTAATTCCAAAATAATTTGAGTCTAAATATTACACCACTTGAGGACAAGATTTCATATATCAAGAATCCTAAGTATTCTAATGGCATTTGCATTTATGCCTCCCCATTTTATATCTTTGGACCTCAAAAGGTTTCATCTCCAATATGGGTTCTTAAATATAATATATTTATAACTAAGGGTTAATTTTTTTTAATAAGGTTAATAAGACACTAACTAAAATTTTAGGGGAATGATTTTAAATAAGTTTATCACATTGTATCTTATACATCCTTTAAATAAATAAATATATTATTATGCCTATCATAGATGCATGGACATCATATAGATAATTATTGGGAATTAAAGAGTAAATTAAAAAAAATTATTGATAGTCATTCCTACATTAGATACATCCATGAAACCACCACTGCATTTGAGCACACCTCTTATATTTTAAAAACCTACTCAAACGACAATTACATATTCTAAGGCGAGGTTACCAAAAGAATAATCACATACGGAACATGTGGAAAAGGAAATGTTATAAAATGTATGATTTCAAAAGGAAAAATTGGAAAATGAAATGTCATAATATGACTAACTTAATAATAAATAATTATTAAAAGAAAATTTACAAAAGGAATAATTATAAAAATAAATGTTATGGCAAGAAAATTTATAAAAAGAGATGAAGCAACTACAAGAGTGACAAAAATAAATATTGTAAAAAATGATACATGCTAAGAAAAAACATCCTTAGGAAATTATTTCCTAAGAAGAATTTTAAAAATCAAGTGGTAATTATTGATATTTTGGCCTTACAAGCTAAATATCAACCCCTATCATTTGAAACTTGGACACTTCATTAGTTTTCTTCTCAATAAAGGTTTTGGAGTCATTATTTAAACTCATGAGATGAGAACGAATGTGTTTTAGAATGTTATATCAGGTCTAATTAGCCCTTATCAAGGCCTATTTGTGGAGGTTTACCATTAAAAAAAGGTTAAAATGGGTCTTATGAGATATTTAAGGTCATAAATACATAAAAATAGTGTCTTAAAGTGTATGAGAAAGTTTAAGGGTCATCATGTAATATCTTTTAGCCCATTCAAATCATTCATGAAGAAAAAGGCCCATTTTAATGTCTTAAAGAAACTCTAAAAACCAAAACACCCCCATTATTCCCACTAGTTCATACAAATGGGATCAAAATTCATTAGTAATTTATATTCCCTCCCTTTTTACTTGTTATGGTCTTTATTTCCCCTCTAAACATGCAAAAGTGCTTGTAAAATCCTAAAACTATTCCATTCTTGAGTACAGGTAGGTTTTACATCTTTCAAAGATTTTTAAAGGATTTCATAGGGGTATGGAGGTCCATTAATTGAAAAATATAATAAATTTCAAGAAATAAGATGAGAAACCCTTCAAAAAATGAAAATTCCCATGAAAAAGACAAGTTTTGGAGGTTTTCTCAAGTGTAAAAAATTATACAGATAGGTTCAAATCATAAAAAATCCATGGAAGGTTTCCCACACCATGATCAACCTATTTCAGAATTTGGATAGATGTTTAATGATTAAAGGAGCCAAAATATAGATAAATTGTCCCAAATCTCCTTTAGAAACCTAGACAAACTATTTTTCAAGATGTATCAACTCTATTGTAAAAGTACATGTAAGTGTGTAGCCATTAGAGAAGTAAGAGGGCGTATTATATGAAATGTTATTAGTGTTATAAGGAAATGATAAGAATATATTATTATGAATAATCATCAAATTTCCCAAAATCACTATAAAAGAGCTCATTTGGAGCATAGTTTTTAGATGGATCTTATCTCTCCTACTGCATGGATCAAGGTGGTTATTGGAAGTGATTAAGAGGTCCTTGGAGAACCTCATATAGGTTTTGGAAGATAATAATAAGACATATACTTTATAAATAATCAATAAGAGAGTGGGATGCTTATAAACCCTAATAAACCCTAAGTAGTTATGATGTTTATTTTAAATACTTATAATTGGTTTAGATTGAATGGATGAATCTAGAGAGTCATAAAAATAATGTGGATGATTCCTTAATGATCTTCCATTAAATAAAATCTTGGAGAAACTTACTATAGGTTTTATTCTCCAAGTCAAGGAAGAGGATAAATATTAGATCTATGAGAGGAATCACATATTAATTGCATTACTATTACAATCAGGTAACCCTCTCACCCTTCAAGGTTCCAAATCACACTATAGACCCTTTGGATTCACTAGTTATAGAATTCCTCTTTTCTAGAGTCTCAAATTCTAAAAAATCATATATGCTATTATAACTTTCAATTCAAAAGTATTCCAATAGGTTTCAAGCCTAATGTGGAAGGTTGTAGATAGATGAAGAAGATTTGCTTGTTTTGGAATGGTTATGTCTTGGTAGGAATGTCCCCAAATATATCAATATATTATTAATTAATTTAATATAATATATATTAAATTTTAAACCCTGATAATACTATGAGATCATTGACAAACCTATGAACAAAGGACATAGTTTGAGAAGATTTTAATATTTCTCAGGACCTTTAAAAGCCTTTCCCTAAGCTTGAAGCATGACCTAGAAGGATGAAAAAATGTCTCATGAATTTATAGAGAGTATAATATTCCCCCACTCAAAATTTAAATAGTTTTATCCTTTATTGAACATATTTTAGAAAATATTAAGGTATTTGGGCAATATTACAAAGTTTCAATGTGTAGACTTCTCTACCAAAATTAGAGCATGAAAGGATTTATTAATAGGTTGTGGATAACATGATCCATTTTAAGAGGGTTTTATAAAATGTAAAATACTAAATAATCCTTTGATAAATTTGAGATCATCATCAAGATAGTTTTAATCAAAAAAATAGGACCATGAGGTTATGACAAGACTACAATAAAAAGGGCAGAGTCCAAAGCATCATACCAATCATCAAGACCTCAAGATCACTTTATTAGCATTGAAAATATGATTTTTAGGGTAATAATTGTTTCATGTTTTAAATACAAATAATTATGTTTTATAATCCATTCCCAATGGGGATTGTAAGTACTTAAGCTCCTCAAGAAACCTGCCTAGTCATGAGCACTGATAGAAGTAATTTTTAGAACTTTGATGCTATAAGGATGGTTAAGGAATTATTTGAAGAGTATCAAAACCCAAAATATGGTTTAAATTGAGTTTATATTTTTTTTAATCATAACCATCTTAAGTAAAATATCCAAAATTTTCAAAAATGGTTGATGCACATAGTTTTAGTTGTATAGGTTTATGTTGAAGTTACATGCAAAATTATTTAAGGTTGAGTTATGTATCCTAAAAATAAGATTATTTTTTTAATTATTCATGTTTAAATAAATATTTTAATATTATCTTATATTTACCCAAGGCAAAAATAAATCCATAGTTAAAATGAAATAATGTAAGTATGCATGCCCAACTAGATTAGGACAAGTTTGTGAGCAAGTCTATGAGAGAATGATGCAAGTTTAGAATTTGGATAGAGGAATGAATGGTTATAAAAGGTATATATGATATTTAATATGGTTTATAAATTTACTATATACTTTTATATGGATATAAAAAACTAAATATGGGATATCAAGGTCAAAATTATTAGACTGTCTACAAATCCTAGGCATGAACGAATCAAGTTTAAATAATACTTAAGAGGTTAAATAATTTTAATGCCATATAATACATTAAAATTCATGTACCTAACCTAAAATAATACATTCCATTCATAAACAATAATTTTTATGACTTTTTTTGCATAAACACTCATCTTGAGTAGTGACTTAAAGGCCTGCCGTGCCCAAAAAAGTTAATTTTCTTATGTGACAAGTGGCATGATAAAGTGTATGGATATAAATGGTTTTATTAAATTATGGAGAGGTTAAAATAATATAATTTTATGGTATTAATTAGTATATTAGGGACCTATTATTTATGAACAATCGTTAACAAGTTAGACACCTCTGAACCCTTACAAAACCCCAAAGAGAGATCGATGACAAAGAAGGATTTATAATTGACTCCAACATGCATGGAATGTATTTGAAATCACCTATATGTAATATTCACATATTTAATTCATCTAATAATTAAATTAAGTGACATGTGTGAAGAGAGGAATGCATGAAAATAACATAGAGAGTGCATTTTCAAGCTTACCAATAGGGTTTTGGATGAGTAAAATTTGTTTAACCAGTTGAATAAAGTTTATAGGTCTAGTAATAGGTCCTATAACCTTATAACATCCATATAAATAGGTTACATCATGATAAAATAGGTTTTCAAGTGTTATAATAGGCCCATTCAAGACTATCATCTTAGAAAGGTAAGGTTTAAGATCTTCTTGATGACATTTGGGGTGTGAACATATTCAAAACACCTATGATAAAATTAGATGAAATATTTCATGTATATGAAATTCATATGAAAGTATACTTCCATGATGGAATATAGTGTTATTGGAAGCACAATGACTAAGAAGGGGGGTGAATCAGTCTTCAAAAACATTCAATAAATTACATCTAGTCATCTATGAACTATCAAAGAAACATAGTGATATAGTAATAAATTAAGAATCAATCACATGAACATGAAACAAATATAAAAAAACATCTCATATGTGAGAAAACCTCATGGGGGATAAAACCAACTAAAATAAATATTTTGAAAATTTTCCTATAAGACAATGTATCAAATTTAGTTGGGCATCAACCTAACATTAAACACCAACCCCATATTTATCAAGTACCCACTTGAATTTAGTAAGCAACCACTTTCTAGGAGGATACAACCCCTATAGCCAAGCACCAACTCAATCAGAGGACAATTATGCAAGAACCAACCTGAAAGGTATTTCTAACTCCCTCTTGACCAAGAACTAACTAAATCAAGACAAAATTTTCAAGATCCAACCTGTAAGGAAGCTTTAATTCCCTCAATCACCAACTCAATCAATCACACTTATTTCCACTTAGATTTTTATATGTTCCATCTAAAATTTATCCACTATCATACATCAGTAAAAACTTTATCCACTATCATACTTTATATCCTCTTAAAATATGATTATCACACCATCTCTACTCCACTTGATCTCTCTCAAAACTACCTTTAGGTTTCTTTTCTCAACTAGCCCTCTTCAAGACTAAATAGGTCATATGTACTTGATATTCATCTATAAAACACATATATGATCATCATGAAATGATTATATTATCTCTTATTATGGATTAAAACATTTTTTCCAACCTCCTTAGGCTCATTTATTTATCAATCCATTAGTTTCCTCAAATCTTACTTCAATAGGCCTAAAATTGCCTTGTATATCTACCATTCCTTATTCATATACCACTTAGTTAGCCACACACACCTAACCTCTTAGTTTTTCCATATAATAGGTATTAAAAAATATCATAAAAAATATTAAAATGACCTTTGAGTCCTTTTTTGTCTATCATAACTCTATTATACCTCATTTCACTTTTAGATCTCATGGAGACCTAATTGCATTAGGCCTTTTGATCAACATGTTACCATTTGATCCCTTGGAAATCAATACACTTGCATATACATCAATATACTTTCAAAAAACACTAAAATATACCTTATACAAAATCCTTTGAGATATATTAAACCTTTTAGGTCTAACCACTTCATGAAAGCTCTCAATAGTACTCAGTCCATATTAGGATTGTGTACACCAAACAATCTACCTTTCAATTTTGAAGCCCAAACACACTTCAAACACTCGAAAATGAATTAAAAAATACATATAAATAATATAAATGACATTAAGTTAATTATAAAATTTATTATACACTTTGACTTGGATCTTAAGGCTTCAAATTCATTTATGTAACTTACTCAGAACTATCAATTTTCCTCAAAGACTAGTTATGGTGATTTTGAACTCCAACACATTTGTATACACTTTCAAAGACTCATGATACTTGAAAAATTATATAATAAATATTTATAACATCCTAGAACACAAAAATAATATGGTATAATATCAAAATATTGGTCTTTCAGACCAATATCATGACCTTATATAACACTATCTTATCTAAACCAGACATGTCATTTTGTGAGCAACCTTTCACCATATTCACTAACCTATAAAACTTATTAAAATCATATACATTATTTAAAATTATTTACAAAAATATCCATGCACTTGTTTTCATAATCATACCATGAAAACACACTCCAATTCATCTTCTCATCTCTATCTAGGTGTTTTAGTATTATTTTTTGTTTTTTCAATGTGATCTAATTAGCTACTAAAAACAAAGTAAAAGTAGGGTTTTTAAGATTACCTAGAGATGAAGGTTGGTTATGCACCATTGATCAAGATTTGTGGTAACTCCTATTTTTTTGGGGAGGAATGACCTACAAGTAATAAGTAAACACTTGGACAAAAGTGGATCATTAAGAAGATGACTGGGCTACTTGATTACAAATGAGTCCCGAGAAGTGCAATGCTTGTTCAAATGGATGTTAGCCCACTATTTTCAATTAAGAGGAATAAAATTATAAAAATGATGAATATAAATGATTGAAAGATATAAATGATTTGAAAGATAATTTTATAAAGATAAATGATTATGGATTACTCAAGATAATAGATAAGATATAAAAGATAATAGATGTAGGTATAAACAATACAAAATATAACTTAATAAAGATTAGATAAATGTAGATTCTCTATGATTGAAATATAAGATAAATGGATTATTCAAGGACAATATGTATAAATGATTTTCTAATTTTTATTAATGGATATCAATAGATTAAGAGAGAGGTTTAGAAAATATAATATAGATTATACAAACTTTAGGGACTATGAATTCTACCCAAAAATAGAAATTTGAATTTATTTTTGTGTTTTAGCAAGGATTGATGTTGATCCTATAAGATCAACATCAATTGTATGTCAAATTCTAATACTAAAAAATGAAGGATGAAAAAGGTTTGAAAGGTTGATAAAATAATGAAAATAGATAGTAGATGATAAAATATAGATGTTAAAATACTAATAAACTAAATATAAGCCAAAACTAAGCAATACAAAATGTAAAACTAAACTTTAACGAGTGAGGTGAATGTAGATAATGTGTGCTACAAAAATGGGATTTTAACCTCCAAAATGGCTTGATATCATATGGATAGGGTTCTAATATGGTATGTATGTAGTCACAAAAATAATTTAGTAGCATTTTTGAGTCTAAAATTATAGTCCCAAGCCATGGAGGTTCATTGTGTATATATGGATCGACATCGATCTAGGAGAATCAACATCGATCATAGAGGATCAATGTTGTTTAGCCTAATTTTGTTAAAATTTAGCTTGGTTTTTTTTGAACCACATGCCAAATTAAGCCAATGTAACACTAAGTTTTTTACATGGGTTTTTGACAAGGGTAAGTTGTTAGAAGGGTTATTGGGAGGTTGGATGGATTTTGTTTTTTATTTATTTTTATGAATTTTGATTGTTTAAAATATTTTGGGAGGTTAGGGATATTAAATAGTAATTAATAGGATTAATTACCATGGGTAAATATGGGGTATATACATAAAATGTTTTATATACATAAAATAAACATTTAAGTATAAGAAACTAAATATACTTTAAGTTATATTTTATGTATATACTTCTAGGTTGTTTGAGAGTGGTTTTGGACCTCTAGGAGTTAAGATGAAAAATATATATTTTTTGAGGTTTCCACAAATTTTAATACATAGCTTATTTTATAACTTTAGGATTTTAGACTCAACCTATTTCAGGGTTTCAGGCTATGGTGTAGAATTCTAGTATCTACACTAGGTTATTCATTATTCACACCATTAGGTGAGTCTACAATTGGCTAACTTGGATGACTAGTTTAGAACATTAGAAGTGTGGAACCTATATATAAACCTTCATGAGAATGTAGTAAAAGTCTCTATATTATTTTAACATTAATTTTATTTTCTTGACTAATGTAACTTTTGAATGCTATAGCAAATTAATCACAAACAAGCCTGTATCTATTCATTTTTTCTCTCATCTGAATAACCACCACCACTTGGAGGTATCTAGGAGATTTGATTACAATATCTAGTATTTTTTCAAGGAATTTGAGACTATTAGAGCTTATTTTAGCAATATCTTTCACATTAGGTGCTTATTAGGGTTTTAGGGAGGTTTAACATAAGTTTTGGTGTTAATGATTATTCATAAAGGATGAACCATTAAATATAAGACCAATGCTTATATATTTTATATAATATCCTTATCTATCTCTCCTTAATATCTCAATTTACCATCTAGAGGTTAAACATGCTAATGAAAATTTTAAAGTACTTCTTGGGTTTACATACCTTGATTCTATGCACTCAAGAGACCTCAAAACCACTTTTTATGACTTTTATATAAACCATGAAATGATACTTCATGAAATTCCTAAAAAAAATTTAAATACCTCTATTCATGTTATCCTTCACATATTTACCTTAAAATTTGATCCTTGTGCCTCATTAGGCTAGGCAAGGTTTAATAATGGTTTAGGTATAGACCAAGACTAAAGGACCTACCTTTAAAGAATCAATTTGAAACCATTATAAGTGAATCCAAAACTTCTTATCATGCTCACACAATCTTCAAAACATCTCACATGCTTTAGTTCACTCACCTAATCATGCCACCATCTCATACCTTCACAACAGCATGATTAGGCTCAAACTTCCAAAGCACTTGATACCTTGACTTGGTCCTTCCATGTCATGACCTCAATAAAGCATCAAAAAAGAAAATATAAGACATCATAACACACTCATATAATTAAACCAGCCTCATACAAACCTAAAATCACATGACCAAGCTTCATATGACTAGACATCTATTTTTTATGCACCTGAACATCTTTGACACCTTGACTTGTACCTTCATGCAACTATAATACATTAGTTGCCTTCAAACTATCTCTTTCCTTAAAATTATCTCTTGACTTAAAATTTTGTATTGACTTCAAATTCTCTCTTGACTTCAAATTCTCTCTTGCCTTCAAATGCATCATATCACATGGCTCACTCTAAAACTCTTCATGTCATGACTATGATACTCAATGCACATACATTCCTCTACACATACCTCTTCATATCATAACATCAATGAATTTTATAAACCTAATACATTATGATTCATATTCAACATATTTCATGACCTTTACCTTCTATGCTCATATCACTCATGGAAATTCTCATAAATGTAACACTCTTATGTACCTTGACATATCACATACTTCCATTTGTCTTTAGTCACCTTTGACATCAACCTTGATAATACAATCTTGACATGATATATCTCTAACATCAATGAACATTATGCATTTACATGATGTACCCTTTTTACATTAATGACAACAACATGCAAGAAAACTCCCCCTTTGTCATTGATGACACACATTGATGGCAAACATACTATAAAAATGATGTCAATTTAAAATGGTATCTTTCCCATCTACTAATTCTCCCCCTTTAGACACTAATGATAAAAGGTCTTCCAAAAACTACCATATGATCCTTAGACATAAATTTAAATGAAAAACACAATGAAATACTGATAACAACACATATTGGGATGATACCAGTTATTGTAAACAACTTTTGGAATACTTTAACTATACTTTAAGAAACCATGCTTCTTATCACTATCTTTAAACTTCACAACCCAAAGTTTAAAAGTTCACCCTAACTCCATACTCTCCTCTTAAGTCATAAGATGAAAGCCATTCTTAGAAACATTTCTAAATAGGCTACTTATACCCATTTTGAACTTTCCCCCTCTCTAAGCTCTCTCCCATTTTTGTTAATAGGATCATAGAGTTTACAAAGCATCATACAAACATGATCCACCTAACTCCATTCATACCTTATTCAAATGAATTTAGATACATAAGAACACTCACCTTGTCCTTGATATGATTGATGTATATTAGACTCTTGATCACTCATTATGACATCACATTTATTCTTGAGGCTATGAATCATCTGATTAGCTCCCCCTTTATCTTCATAGATTGTGTTCATCATATGAGTCATTAATACTAATAGAACACTCTCAAAAACATTTAAGCATCTTGATACTACTACTACTTCTCAACACTAATCAAGCTATCAACTGTTAGAAATATATAACAATTTTTTTCTTACCTATCATTTATCAATAAACTATACAAAATTTTATCATTATTCTAGATCTATCAAAAACATCCAACTTGTATTTATGACCATATTGGTCTTAAAAACTAATCCATATTCCATACGTATCTTAAACATAATCCTATAATTAGACTTGCATTCCATACCATGATTTCTCATGATCTAATATTTAGAATTAATGTGTATACACATAATATTTTTTAAAAATTATCAATTATTGACACTCTTTATCTTTTAGGAACCCATCAAGTCTCAATTTATCTGAGTACACACCTTAAGGGATTCATTGAGAAAGGGATGGGTAGACCATCGATGCTTAAAAATATTTTTGTCCCTTTTTCCACTTGCTATCTACACACTTGTCTCCTAAAAACCATTCCCCTAAGATTGGCCTTCTCTTTTCCACACTCCTTTAGTATTTTACCACCTTCATTAGCCCATTTCCTAACCTAGACCCATTTTTAATAGTTTACATGACTATGTCAGGTATGTTGACCTTGTAATCTTATTGATAAAATGTATTAAGGGTCTAGGTCAGCCCTTGGCTGATCTAATCCATAACCTAGTGAGTTTTTACCAATAACTATACTAGGTTGACTGAGTCGACCTTATTGGATGAAACTTTCAGAAAGGTTTAGGGTTAGATCGACCTATATAAACACAATAATTTTTCCATTTCTAAGAGAAGAGAAAAATTAATATATATTTCACATCTACTTATCCACCATTCTACTTGATGACCAAGATTATGGTTTCATACTTTCTTTGGAGATACAAATCTTATCTTGTGGAGAAGTCTTTTGGATGCATTAATAGGTTGTGTAGCCTAGAGTTTGATTTATCCTTATCATCCTTACATAGTATTATCACTTTGATTTATACCTTTTGAGGAGATATAAAATATATCATCATCTAAGTGGCACAGTGGAAACACCTCTAGGCTTGTGGGTAGCCTAAGGATGAGGTGAATCTCTAGATAGGGATAGCTCCTTTGATGTACCACTTTGGATTGAAACTATAAATAAACTTTTGGGGTGAAAAGGGAGAGAGATAACTGAAAAAAAAACTATTCTAAGGGAGATGATACACTATATAGATTGGTGACTTCTAACCATATGCATATTACACTTGAAATCAAGGGACAAACTGAAAATACACTTCTCCAATCTTCATCTTCTCACATCAATGTTACATTATAAGCTTATGGATGAATGTGAAAAGATATGAAGAATAGAAAAAAGGACTATAAGGTCACTAATAAATATAATAAGTCATAAATCCTTTACATTTCCTAGAACACTTCACGTTCCCTAAAAGAATAAGCTTTATAACTGCAAATAGGATGAAAGAATGAAATAACATGCTAAGGAATCCATAGTCTTATGCAAAATCAAAAATTACAAATAAAAAACTAAGAAAAGTCATGGAGTTAAAAAATAGTATTATTATTGATAAAAAAGGTATACAAATGAGTATGGATTTTCCATACTCTGATGGAGCATACATTACAATGCCAAAAAGGTTAGTTCTTATAGAACTTGAGAAAGAGGAGAAAAGAGAAGTACAAGGGTCAAAAAAACACTTTTAAAGATGAGAAAATTAGTTAATTTTTAATTTTAAGATGGTTTGTGATGAAAATTGTAATTTTAGGAAGAAAAAATATCAATTCAAAACATATACTTCATGAAAAGTGGCAAGAAACTCCTTGTGTTGGCTTAGAAAAATTGCCTTCATAATTGGCCTTGTTTAAACATCCCATAACTAATGTTGAAAAGGTTAAATAATTGTAATTAATTGGGATGATTTAATACATGCCTATACATTCATTTTTTTATGCTTGGTCCTATAGAATCACTTGGAAAGGAGTTATCATCATATGTAGTCCAAAAACCCCACCTTCCATACACCCTACACACTTATCCTCAAATTTGGAATCATTTTATCATGAAAATAATTGGTATGAATTTAATTACACATTTAAGACCATCTATTTCCTTATAATAATTAGGGACACCTTAAAATCACTTTCCCTTAGAGTTATGAAAATTATAAATGTTCCATAAAAAATTTATTTCATCTTCAAAATCCTCTTGTAGCCTACATAACATAAAATATGGTCAAAAATACCCTATTTCACCCCCTTTTCATACAATTTTGTATAAAAAAATCATATAACAGAGATTAAATGAGTTATATCCAAGTAAAAATAAGTTTCATGATAAAAATATTAAATTTTATTGGATATTTAACTCCATTTCTTCAAACTGGTCTTAACTAAGGTTTAGGAGGGTTTTAGACCTATTTCACCTCTTAAGGTTCATCCATAAAAACTAGATATCAAACTTGAAAATAAATTATAAAAAGATGGTCTTAAATACCCCTAATATAATACATAACTCATTTTACATCCATGAAAACCCTCAAAAAATATGTGAGCATCTGAAACTAGGTTATCGAGCTCCTTTTCACCATTTCTTGTAGGTCTGAGTTGCTTTTGGGCCAAAAAGGGCCTCCTCATGACTTCTCTTGCATAAAAATAGATTTAAAACCTTTTATATATTCTATAAAACATGTTTTAACACATTTTTATTTTCATCTTATGGTATAAATGTAAATGACCTATCATTTGGCCTTAGGCTTAAACCTTGCCTAATAGGCCTGACTATACCCTAAACCTCAAAATGACTCTTGATGGTTTTCATTGAATTATAATAGTTAAAAAACACATTTATTCATCCAATAAACATTTTAATATAGTATATAAGTTAGATAAAATACTATAAATGAAGATGACTTCCTTATTTAGCATTAGGTTTCACCATTCCCCATAGCCCTGACTGCAACCATTATGATTTAAACCAATCCATTTAGATTCACCATTTATAGTTTTTTTATTCATATTTTTTTATTAATTTTACAACTCTAAACACATCTCCCTAGTTTTAAAACAACTTGTGGTGAGTCTCATCATCTCTTTTCTTCAACTTACCAGTTTGTGCATGAGGGGAAGTACCCCCTATCTGAGACAAAACAAGGGATACTTACCCTATTTTAATAGACCATGTGACTATTTTACAATATTATTTAAGTTATATAAATATAATATTCATAAATTTTTATCCCTTGGATCTATATATAGGCCCTTCAAAAGTGTGAAAGTCTGAGATAGACTTGCTTGGAAAACTATGTGCAATTATCTTTGTCATGGATTATGAATGATCTATTAGAACCCCTTAATTTTTAAATTTAATATAAAAATAGTTTAATTAGACCATTTTTATATGATAAAATTCATTCACATATTTACCATACCATTTCCCTTCTTCATCTACCTCTCTACACAGCTTGCCTAGCTTGGACTGAGCTTCTTGTTTGACTGTGTTGGATTTTATCTAGGGTTCTTGTAGGTGTATTTTGTATTATTTATAAATTTAAAACATGATTATAAATATTATTTATAGTTACCATGGTTATATATCAATTTTAGGTTCTCTTTTTTCATGTTTAGATAGTGCCAATCACAAAAAACCATCATTCTTCATGCTCACTACCAACATAGTTAACTATGTTGGGCAAAATGAAACCTTGTATGTGAATTTTAATCTTGGTCAAGGTGACACATAATTAATTAAACCCATATAAAATTTTAATACCTTTCAAATATTCTAACTTTTGTGATTCCAACTCAAACCTAACTTTTGAAATGTATGCTCCTATATTTGGTCGTGTGTATTTAGATCATTTGTACGATAGAAATACATCTGAGGGTATTAAACACATTGAAAAAACACAAATTAATATTTCCATGATCATATATAATTAGTTTAATATCCTTTATTTTAAACTTAGGTTAAATTCATATCAAGGACCTAAACTTTCTTACCCTCTTCCCTTCACAGTCAACTATAGTTGACTTTATGGGGCCTATAGATGTCTTTTTACTTTAAACCTTGCATCAAATTCCATGGGAAATATCTAAAGTATTTGAAGTCACCTCACATCAACTATTCATTTTTATATCCATGATTATTTCCTCAAAAAACATGTTTTAATGTCTTCATACCTTTCTTGACTCACAAGACTATATTTTCCTTGTTTAAGCTTGGTTGTATGTGTTAATTTGCTCTTGCTAGCCAATTCAACTTGGAATTTGATCATAATATGACACTTAATGATTTATATATCCTTGATAATTATTACCCCTTTGAAACTTCCTAATAATATCATTACACCTCACTCCTTGCAAAGTAAACACTTTCTCTTGTTTAAGCCCTAAGCTGGCTATAGATGCTCATTAGGCCTATGTACGGACTGTTTCCACATTGGTGAATGAAAAATACCCTTTTATGATCTTAATTTATGATTTACATGGAAATTATAAGTATATTAGTGAAATTTTATCATCCCACCCTATTAGAATGCAAAGAGTTACATTTCATAAATTTAGGAGGTGAATTTGACTCAAACAACATTGAGTGATATTAGTGTCTTAAAGAGAAACTTGAGGTTCTAAGGAAACCAACCTCTCTAAATAAAAAACTCCTCTTATTTTTAAATATTATATGAATATGTGAGATATTTAAAAAAACTTGGAGGACCTGGAACTCAATGAAATCAAGTAGAAGGACATCCCAAAAAGAGCTTGAACCTCTATTTTGGAAGTTTTGGGAATTTGTCCCAAAATGTTATAATATTGCTTAGAAGGTCTTCTTAAGGTTTCAATAGAATCCACTCTCATCAAAACTCCTCTAAATGATGTTAAATCATGTTTAAACCTTTCAAATCTTAGATAATGCTCAAATGAGATGTTTCATGTATCCTCGAGAAGTAGCAGACCGTATAACTCCTATAAATGACCATTTTATGCATTTACTTTTTCTCTTAGCTCTTAATTTGGATTTTGAAGTTGGATTTAGAATTTAAGATTAATAAAATAAATTTATGAGGAATAATACATCAATTAACTTCATTTTAAACCATAACATAGGATAAAACACCATTAATTAGAAGAAATGATTACAACTTCACTCCTTCACTCCTTACAAACTGAGTTATTTTGCTCATCAAATCAGCTCCAAATGTGAAACCAATCATGGATAACATGATAAATAGGAGTAAAAATCATATCTAACCAATATTAGTAACTAGATTATATGGACCTTCCCAAATAAGAGCAAAACCTATAGGGTGTATAGATAAGTAGGCATAACATTATAGTCATCTTCATGAGGATGGTTCATGAAGTGCAAGCCACCGTTATTAAAAATTATTATATATAAATTAAGGTGTATGATTTTAATCCACACTCCCTAAATAATTTTCCATGAAACTTTCGGAGTTGTTTATACCAAGCAAAAACATGAAGGTTACTTCTATTTTCTAAGAAGGGTAAAAAGGGAATATAATGGTTTTGAGAAAGAAATGGTACTTATAAATCACACCAAATATGTAAATGAGAGTGCGGAATATTAATAGGCATTGTTTGATCCTTTACCATTTGTCACACTTCCCAAGGAGTCATATAAGTGCTAAAATCTCCTTTTTTCCCAAGAAAACCACCCTTTTAACTGAAGAACCTACCACTTGTAAGTTATTTCAATTCTTTAAGACTAAATTGGACACATGGGGCATGAAATAATATTTTTTAACCTTCAAACTTCCAAAAAACTCTGTACAACTCACTAAATGCACCTTTTTTTACCTCAAAATGACTAAAATGACTAAAATAGCTAAGGACCAAGGCTAGTATAACATAGAATGACATTAAATGACCTATGAAACACATTATTACATCTATATTAGACCCCTAAAACACATAAAATTCAATAATTTGCCTAGGGGTACCCCAATTTGACCTAAAAGTCAAATTTGGTTAATAAATTAGTGACTCATAAGGATAGTATGCCTAATATACTAACTAGACCAGTAGCCTTTTTAGTCCATTGGGCTTGGGGAGTCATCTAAATTATGAGAAAAACAAAGAAAACTTTGACCATTTACCATCAAGACAAGACCATTAATTACCTCAACCACATAAAGTAAAGACACACATAAAACAAGACAACAAATACAACACACACACACAAACACACACACACACACACACACACACACACACACACACACACACACACACACACACACACACACACACACACACACACAACACACACACACACATGTGCTCAAGGCACTTAGGGTAAATTAAAACAATCTAGTATGTACAATTGATAACTAAGCATACCTCCTTTCAAGGATCAAATGGAAAACTTATTGAATCATCTTCATGGTGAGATGAAACATAGTGCCAAACATGATTCTCCTTGGATTGGGTGTTTTTTAGATCAGGCCTATCCTTTGGTACTTCACTTGACTTGTTATCAAGTATCTCATCCTTAAATAGGTCTCCAATTTAGATATAATCCTCTTGAAAATATTCACATAATTCATATTTTTTCCCACTCTTCATTTTAGGATCAATTTGTATCTCTATTGTAGGAATGGATTCAAGATTATTAGTTTCATGTTCCTTGGAAGATTAAGGAAAATAGGAGCTTGTTCCATCCTTCAAGAGCTGATGTGTTTATCCCAAATAGTTGAGAGGGTGATAGCATATAATTTATATATCTCTTTAATGTATATATTTGAAAGGTTACCTTCTGTTTTCATAATCACTTGAGTGCCAAAGCTACCTTCTCCATCTTTGACTAGATCATATCCTCCTTGAAGAGGAATATATCCTGCTCCAATTATTTCAAATATATCATCCAAAAGTTGATTAGTAACGTTTCCTCGACCATCCATTAAATCTTTCAAAGTGGTGGAATAATCAATGAAGGTTTCCTCTTCTTTGGTAAAAGGAGAACATTCTTCCTCATCAACCCAATTAGAATTTTCAACATAAGAGACCACCTCGTCATTATAATTTATAATTTATTGATGGATTTCAAGTTTTATCTCAACCTATACATTATAAATTTTATTTTTAAGGGCTAAAATATCCTCCATTTCCTTCTTTCTGGTTCCAAGATTAGGCATTTTAAAGTCATGTGACTTAGTCCAATGAGGTTGCCAAAGAGGTAGGCTTTCTTCAAGAAAGAGTTCTAATTTTTTTGTAACCAACTACTCCTATTTAGGTTCCCATACCAAAGTTACATCAATTAAAATGGTGATGGGGTGAGGAAAATATGAAATAGTTGGTGGAGGTGGCACATATAACTCAAAATCAGATTGAGAGTGAAATGTAGGAGGCCCTTTTGGAAGCTCTTGAGGAAGGGAAGGTAGACCTTCAAATAAAACCACTTGATTTTATTCCTTCCACTTAAAAAACAACTTAACTCACATCTAATTTATATTTAGGACTCTATTGAGGAAGGTTGGATGGGGTGTGTTTAGGCATATGATCTTCTTTTGGGTCTAAACCTTCCATCACACCTTGACTCAATAATATCATATTTGACTCCAACTCTTCAATTTTCTTGGCTAGGTTCTCTTGGAAAAGTATTTATTAAATATCATATGATTAATCATGCATATTTTTAATAAATTAGGTCTAAAATTTAACATAATAATATTCTTGAGGAAGGGTAAGGGACTTTCAAAGGATCAACCCCATTCTCCACTTCTCACTTCTTGGCAATACTTCTATCTTCTTTCTTTCCCCATGATTCCACTATATTACTCCTATTTAGGATGTTGGGATTAGAAGTATTTTATTGAGGAATAATGGGAGGGGTTTGTATAAGATCAATCTCCTTACAAACTTCACATTCTTAATAAATACTCTTCTCCTATTTCTTTCCCCATGACTCCACTATCTTACTCCAGCCTAGGATGTTGTGATTAAAAGTCTGTTTTTGAAGTGGTGGGGATGAAATATGAGAGGGAAAGGAGGTATTAAAATACAATTAATTTTATACTAATATGTACTGATTTATTTTATTATTTTCCAACTTAAGTTTTATATCAAGGTTTGCTTCAAACACAAGGATAGTCTTTCCAACTCTCTCTTCCACTTGATTTGGAAAAGGATGGCTTTGGCAATTTTGATTAGGATCATGAGTAGGGGTCAAATATGGCTGATAAAAAAATTAGGGAAGTGGATATGAAGTTTTATATACTTTTTAAGGTTTTATCTCATTAACTCTTAGCCTATCCTCTAAGGAAGAAACTAGGCCACTCACTTCAAGCATCTCACTTGTGAGCATTTGCCAATTAGCTCTCTTAATAAGTACTTACTCTCTTTTGACAAAATCTAATGCATATATCACCTTATTAATAATATGCCTAGGAAATTCTTGACCACATCCTCTTAGAGTATCAAGCTCAAAAATTTACCTCTAATAGCCCAAAAGAGTCTTCTTTAAGGTGGAAATGGATGGAGTTGAGGAGTGGCTAGGTTGACTAGGAGAAGCAAGATATTGAGAAGGTTAGCTATAAGACTAATAAAACTCATTATAAGGTTGAATATGATCATATTTTGTCTGAAAATACCCATATTTTAATTTTTAAACTTCATTAAATTTATTATTAAGGACTTACTCTTGTTGATATGGAATGGTACAAGCTTGCAATATTTCACCAACTTGTAAAGAACAAAACTCAACACCAAAGTAAGCTATGAAACTTCATTGAAAGAAAAAAAACAAAGGAAAATGTTACCAAAAATATTAAAAGAATATACTAGGATACTTTACCAACTGATATATCTTTGGAGTTGCTATTGATGCTTGAATAGATGCCTCCATAGGCTAATTATTGAGAGACAACACCAAAAATCTCTCAACTCCTTGGACCAAGAGTCCCATTGGGTGTGAAAAAAACTATTGTCATTTGGATTTTCACCATTTTAAAAGATAAAAAATATCTTCTCATCCAAGTGGAATAATAGAAACACCTTTATACTTTTGGGTAGCCTAAAGATGAGGTGAACTGTTGATAGGGCTAGTTCCCTTGATGTACCACTTTAGATTGCAACTACAACTAAACTTTAGGGGTGAAAAGGGAGAGATAAATTTTTTTTAAAATATCATAATGGAGGTTATACACTAAATATATTTATTACTTCCAACCATATGCATATTACACTTGAAATTGATGGACAAACTAAAAATACACTTCTCTAATCTTCATCTTCTCACATCAATGCTACGTTATGAGGTTATGGATGAATGTGCAAAGATAAGAGGAGTAAAAAAGAGGCCTATGAGGGAAATAATTAATAGAATAAATCAATAAATCCTCTTAATTTCATATAACACTTCACATTCCATATGATAAGAAGCTTTCCAACTCCAAATAAGATGAAATAATGAAACAACATGCTAAGGAATCCATAGTCTTCACTTATGCAAAATCAAACATTCCAACTGAACACACTAAGAAAAGTCATGGAAGAGGTAAAAATAAGTATTATTATTGATAAAAAGGTATAAAAATGAGAAAGTATTTGACATACTAAGGTGGATCATATGTTAGAATGCCAAAAAGGCTAGTTCTTATACAACTTAAGAGAGAGAATAAGAGAGAATTCCAAGGGTCATAAAGACACTTTTAAAGATGATAAAATTAGTTAATTTTGAATTTTAATATGTTATTGGATTAACCATGTAATTTAAATTATCACAAGTGTCAATTCAAGACATAAACTTCATGAAAAGTGGCAAGAAACTCCCTGTGTTGGCTCAAGACAATTGCCTTCATAATTGGCCTTGTTTGAACATCCCATAACTAATTTTGAGTAGGTTATATGATTTTAATGAATGTGTAGGATTTAAAACATGCATCTTCATTCATTATTTATATGATTGGTCATCTATAATCACCTAGAAAGGAGTTATCATCATATATAGTCCAAACAACTCATCTTCCATTCACCCTACACACTTGTCCTCAAATTTGGAATTATTTGATCAATAAAATCCATGAGAGGAAGTTAATGACACATTTTAATGCCATTTATGGCCTTATAATCATCAAGGACAACTTAAAATCACTTTCTTTTAGAGTTTTCACACTTCTCACTAACTTGTCCAATATTCTAATTTTAACTAGTTGAGATGAAGCACATGGTTTAGAAACTAGGATTTTTTATTTGGAAATAAATAAAAATATGGAGTTATAAAAATTATAAATATTACATTCAAACTTTATTTCATCTTTAGACTCCTCTTGTAGCCTACACAACAAAAAATGGTAAAAAAATACCCTTTTTTGGCCCCTATATGTATAATTCTATATAGACAAAAAGAATGTGAGGGATACTAGGAGAGTACTATCCAATTTCCAATGTGTTTCATGATCAAACTATTCCATTTTATCAACTACTCAACTCCATTTCTTCAAATTGGTCCTGACTAAGGGTTTAGGAGGGGTTTAGGCTTGTTTAACCTCTTAAGGTTCATTCATAAAAACTAGACATCCAACTTGAAAAAACATTATAAAAAAGAAATCTTAAAGACCCCTAATATAATCCACTAACTCCTTTGGCATCCATTAAAAACGTCCAAAAATATGTGGGCATTTGAAACTAGGCTATCAAGCAACTTTTCACCATTTCCTATAGGTCTAAGTTGCTTTTGGGCCAAAAATGGCCTCCTCATGACTTATCTTTCATAAAAATAGATTTAAAACCTCTTATATAGTCCCAAAAACATGTTTTAATCCATGGGTATGTTCTTATTATGCTATAAATACAAGTGACATATCATTTGGCCTTAGGTTTGAAATTTGCCTAATAGGCCTGACTATACCCTGAAGCTCAAAATGAATTTTGATGGTTTTACTTACATTATAATAGTTTAAAAACACATTTATTCATCCCATACACATTTTATAATATTATATAAGTTGTAGATTAATTTTTTACTCTACGTTGTATTTAAATTTTCAGTCAGGCACTGCAGTTTTGGTTCCTGCATACCTTGGTCATGGTAGCAGAGTTTTGGAGCAGAGTGCGGGTTTCTTTTCCATCTAAGTGTCAAAGTGCAGTAGAAGCTACCAAGCGACATAATATAAGAACATATTCTCTTTCCCCTTTTTGTTTCCTTCATTTCATTTTTGCCTAAGTGTTGAATTTGAGCAAAAGCCACCAAGTGTTGCTTTCCGAAACACGGTGCTAGCCAGTTGGCATCATCTGAGACCCTTTTCATAAATTTTAGGAAGGCCACAAAATGTGCCATGTATCAGATAGTAGCTAAGTGGAATGCACCACATGTTGGCATCTTCATCTCATATCGGTACCTACATTTCATCTACTTTTCAGTGAAAGGGTTTCAATAAGCTAAGCAGCAGGATCATGCAGAAGGTGCTAGGTGGCAGTCACAGAAGGCCCTGGACTAATTTTGATGGAAGGTGGAAGTCACCACATGTCAACATCTGAAAGACAGTTGGTTCAATTCCTTGGTTCAATGTTTTTGGTTTAATACCTTGATTAATGTGTAAATGGCATGTAGTGTTGAACCATTGAATCATTTTGGTTCATCAGGTAGTTCAAGGGAGTGTCCCAAAAACCAAAGGGGTTAGCACCCTTTTGGAAGGTAGTAGGGCATTTTTTTCATTTTTTTTAAGTGCCAAAGATTAGTAGAGGCTACCAAATTTCACTTTCTAAGCCCCTTTCTACTCCATTCCCAAATAAAGTAGAGGCCGCCACATACCCTTAGCTAAAGCAGCTGAAGATGCCGTGTATCTTCCCCGAAGCTGTGGAGGCCACCACATGTCAACTTCGAAGAGATCATCTTCAAGTTTCATTGATAAATAAAATGGTGGTGGGTCTCGAGTGTTATTTCAAGGGTCTACAAAATATACCAAGTGTCACCATCCGTAGAAGCCTAGTATGTGCCTCAGATAATTCTACAACATAGCTAAAGAGAAGTGGAGAAAGGTGCATGTCTTCGATAAATCAGGCATGGAAAGCACCAAGTGTCATTCTCTAGTGCCTTCTAAGTAATAAGGAGAATTTAAAGAAATTGAGAAAGTGTCTTATTCCATTTTAACAGAATAAAGTGTTCTATGTACCTTTTGCCACAAAGTGAGATGGAGGGAAACTCAGTGGGAGTTATTCCTGGTAGATGGAACAGTTCACTGGGTAGATTTTTGGAGCCTAAAAGCATTAAAAGGGCTGTCTATTTCTCCCCTATAAGCAGAGGTAGAATAGACAGTTGAGTGGCTAAGTAGGTGATGGAATGAGAAATTTAGGTGTAGAAGGAGGTATTAGTCATGAATTACCATGCCACAATCAGGGCAATTCTTGATAAGACCAGGATGCATCTAAGGCATTGAAAGCACCATGTATTTGTCCCCTGTGAGTTAAGGATGGAGTAGAATTGTGTGGAAAAGGGGATGATGGAAGGAGACATCTGAGGCTATAAAAGAGGAGGATCACTATCAAGGAAGGGGGGAACTTTCTATAGTTTTAGACTTTCTAGAGTTAGTGACTAAGTAGTATCATTTACTTTTGTCTCATTTTCTTGAGTTGTAATGTTGATGTAACTATGCATGTTTCTATGCCTTTTATGTGGCTGAATGAATTAAGAATATTGAACTCTATGCCTTTGTTGATATTATATGTGTTATTTGCAAAAGTAGTCTAGACTGTAGATTTTCTAGAGTTGTGATTAGGAATGTCATTTGCTTTTGTCTCATTTTCTTGAGTCAAAATTTCTACATAATTGTACATGTTTCCACACCTCTTATGTGATTGGAAGATTCTTATAAGAAGATTGAACCCTATGCCTTTGTTGACATTTTCTATATCTCAACAAAATAAGTCTCTATTGTGAGCCTTTGTTTCTATTATTTCAATCTTTTACATTGATCATGCACTTGTTTACTCTTAAATGTAAATGAATCCTATAGATAGTTGCATTGTACTTAAGTTAGGATTAGGATTACACTCATGTGCATCACCATAGTTAGGTTCCAGTTCCTACATTTGCATTTCTATTTAATTTCCTATCTCTTTTCCCCCAACACTTGATATAAAGAAGAGACCAGCTTCTCTAAAATTTGGAGGTTGTTTCAAGCCACAATATCCCATAGCTTGAAACTTCCCATTGTTGCTGATTAAAATCAAGCACAATTTTAACCATCAATAGTTTTTTGGCATGCCTGGTGCGACCAGTCTTGAAGTTTCTTTCAAGATCGTATGAACCAGAGAACTATGAGGAGTCAGAGCTGTGGACCAGTCACCAGATCACAGTGTACTACAAATCCAGGTATTCTTTTACCACCTCTGGTAATTAGTCAAGAAGAAGAGTCAATCAATTTCAACCAGTATAGAGAGTAAATATGGGAGCTCCTATTTCCCTAAGAAATTATGCAAGCTAGAATGCTGGAAGTCCTCTGATCTTCCTAATACCACTAGCTACTTATCCTACTCTAGTAGCGTATATATTGACTCTTGATGAAGAGGAAATAATATCAAAATTTCTTCTCACTTTGCAAGATAATGAGAAAGAACATGGACAATTCTTGGATCATGTTTTAAATGATTTGTTTGAAATTATTGGGTCAGGCTATACCATTTTGCAAGATAGTTGTGAATTGGTTATAGATAAATAGAATAGCATTAAGCCTCAACTACATGTGCAAAATTATTTCACTCTTTCAAGATCATCCTTTCAAGAGGTTAAAATCATGAAAGAGGAGGATAATGTAATAGAGCTAGAGTTTGAAGTAGAAGAAGTTGAGTCAATAAATGATATAGGTCAAAAGGCTTCTGCTAATGAGCGAACCATCATTGATTTCCTAGTAAAGCATACCAATATCAAGAGCTGATATTTGATGGGCTTCCAAGAATAAGAAGAGCTTATGGATGTCAAAATCATGTTTGACTCAGACTCAGTCAAATGCAAGAAAATCCATGTGGCTTACACAAAGGACATTTCACCAAAGATATACCCATTACAATCACTTGTATGGCAACATGAGCTGGCTTGTCATGAAGAAGACGTTAGAAATTTTGTTTTTAATCCTTGAGGGGGATAAAGATGCTTAATTAATGTAGTTAGATAGTTTCCCATTCTCGCATTATTTTTGTTTTTCATTGTTGTTTTCCCACTTTCCTTTTAAATAAGTGTTTTAAACATAGAGTTGGCAGCTTATAAAGTTTTTTAAATTCTTCAATTTTTTTTTGCATTGAATGCTTCCCAAATCTTTTGAAATCTCTAAGGTACCTTATGCTATAACTTGCATAACGTGTCCACCTCACTGTTCCCCAAAGATTGAGTAGGATCTACTAATGGTCATCTAAATTTAATGCCATTTGAGACTTGATAGGTCCATAAATATATCTTATCAAGATTTAAAGTTTAAAAACTCTCAAGCATTCTTGCACCTACAAAAATATCTTTCTCCTTGCAATTTTTTAGCGCCTAGTAAAATTTACTTCAGCAAGAGTGTTTCTGTCTTGCACAAGGTTCATACCAGGTATTACATAAAAGTTATAGAGATGGAAGGAGCATCATCTTCATAAAAAGGAGTTGGGATGTTTGGATCTCTTGATAGGTTACTTGCTAGTAAATCATATGCTTCAACTCCTGTGTAACTGTCGAGAACCTATCTGAGAACTAGAATCTTGAGAGTTGGTCAAGCCATTGACCCATCAAAAGTAAAGGATTACACAGATGGAATCATGGACCCAATCTTGTAAAAAACTAGTAGCAAGAGTCTTAGAGAAGGGGATAGAGTAGGGAAATATGAGACATTCAAAATAAGGATATGGACCTCACAACTGGCTTAGTTCATTATCCCAACTGTGCATCCATGCCCTGGCTTGATTGAATTATGCATAGATTTACTCCATGCACCATCTTACACCATTTAATAGGGTCCCTTCATGCTGTAAATCACACCACAAGCTATTAGGGACATGTTAGCCCTACATTATGACAATACTGCTACATTCCCCACTATTGATAAGATATGAAAGACATGGGCAAATTTCAACACTCAAAAAAGGTTTTTGAGGTCTAAGTTACAAATGGCCGATGGTGATACTATGCTACCCATGCTCCTTACACCAAGATCTCAATTCATGCCAGCTAGCCAAGACACACTGCCAATGATGGCTCTCATCTTTGGCATGAAGGATGACATGGTAGTGTATGCATTACAAATGGCCATCCTTTTTAGGTTGAAGACAGTCAACAAGATGCAGGAGTATCGACTTGACTTCTCAAAGAACATTGCATTTTAAATAGTGGAACAACTAACCCAGTTCAAATCAAAAGGGGTGTTTAGGTATTCCTCTTATTTGTTCCATCTCATACTTTATCATAACCCTGACCTTTTCACCCAACATATGAATATGAACATGTATGACCCAGGTTTTGACCCCCAAAATACCATTCTTGTGTCTACATGGACACATGTTTTATCAAGAACTAGCGACTTGTATGATTTTTGGGAACTATTTGTTACCCCAATTTTTTGTTGCCTTAGCCCTGAACCTATCATGAATAGGTTATTTCCAAGTGTTTTGAACCTCCTGGTCAATTGTCCAATCTCATGTGACTTCTATTTTGGGTCCCACCACATGATCATAAGGGTTCATGGGTTTTGTGGGGAACTAGTATTGCTACCAAAGACTTTAAATCTTAGGTTGGCATTCCTAGAAGTCACCAAGTAGTTGTCAATAGTTGACAATGAGTATGGCTCTAAGAAGAAGAAGAGAAAAATGTACAATCTCCCGTGGATGGCAGGCAACATAAGTTTAGAATCCAGGGATGCTGAAGTCTTGTTGCTTCAAAAGCTAACCTTCTTAGGGTTCTTGTTAGTCAAAGAAATGGGTTTATGACCCAAGTGATTTCATAGTTTCCTGGGTAAGGACCAATAGGATTGGTGCCAAGATTGCACATGAAGGCTGCCCTTTTTGGGAGACCAAATAAAACCCTACAAAAGATGCTCCTGGTCTTTATGTTGAATTGGTAGATTTGCCCTAGCCACAAAATAGGCCATGGGAAACCTTCTATGATAAGTAGAGGGATTATGATCCCAAAGTTAGGATGACTTCTGGTTTGAGAAGGACATTGAAGAATAAAGATTGGGATGCAAAGAAGATTGAAGCTTATTGGAAATATAGGTAGGAAATTTCTCATACCACCCATACTTTTGAAAGTATGGATTTAGATGAAAGATGGGAGGAACTCTGGGATGAGTGTCATCCCTCCCTTGCATCTATCTTAAAAACAAGTCAATTGCTGACACTCGATACAAGGTAGGAAGCTAGAGTGGGACCAAGCCAGCAACCACAGGCCTTAGAGCAAGCTACAACTATAGTCACTACATCAACCTGGCCCCAGCCTCTTAGCATCGTGGAACAACAAAGGAGTGTGGTGTCTTCACCACCAAAGGATTCCCCATCATCAAAAGTTATTGAAATCCCTAATTCTCCACAAGCACCACCAAAAATAGTAGATGTGGAAGGGAAGCAGACATAACCAGGGTTGGAGACACCCAGGAAGAGAAAGAGGGTTTAGTTCTAAATAGATTCAGAGGAGGAAGAAGAACCTTCATAGTGCCAAGTGTAGAGTATTGTAATTCCCCCTCAAGTAAGTATTACTCCTCCTCCTCCCTCTTAGTCTGTTCCTTTCCTTGTCGGCATGATGCTTCCACCTAGCCAAATGACACCTCCTATCACCTCTGCCATCCCCATCTCACAATTCAACCCATCAGTGCCACCTCAGGCCTTAACATTACCCTATTTCTCCCCTTTTGCTCCTAAGAAACCTTTCCCTTAGATTGTCCCATAGCCAACCACTAGCTATTTAATATGGCCTGCCATAGGGATATCCTTTTGTGGGAGGACACATTACATCCCCTTCCACCTTCTAGACACAGGCCAATGCTACTAGGAAGGCAAGAGAATCCGAAATGGAGAAAAAGAAAACTAAAGATAATAAAGCATTGGTTGTCCCACACCTATGGTCACAATTTGACCCTATTCAGTAGCAACTGACAATGACCCATTTGTCACCCAACATCATCAAGCTGAGTGAGCAGATACAGCCAGAGGATTATACAATGAATGTAGTGGCCATTGATATGTCCCTATTCAGGCCCTAAGATAGAGTTGAGCTGATTAATAGAATCCACTTTTGCATTCATGAAAGATTATTTAAAAACATCAAGAAGACTATAGAAGATGGAGGCTGACTTGGCCAAAGAAAAGGCAAACCATAGTAGTTTGGCTGAAGAAGTAAATAAGAAAGATAATGAAATAGCAAGCCTGAATAAATAGTTACAAGATACTATTTCCATTTAGACTCATCAAGAAACCTAGGCCCATAATATTCATTAAAAGCAGAGCTCACACATGCAAAGGACTTAGTGATGGCCCTTAGGTGGGAGAAAGTAGCATTGCAGGGAAGACTCAAAGGACATCAAATGTAAGTTACTTAGATTTAGCAAAAGCTACTAGATGAACAAAACAAGGCTACAGCTTTTCAAGCCCAATTCCAAGTAGAGCAGTAGAAAGTGACGCTACTGACAATAGAGCTAGCTAATAGGCCAAGAGGTGTTAGAGTGATAAAATTAGTAAAGGAACTCTATGAATCAATGTGGAAAAGAATCTCCTCAAAGATGATTTAGCTCAAGCCATCTCTCACCTTCCTACTCAATGCACAATAATTGTGTGAGAAGGTAAAAGATTTAGTGAAGAACACTCTGGCTATAGTCTTTGATAGAGTCATGGACTCCCAGACCTTGTTGCAGAAGCTCTATGATGTAATAGATGTGACACTGGTAGCCATGAGAATCACTAATAGAATGGTCACTACAAAATGAGTTAATGAGGTACTCAGTTGCAATGCCATGGCCAACAGTTGCCAAGAGCATCTTGAAGTCATGAAAGAAGGCATCGGTGAGATGAGACAACATATTGAAGATCTAGTGTAACTAGGTCTTCCCTCTCCATTTCCAGATGCCAACATGGTGCTAATGGTTGGTCAAATTAAACCATTGCTCCTAGCCAAATAGAAGGATCAAATAGTTTTTCAAGACCTACGAGATGATTCCTTAGTATTGAAAGTTGAATCTATTTTGGTTCTTGTTTCCCAACTGGAATTCAAACTAAAAGCTACAATTCAAATTTTGCTACATTTTTCACACAAGGATATCATCAACCTTGATCTAGCTTTCATTGAATTTTAGAATAGGCAAGGGTTATTTGACCAAGAATGGTCCATCTACTAGATAACACTTTTAAAGCTATAAAATTTTTAAATTTTGATAGAATGAGAGTTGAGTTTCTTTTTGAGCAAACTCAAAAGTCTTGGGGGTCGCCAGTAACTATAGAGTAATTTTTTACTCTACATTGTATTTAAATTTTTAGTCAAGCACTGCAGTTTTGGTTCCTACATACCTTGGTCATGGCAGTAGAGTTTTGGAGCAGAGCGTGGGTTTCTTTTCCATCTAAGTGTCAAAGTGTAGTAAATGCTGCCAAGTGGTGTAATCTAAGCACAATTTTTCTTTCCCCTTTTTATTTCCTTCATTTCATTTTTGCCTAAGTGTTGAATTCGAGCGGAAGCTACCAAGTGTCACTTTCTGAAACATGGCACTGGTTAGCTAGCGTCATCTAAGACACTTTTCATAACTTTTAGGAAGGTCACAAAATGTGCCACATATCCAATATCAACTAAGTGGAACACACCATGTGTTGGCATCTGCGTCTCATAGCAGTACCTACATTTCATCTACTTTTTAGTGAAAGGGTTTTAATAAGCTAAGTAGTAGGATCATACGGAAGGCGCCAGGTGGTAGTCACAGAAGGCCCTAGACTACTTTTTTAAGGAAGGTGGAAGTCACCACGTGTCAGCATTTATGAGATAGTCAGTTCAATGCCTGGGTTCAATGCCTTAGTTCAATGTTTATGGTTCAATACCTTGATTAATGTGTAAATTTCATGTAGTGTTGAACTATTGAACCATTGAACCATTTTGGTTCATCAGGTAGTTCAAGGGAGTCTCCCAAAAACCAAAGGGGTTAGCACCCTTTTGGAAGGTAGTAGGGCATTTGTTTCATTTTGTTTAAGTGCTGAAGATGAGTGGAGGTTGTTAAATGTCACTTTTTGAGCCCCTTTCCACTCCATTCCCAAATAAAGTGGAGGTTGCCACATACCCTTAGCTAAAGCAGATGAAGATGCCACGTATCTTCCCTAAAGCCACAAAGGCCACCACGTGTCAACTTATGAGAGATCATCTTCAAGCTTCATTTATGAATAAAATGGTGGTGGGTCTCGGGTGTTATTTCAAGGGTCTACGGAAGCTACCAAGTGTCACCATCTATAGAAGCCTAGTATGTGCCTCAGATAATTCTATAACATAGCTAAAGAGAAGCAGAGAAAGACAAGTGTCTTTGATAAATCAGGCAAAAAGTGCCAAGTGTCATTCTCTGGTGCCTTCTAAGTAATAAGGAGAATTTTAGGAAATTGACAAAGTGTCCTATTCCATTTTAATAGAATAGAGTGTTTTGTGTACCTATTTCTACAAAGTGAGACGGAGGGAAACTCAGTGGGAGTTATTCCTGGAAGATGGAATAGTTCACCGAGTAGATTTTTGGAGCCTACAAGCATTAAAAGGGATGTTTGTTTGTCCCCTATAAGCAAAGGTAGAATAGATAGTTGAGTGGCTAAGCAGGTGATGGAATGAGAAATTTAGGCATGAAAGGAGATACTAGTCATGAATCACCATGCCATAGTCAGGGCAGTTCTTGATAAGACCAAGATGCATCTAAGGCATTGAAATCACCATCTATTTGTCCCTTGTGTGTTAAGGATGGAGTAGAATTTCATAGGAAAGGGGATGATGGAAGGAGACATTTGAGGCTATAAAAGAGGAGGATTAGTATCAAGGAAGGGGGGAACTTTCTATAGTTTTAGACTTTTTAGAGTTAGTGACTAAGTAGTATCATTTGCTTTTGTCTCATTTTCTTGAGTTATAAAGTTGATGTAACTGTGCATGTTTTTGTGCCTTTTATGTGGCTAAATGAATTAAGAATATTGAACTCTATGCCTTTGTTGATATTATCTATGTCATTTGAAAAAGTAGTCTAGACTGTAGATTTTCTAGAGTTGTGATTAGGAATGTCATTTGCTTTTGTCTCATTTTCTTGAGTCAAAAGTTCTACATAATTGTACGTGTTTCTGCACCTATTATGTGATTGGAAGATTCTTATAAGAAGATTGAACCCTATACCTTTGTTGACATTTTCTATATCTCAACAAAGGAAGTCTCTATTGTGAGCCTCTGTTTCTATTATTTTGATCTTTTACATTGATCATGCACTTGTTTGCTCTTAAATGTAAATGAATCCTACAGATAGTTGCACTATGCTTAAGTGAGGATTAGGATTACACTCAGGCACATCACCATAGTTAGGTTCCATTTCCTGCATTTGCATTTCTATTTAATTTCCTATCCCTTTTCCCCCAATACTTGATATAAAGAAGAGACCAGATTCTCTAAAATTTGGAGGTTGTTTCAAGCCACAATATCCAATAGCTTGAAACTTCCCATTGTTGTTGATTAAAATCAAGTGAAATTTTAACCATCAACATAAGTCATATCAAATACTATAAATAAAGTTGACTTCCTTCTCTAGTACTAGGTTTCACCATTCCTCATAGCCCTAACTGCAACCCTTATGATTTGGACCACTCAATTTAGCTTCACCATTTATAGTTTGGTTATTAATATTTTTTAGTAATTTTTCAACTCCAAACACCTCTCCCAAAGTTTCAAAAAAAAAAAATTCAAGTCTCATCACCTCTTTTCTTCAACTTACTAGGTTTGTGCATGAGGGGAAGCACCCTTATCTGAGACAAAACAAGGAGTACTTACCCTATTTTTCTAGACCATGTGACTATTTTATAGGATTATTTAAGTTTTAAACACCCTTTTCATAAATTTTCATCCCTTATGTGTGTGTGTGTGTGTGTGTGTGTGTGTGTGTGTGTGTGTGTGTGTGTGTGTCTGTATATATGTATATATATGTATATATATATATGTATATATATATGTATATATATATGTATATATATATATATATATGTATATATATATATATATGTATATATATATATATGTATGTATGTATGTATATATGTATGCATATATATGTGTGTATATATATATATACACATATATATACATACATATATACATACATACATATATATATATATGTATGTATATATGTATGTATATATATGTAAGTGTGTGTGTGTGTGTATATATATATATATGTATATATATATATATATATATATATATATATCAGGATATTTAATAAGGGGTTCTAATAGACCATTCACAATCCATGACAAAGGCAATTGCACACAATTTTCCATGCAAGTTTGTCTTACACTTTCACACTTTTTAAGGACACACACACACACACACACACACACAAACAACACACACACACACACACACACACTTTGTAACACACACACACACACACACACATATAGGCCCTTCAAAAGTGTGAAAGTCTGAGACAAACTTGCTTGGAAAACTGTGTGCAATTATCTTTATCATGGATTGTGAATGGTCTATTAGAACCCCTTACTTATTCAATATACATATAAAAAGAGTTTCATTATACCATTTTTATATGATAAAATTTATTCACCTATTTACCACACCGTTTCTTTTCTTCATTTACATCTCTATACACCTTGCATAGCTTGGACAAAACTTCTTTGTTTGACTATGTTTGAGTTTATTTAGGGATCCTATAAGTGTATTTTACAGTCTTTGGACCTTGAAAAAATGATTATAACTCTTATTAAGATTACACATGGTTTTATATAAATGGTAGGTTCACTTATTTCATGTTTAGATAGTGCCAATCACAAAAAATCATCATTCTTAGTGCTCACTACCAACACAGTCAACACAATCAACTATGTTAGGCAAAATGAAATCCTATATGTGAATTTTACTCTTGGTCAAGGTGAAACCTCATTAATTAATCCCATGGAAAATTTTAATACATATAACATTTATTGACCTTGGTGATTCCAACTCAATCTTGACTTTCAAACAATATGCTCCTATATTTGGCTGTAGGTGTGTATTTAGTCATTTGTATGGACTCTAAATATATATGAGGGTCTTAAAAACATTGTAAAAAACTATTTTCATGTTTAAATAGTAATATAGTATTAATTTAATCTATTTTATTTCAATACTTATGTCAAAATCATATCAAGGACCTAAACTTTCATACTCTCTACCCCTCACAATCAACTACAGTTGACTATATGGGGTCTGTAGATGTCTTTTTTCTTTGAATCTTACATAAAATTCCATGGTAAATATCTAAATTATTTTAAGTTACCTCACATAATATATTAATTTGTATATCCATGCTTAATTCCTCACAAAACATGTTTCAAGGTCTTCTTACCTTTCTTGACTCACAAGACTATATTTTCCTCCTTTAAGCTTAGATGTAAGTGTTAATTTGGTCTTGCCAGCCAATTCAACTTGGAATTTGATAATATTATGAAAATTAATGATTTATATAACCTTGATAATCATAAACCATTTGAAAATTCCTAATCATATCATTAGACCTCACTCCTTTCAAAGTAAACACTTTCTCTTATTTAAGCCTTGGACTGGCTATAGATGCTCATTAGGCCTGTGTATGAACTATTTTCATCTTGCTGAATGAAAAATACCATTTTTATGATCTTCCTTTATTCATTCCATGTAAATTATACGTATATTAGTGAAATTTTATAATACCACCATATTAGTATGTATTGGGGCTCATTTATTTGATTTGGGAGGTGAATTTGACTCACATGGGTATAAATAACACTGAGTGATTTTAGTGTCTTAAAGAGCAATTTGAGGTCTTAAGGAAGCCAAACTTTATAACTTAACATCCTCCCTTATTTTTCAAGATTATATGCCTATGTGATATCTTAAAAACATAATAACTTTAAGGACTTTGAACTCAATGAAATCATGTATAAGGACATCCCATAAAGAACTTGGACCTTTATTTTGGTAGTTTTGGGACTCTGTCCCAAAATGCTATAAGCTTACTTGGAAGGTATTATTAAGGTTTCAATAGCATCCAATATCATCAAAACTCCTCCAAATAATTTTAAATAATGTTAAAACCTTATAAATCTCATATAATTCTCAAATGACATGTTTCATTTTTCCCCAAGAAGTGACAGTCCGTATAACTACTGTAGATGACCATTTTGTGCATTTACTTTCTCTCTTGACTCTTGAGGTGTATTTTTAATTTTTATTTGGAATTTAAGATGAATAAATGAAATTTATGAGAAATAATACATCAATTAGCTTCATTTTTAAACCATAATATAGGATAAAACACTAGCAATTGGAATAAATTACTGTAACTCCACTCCTTCACTCCTTACAAACTGAGTTATTTGGCTCATCAAATCAACTCCAAATGTGAAATAAATAATGGATAAAACTATATAAATGATTCAAAATAATCTTGAATAAATATTATCAATTGGGTTGTATGAATCTTCCCAAACAAGAACAAAACCTGTAGGGTGCATAGATAAATGGGTAGAAAATTACAGTCAGCTTCATGAGGATGGTTCATGAAGAAAATACCACCATTATTGTAAATTATTATATTTAATTGAAGTTATATAATTATAATAAAATATGAAAAAATAATTTTCCATGAAACTTTTTGAGGTGTCTATACCAAGCAAAAACTTGAACGTCACTTTTATTTGCCAAGAAGGGTGAAAAGGGAGTAGAATGGTTTTAAGCAAAAAATGACACTTATAGATTAAAAAAAGAGTAAATAATATTTTGGAAGCTTAATAATAATTTTTTTATCCTTTACCATGTGGAACACTTCCCAATGAGTCATACAAGTGCTAAAATCTCCTTTTTCCCTAATAAAATTGCCCTTTTAACTAAAGAACCTGCCACTTTTAGTTATGTCAGTTAAGACTAACATGGACACATGGGGCATGAAATCATATTTTATAACCTTCATACTTCCCAAAAACCTTTTGAAACTCATTAAATTCACCTTTTTTTAACCTCAAAACTAAAAAGACTAAAATATCTAATGACCAAGGCTAGTATAACATCAAATGACATTAAATGAACTATAAAACACCTTTTGAGATCTATATTGGACCCATAAAACACATAAAAGTCAATATTTTACCTAGGGGTGCCCTAATTTGACCTAAAAGTCAAATTTTGTCAACAAATTAGTGACTCATAGGGATAGTATGCTTGTTATCCTAACTAGACCAATAGCCTTATCAGTCAATTGGGCTTAAGGTGTCATCTAAGGTTTAAGAAAAAAAAAGGAAACCTTTGACCATTGAACATCAAGACAAGACCACTAATTACTTCAACCACATAAATCAAGGACACACATAAACTAAGACAACAAACTATAAGACACACACACACACACATGTGCTCAAGACACTTTAGGGAAATTGAAAAAAACTATTGTGTATAACTAGAAACTAAGCATACCTCCTTTCTTGGATCAAATGGAAAACTTCTTGAATCATCTTCGTGATGAGATGAAACATAGTGCCAAGCATGTTTATCCTTGGATTGGGTGTTTTATAGATCAGACCTATTCTTTGGCACTTCACTTGACTTTTTCTCATGTAGGTCATCCTTATATAGGTATCCAATGTAGATATACTCCTCTAGAACATGTTCACATACTTCATATTGTTTCCCACTCTTCATTTCATGGTCAATTTGTATCTCCTTAGTAGGCATGAATTTAAGAGGATTACTTTCATGTTCCTTAGAATATTAAGGCCAATAGGATCTTGTTCCATACTTCAAGAGATGACGTGTTTCTCCCAACTAGTTGAGAGTTTGATAGCCCATATTTATGAATTAAAAAATGTAATCATGAAATGTATATGTCTCTTGAAAGGATATATTTGAAATGTTACCCTCTCCTTGCATACTCACTTGAGTACCAAGGCTACCTTCTCCATATTTGACTAGATCATAGCCTTATTGAAGAGGAATATAGCTTGATCCAATGATTTCAAACATATCATCCAAAATATGATTAATAACTTGTCCTTGACCATCCATGACATATTTCAAATTTGTGGAAGAATCAATGAAGGTTTCCTCTTCTTTGGAAAAAGGAGAATATTCTTCCTCATCAGCCCAATCAAATAATTCAACATGAGAGACCATCTCTTCATTAAAATTTAGAATCTATTGATTGATATCAAGTTTTATCTTAACCTATACAATAGGACATTGGTTTTCATGGGCCTCAAGATCCTTTATTTCCTTCTTTTTGGTTCCAAGACTAGGCATTTTGAAGGCATGTGACTTAGTCCAATGAGGCTACCAAGGAGGTAGGCTTTCTTCAAGTAAGAGTTATGATATTTTTTCAGCCAAATACTAATTTTTAGGTTACCATACCATAGGTACATCAAGTAAAATGGTGATGGGGTGAGGACAAGATGAACTAGTTGGTGGAGGTGGCACATATAACTCAAAATTAGATTGAGAATGAAATATAAGAGGTCCTTTTGCAAGCTCTTAAGGAAGGTGATGCAGACCTTGGGATAAAACCACTTGATTTTATTCCTTTCACTTGATAAACACTTCATTCACATCTTAATTATCTTTATGACTCTATTGAGGAATGGTGGATGGGGTGTGTTTAGGCATAGGATATTCGTGTGGGTCTAAACCTTCCATCACACTTTGACTCAATAATCTCATCTTTGACTCTAGCTCTTCAATTTTCTTGGCTAGGTTATATTGGAAAATTACTTCTTGAATCTCATAGGAATCATCATGATTATGGGTAATACATGAGGCTGAAATGAAACACATGAAACTTATTAAGGAATGGTGGGAGGGACTTGCAAAGGATCAACCCCATTCTCCACTTCACACTTCTTGGCAATGCTTCTATATTTTTTCTTTCCCCATGATTCCACTATCTTACTCCAGATTAAGATGTTGAGATTATAAGTATTTTATTTAATAATTATGGGAGGGTTTTTTATAGGATAAATATCCTTCTCAACTTCAAATTATTTATCAAGACTCTTCTCTTCTTTCTTTCTGCATTACTCCACTATCTTACTCCACCTTGGGATGTTGGGATTAGAAGTATTTTTTTGAGGTAGTGGGGTTGAAATATGAGAGGGAAAGGAGGGATTTAAATCCAATTCCTTTTATATTAATGTTTTGCTTCAAACACAAGGCTAGTCTTTCCAACTCTCTCTTCCACTTGATTTGGAAAAGGATGGCTTTGGCAATTTTGATTAGGATCATGAGTATGGGTAAAATATGGATGATAAAAAACTTGGGGAAGTGGATATGAAGGTTTATATACTTTTTAATGATTCCTCTCATGAAATCCTATCCTATCCTCTAAGGAATAAACTAGGCCACTCACATCAAACATCTCACTTATGAGCCTTTGCCAAATAACTCTCTCAATAGGTAACCACTCTCTTTTGACCAAATATAATGAATATATCACCTTATGAATATTATTACTAGGAACCTCTTGAAAACATCCTCTTATATTATAAAGATCCAACATGTGCCTCTCCTTTTCTAAAAGAGTCTTCTTTAAGGTGAAAATGGATGGAGTTGAGGAGTGGTTAGGTTAACTAGGAGAAGCAAGATATTGAGGAGGATAGATATAAGACTGATAAAACTCATTATAATGTTGAATATGATCATATTGTGGATGAAAATAAATATATTATTTCTGATAAAATTCATTAAATGGTTGAGTAAGGACTTTCTCTTGTTGATAGGGAATGGCACATGATTGCAATGTCTCACCAACTTGTAAAGAACAAAACTCAACACCAAAGTCAGCCATGAAACTTCATTGAAATCAAGAAAACAAAGGAAAATTTTACCTACAATATTCAAAGGATAAATTTTGATACTTTACCAATTTATATATCTTTGGAGTCACCATTGATGCTTGAATAAATGCCTCTATAGGTTGATTGTTGAGAGGAAACACCAAAAATCTCTCAACTCCTTGGACCAAGAGTCCCATTGTGTGTGCCAAAAAATATTGTCACTTGTATTTTCACCCTTTTAGGAGATAAAAATCTCTCATCATCCTAGTGGCACAATGGAAACACCTTTATACTTGTGGGTAGCCTAAAGATGAGGTGAACTCTTGATAGGGATAGCTCCCTTGATGTACCACTTTAGATTGTAACTACAACTAAAATTTATGGGTGAAAAGGGAGAGAGATAACTAAAAAAACTATCATAAGGGATGTTATACACCAAATATATTTATTACTTCCAACCATATTAATCTTACACTTTAAATCAAGGGACAAACTAAAAACACGCTTCTCCAATCTTTATCTTCTCACATCAATGCTACATTATGAAGTTATGGATGAATGTGCAAAGATAAGAGGAATATAAAAGAGGAATATGAGATAAATAATGAATATAATAACTCAATAAATCCTTTTAATTTCCTATAACACTTCACATTCCCTAAAAGAAGAAGCTTTCCAACTATGAATAGGATAAAACAATGAAACAACATGCTAAGGAATCCATAGTCTTCACTTATGAAAAATAAAAAATTCAAAATTAACACACTAATAAAATTAATGTATGAGGTAAAAATAAGTATTATTATTTATCAAAATGTGTAAAATTATTAGGGCTTTTCCATACTCAGGTGGAGCATACATTACAATGCCAAATGGCTAGTTCTTATAGAACTTAAGAGAGAGAGAGAAGAAGAGAGAAGTCCAAGGGTCACAAGGACACTTGTAAAGATGATAAAATCAGTTAATTTTAAATTTTAATAGGGTATGGGATGAACCATTAAATTTTAGGAATAAAAAGTGTTAATTCAAGACATAAACTTCATGAAAAGTGGCAAGACACTCCTTATGTTGGCTTAAAAAAACTACCTTCATAATTGGCTTTACTTGAATGTCCCATAAATGATTATGAGGAGGTTAAAATATTTTAATTAAGGGGGGTTATTTTAAAAATTACTCTCCATGCATTTATTGTAGGCTTGGTCCTATGAAATCACATGGAAAGGACCTATCATCATCTATAGTCCAAAAAACTCCTCTTCCATGCACCTTACACACTTGTCCTCAAATTTGTCATAAATTTCACATTATAATACATGGGAGGAAGTTAATTAAACCTATTAATACCATAAATATAATTATAATCATTAAGGACACCTTAAAATCACTTTCCCTTAGAGTTTTCACACTTCTCACTAGCTTGTCCAATATATCAGTTTTGACTGGCTAAGATGAAGCACATGGTTTGGACACTTAAGATTTTTTATTTGGAATTAAATGAAAATATGGAGTTATTAAAAGTATAAATCTTCCATCAAAAATTTATTTTGTATTTTGACTCCTCTTATAGCCTACATAACATAAACAATGGTAAATAATACCCTATTTCCCCCCTATCCATACAATTTTATATAACCAAAAAGCATGTGAGGGAGCCTGAGTGAGTCCTATCCAATTTAAAATAGTTTTCATGAGAAAACTATTCAATTTTATCATATATTCAAATCAATCTATTCAAAATGGTCTTTATTGAGGGTTTAAGAGGGTTTTAGGCCTGTTTGACCTCGTAAGGTTCTTTTCTAAATACTAGACATCCAACTTTAAAAAAATTATACAAAAATAGCCTTAAAAACCACTAATATCATCCCATAACTCATTTTTTATCCATACAAAACTTCCAAAAAAATGTGAGCATTTGAAACTAGGCTATCAAGCTCCTTTTCACCATTTCCTATACGTCTAAGTTGCTTTTGGCCCAAAATTAGCCTCCTCATGACTTATCTTTCATAAAAATATCTTTAGAACCTCTTATATAGTCACAAAAACATGTTTTAATCCATGGGTATGTTATCTTATTCTATAAATACAAGTGACTTACCATTTGGCCTTAGGCTTGAACTTTACCTAATAGGCCTAACTATACCCTAAAGCTCAAAATGACTCTTGATGGTTTTAATTGAATTATAATAGTTAAAAAACACTTATATTCATCCGATAAACATTTTAAAATAGTCTAAAAGTCATATCAAATACTAGAAATGAAGATGACTTCCTTATCTAGCACTAGGTTTCACCATTCCTCATAGCCCTAACTACAACCCTTATGATTTTCACCACTCCATTGATATTCAATATTTATAGTTTGGTTATTAAAATTTATAAGGAATTTTAAAAATTCACACACCTCTCCCCAAGTTTTAAAAACAATTCTATTGAGTCTCATCACCTCTTTTCTTCAACTTGTCAGGTTTATGCATGAGGGGAAGTACCCCCTATCTGAGACAAAATAGGGGGTACTTACCATACTTTGACTAGAATTATATCTATTTTAAAGTCTTATTTATGTGTTAAATACCCTCTATATATATTTTCAGCCCTTGGTTCTATGTATAAACCCTTCAAAAATGTGAAAATTTGAGATAGACTTGCTTGGAAAATTGTTTGTCTTTGTCATAATGATCTATTAGAACCCCTTAATTGTTCAATATCCTATAAAGAGAGTGTCATTAGACCATTTTGATATTATAAAAGGTATTCACCTATTTTACACACCATTTCCCTTCTTCATCTACCTCTCTATACACCTTCCATAGCTTGGAATGAGCTCCCTATTTGACTGTGTTTGAGCTTATTTAGGGTTCTTGTAGGTGTATTTTGAAGTATTTGGAAATTGAAAACATGATTATAACTATTCTTGATATTTCCCATGGTGATAAAAAAATTATAGGTTCAACATGTTTTATGTTTAGATAGTTCTAATCATAAAAAATAATTATTTTTCATGCTCACTGCCAACACTATCAACTGCATTGGGAAAAATGAAACCCTATATGTGAATTTTACTCATGGTCAAGGTGACACCTCATTACTAAACCCCATGTAACATTTTAATACGTTTCACATCTACTAACCTTGGTGATTCTAACTCAAACTTGACTTTTAGACTATATGCTCCTATAATTAGTTGTAGGTGTGTATTTAAGTCATTTGTAGAGACTAGAAATACATATGAGGGTCTTGAACACATTTTACAAACCCCATTGAATGTTTCCATGGTCATATAGTATTAATTTAAGATCATTTATTTCATACTTATGTCAAACTCATATCAAGGAACTAAAATTTCTTACTCTCTACCCCTCATAGTCAAGTACAGTTGACTGTATGAGGCATGTAGATGACTTTTTATTTGAACCTTACATCAAATTCCATGAGAAATAGATAAAATATTTGAATCAACCTCAAATAAACTAGTCATTTTTATATCCATGCTCAATTCCTCACAAAACACGTTTCAAGGTGTTCCTACCTTTCTTGACTCACAAGACTATATTTTTCTCCTTTAAGCTTGGTTGTAGGTGTTACTTTGCTCTTACCAGCCAATTCAACTTTGAATTTTATCATACTCTAAAAATTAAGGCTTTATGGAACCTTGAGAAGAATAACCTATTTGAAACTTCATAAGCATATCATTAGACCTCACTACTTATAAAGTAAACACTTTATCTTGTTTAATCCCTGTGTTAGCTATAAATGCTCATTAGACCTATGTACAGACTATTTCCACCTTGGTGAATCAAAATTACCATATTTGTGCTCTTCCTTGATGATTTACATGACTATTATATGTTTATTAGTGAAATTTGATCATTACACCCTATTAGTATGAATTAAGGCTCATTTCATTGATTTAGGAGGTGAATTTGACTCACATGGTTATAGACAACACTGAGTGATTTCAGTGTCTTGAAGATCAAATTGAGGTCTTAAATAAACCAACCTATTTAACTCAAAAACATTTCTTGGAGGACCTATAATTCAATGAAATCATGTATAAGGACATCCCAAAATATCTTGGACTTTTGTTTTGGTAGTTTTGGGAATTTGTCCCAAAATGCTATAAGATTTCTTGGAAGGTCTTCTCAAGGTTTCAATAGCATCCAATCTCATCAAAACTCCTTTAAATGATGTTAAATCATGTTAAAACTTCAATATATTAGAGAATGCTCAAATGACATGTTTCATGTTTCGCCAAGAAGTGGCATACTGTACAACTACTATAGATGACCATTTTGTGCATTTACTTTCTCTCTTGGCTCTTGAGGTGGATTTGTAATTGAAGATGAAAAAAGGAAATTTATTATAAAACATACATAAATTCAATTAATTTTTAAACCATAACATAGGATAAAACACCAGTAATTGGAAGAAATGATTGCAACTCCACTCCTTCACTCCTCCTTGCAAATTGAGTTGGTTTGCTCATCAAATCAACTTCAAATGTGAAAAAAATCATGGATAACATGAGATACATAATTAAAAATAATTTTAAATCAATATTATCAATTGGATTATATATAACTAACTAAATAAAAGCAAAACATGTAGGGTACATAAATAAGCAGAAAAAAATTATAGTCATCTTGATGAGGATGGTTCATGAACCAAAAGCCACCATTAGTCTAAATTATTATATTTAAGTTAAGGTATCTAAGTGTACTAAAACTTGACAAAATGATTTTTCCTAAAAATTATTGAGTTATCCATACCAATCTAAAACCTAAAGGTCACTTTTGCTTGCCAAAAAGGGTGAAAAGGGATTAAAATGGTTTTGAGAAATAAATGTCACTTAAATATTAAAAAAACATATAAATAAGATTTTTAAAGCTAAATAGGAATTGTGTGATCCTTTCCCATGTGGGACACGTCCCAAGGAGCTGTACAAGTGTTAAAATTTCATTTTTTCCTAAAATAACTACCTTTTTAACTGAATAACCTAACACTTTTTAGTTGAATCAGTTGTTTAAGACTAAATTAGACACATGGGGCATGAAAAAATATTTTTTAACCTTCACACTTTTAGAAAAACTCGTACAACTCATTAAATGCACCCTTTTGACCTCAAAATGACCCAAAATCACTAAAAAGACTAAAATAGCTAAGGACCAAGGCTAGTATAACATCAAATGACATTAAATTACCTATGAAACACCTTTATACATCTATATTTGACCCCTAAACCACTTAAAAGTTAATATTTTACTTAGAGGTGCCCTAATTTGACCTAAAAGTCAAATTTGGTCCACACATACCACAACAACCTCTTACGAAGCTCCTTGGCCAAGGGAGAGACTGAGGCTCGATGGGTTGATTTTCAAAGGTAAGTATTCCTATCTTTGTTCCTCCTTTGTAAGAGTATATAGATATGTATTTACACTTTTCTTCCATGCATTAAGATTTTATAAACATTGATGTGAGTATATGTATTATATGCATGTTTACTTTTAATGTTTATTACCCCCACTTTGTGTCATAAGATTTGGTGGGAATTATATTAGATTTTGATTTATTTTTTATTAATATAGTGAATATGAAAACATAGGACATATTTAGGGTTATTGCCTAGTTTTACTTGATTGGAGGCTTTGGAAGCTTCCCTAGTAATATTATTGTGGTAAGAGATCCCTTGATTAGGTCTAGTGGATCCATATTGGTCATGACCATGATTATCTACTATATCCAAAATTATAAGTGTAATTAGGATATATATTATATGAGTTAGGATTGATTTATATATTTGATACATTTCTCATTACATACATTCTTGTGAACCTGATGTGAATATAACCCTTGTAGGTTTTCTTTCACATTTTTCATTTTCTATAATTATATTGCTTTTAAATATTTGTGATACTAAGTCGACCAAGATGGTATAGTTATAACTTATATTGGTAGGTTTAAGACATATTCACATCAAAATGACTCATTTTTTCTATTCAGGTCTTCATCAAATATAGGTTACTAGATCGAACAGGTTGACACAATATTCTTATTCGATCTGAAATAATAGACTATGTTGAACAGGTTGACTTAGTCTCTCAAACAACATCTAGAATGTCAAAATAAGTTTTTCAAGTCAAATTATTATTCTAGTTATCATTTGGATAACAAACTACATTGACCAAGTGAACATAGTCATCTTAAAAGGCTTTAGCAAATAAGGCTTTGCAGAACTAGATTGACCCAGTCAATACGGTTGGCAGAACTTGCAAGCAACATTCCAAGCACTTCAATAGAAATTTTGAAATCCTTTGAATCTTCCAACCCACCAAGGTTCCTTTATTTATTTCTCTTTCAATTCAGTTCTTCATTATATTTCTATTTTTCACAAAGTTTGTAGTCTTCAAAACTACAATCCTACAACAAACTAGGTTGACCTAGTCAACCCAATTTTGTAGTCTATCTTCTATCTAAAATACTAAGTTGACCTACTCAACTTAGTTCTTAAGTAATATTTATTTTATAGTATAGTATCAACCCTATCAACTATATTCTTTAATGTTTGTATACATTATTGTTTGAATTAACTCTATACTATTCTTAATTTGGGAATTAACAACTATATGCTAGTAATTAGTTCACACTTTTATTTTCAGCTGTTTACATGCTTAGATTATCTCACATAGTATATTTAGGTGGTTTTTAACTTTACCATTTAGTTACACTATTTTTTTAATTTCTGTGCACACTACCAAATCACACAATATTCAAAATACATTTAACATTTTTCTTCCCAAGGCCTACCTACTTGGATTTCATCACCAAGGGGGGAGCCAACTTGGTTTTCTATCCAAGCATAAACATGTGTTTAATGGTATATAGTATAAAATCCCTTGACACCATTATCGTTTCAATATTGTGAAGTGAGGGGGTAGGCCCCAATGTTAAGCTAATATTGTTACCAATATATATCCCTTTTAGCCTTAACTTCCTGAAACCATCCATAGTTTTATTTTTGGTTACCTACATTCAACAAATTTCCCTATCACACTTAAAATAAAACTTTATAATAATATATAAATATTTAGGATGACCACTTAGTTAGCATTTATTTTTTAGTTGACTGTTCTTTTCTCATTATATGTTATATTTCAAAAACTTGCATTGGCTAGTGTTGGTGCAAGGTTTTGTGTTGTGTGAAAATTGGATCATTCTCATTGATCCAATTGCTATATTTTTATTTAAATTTATTTCTTCAAATTACATTACAAAATTTTTCCCTATTTTCAATACATTATCATTCTATTTGACATAGTCTCTTATAGACTATATTTTTCCCTAACTATAGTATTGTGTCAACCTAGTTGACCTAGTACTCCTTTTTGCCTATTTGGTTACAGTACTAAATCACCCTAGTTGACTCTGTATCCATATAAAACTATTTATTTTCCTATTTATGGTACTCATTTGACTTAGTCAACTATGTACTCTTATTCCTTTTGTTTACAATACTAGGTCGACCTAGTCAATTCTAAACTCTTATTTGTATCCTTCCTATCTTTTTGATCTTGCATAAACTTTTCCTTCCCTAATATCTCTCCTTCATCATGAAATTCATGTTTTAATATGAAACTAAGTTTAATTGAACATATATGATGAGTCTTACCAACCCTAATAGGTTATCCCATAAGTAGCTTATGGATCCTACCCAAGATGCAAGTAATGTGAATGTAACCACTCACACTACAAACTATGGGACCCATACTCATCCCTATTTTCTTGGTAATCATCTCTTATCATTTTAATATCAACCTAAATTATATTATACCCCATTAATTATTTTATTCATCAATGAGTTTCCTCAACATTAAGGAAAGGATCATTCTACTATTTGCCATCTCATGATAAAAGGTCAAGTTAAGAATCCTAATTCATCTTCTCCCACATTCTCACATGGATTTGGAGATACTATATTCTTTGATTCTCAACCTCTTTCCTCTATTATAACACCTTCTCATACCATGACATATTCCTCTTTGATTTCATCCACCTCTATTTTTAGTATTTCTACTAACATGGTGGGTTCTACATTTAATGGCCTCTTCCAATATCTTCTTTTCTCAATTCCTCCACTAGTGCATCATTTGATACCCATGGTAACCATGCATATAGTGTTAATTCTTCTCATACCTATACTATTGCATATTTTGAAACATATTCAAATCATGCTAATAGTGCCTCACTTACCAACAATTCTTTTAAATCTATTACTAACACCCATAGTAGTACACAAGCCACTACTAATAATTCAAATGCATCAAACACTACTAATAATAAAGCTCAAAATCATAAAATCCTATTACAAACTCTTAATCAAATGAATTATTTACAAGCTTGCAATGTATATCAAATGATAAAAATATAAAATCATCTTATCCATATTCAAACCCACCCTCAATAGATGCCATGGGGAATGCATAACCAAAATGTTCCCCCACTACCTCTTTTATGATTCCCATGGTAATATTATCCTTCAAACTCCCCTTGTTAAAAAAATGATCAAGCACATTCAAAATTATCCTCTTACATATAAAATTTATAATATCAATATAGGAAGTCTCACCCCTACCATTACTTATAATGGGTCAAACAATCCTACTATTCACTTAAAAACATTTGGAAATCTATATAAATATTGGGTGAAGTTAAATAATTTTTTTGCTACCAAAATAATATTAAAAAGTCTCATAGGTGATTCTTTATATTGGTACAACTAGCTCAAATATCATTCCATCACTAGTTTGGAAGATTTAGTCAATGCTCTAGTCCAAGAGTTCCAATCTAGTGATCTCCTTGAGAATACCTTGGCCCATTTTATCAATTATAAGAAACTTGAGACCAAAACCATACAAGATTTAATAAAATTATTAAATACCTTATCTAACAAATGCGAACATAATATGGTAGATGATAACATTTTTCATTTATTTACCAATGATCATTTTCCCAAGTTACAATATTGAGTCCAAACTCTCTCTCCACATATCTTGGAAGAGGTTCTTGACCAATCTAAGTATCAATATTTCCTCATGCATCAATTTGATCCATTCCAACCTTATATGGGTACTCACATGTTAATCAATAATAAGAATAATCATGCTATAAACAATAGTGTCACTTACTCTTATGATGCAATGCATACTATAAGAGTTATTATTCCCAACCAGACTCTATAACAAGCTTCCCATCTTAACCTCATCACTAATCCTCATTTAAATTCAAAAAATAACATAAACATTTATAAACATTTATCTTTAGTGGAATTACAAAATAATCTACAAGGCCTCTTCTATGAGAACTTGATCCCACTCGACCTATGAAATCTTGGTATGATCCCAATAAATTTTGTTGGTTTCATGCTAGTTGGGGTCATTATAATGAGACTTGTATGCAACTTCATAATTTGGCTATGGATTTCCTTATTGGTCTTAATTTTGACCATGATTCTATCATTCATAAGTGCCAACAATCCTATGGCATTGCCTTCAAATCCCAGGAAACACAAAATAAATCGTAAGCTTTAAACTAGGATAATGTTTATTTGGCCATCTCTAAATATCCTCTTATAAATCACCAAGACAACCAATACAAGCCTACCCCTTTTACAAATAATTTTGACAGTCTTATTAACCCAAATCTTGAAGAGAATATGGTCAATATGACTAATATGTGAAGGGTGGTTACTTTTATTGATCCTCATCTTATCCACACCCCTTAATTATCTTGCACTTTTCATGTTATCCAAGAATATTATCCAATTCACTTAACAAAGTTGGGGCAAAAATACCTTATATTTTTTGATGAACCAATTCCAACACCTCCCTTGTATAACACTTATCATACCATTTCTACCATTCATTCAACCTATTTACCTATCACTAATGATACTCAACCTTTGATCAACACTTATTCTCAAGCCAAACCTGCATAAACTAACCCCTCTTCTCAAGGCAATCAACAAACTTATCCTCTAATTAAACCTTTCACATATTATAATCATAAATTCACATGCACTTAGCATCCTCCTTTTGAGGACCTCCTTCAACACTATGAACCTCTTTTTAATAGACCTCTTATGGGTTATGATGAGTGGGATCCTATCACAGAGCTTACTAATCTCCCATCTCAAATCCCATTTATTGAACTTATGCATACCTCCCTAAGATATTATAATTATCTTATGTAGATTTTATTTGAAATGAATATCCCTCATCCTTCCCTAGTAGGATGTGAAGCCACCTTATCTAGATTAGAAGATTGCATTTTAAAATGGTGCAAGATATGTTCATCCATGTTGATGAAATAATGGACACTTCTCTTTCCCTCAAATTCCACATTTTTTTGTGATCCCCGATGAGATTCTACTTTGTGTAGATGATCCTCCTCTTTTTATCAGTGTCCAAATTGGTGATATCTAAGTCAAGTGTGATTTCATTGATGAGGGTTCCATCACTTGTGTTTCCTACTTTGATTTTTTAAAACCCTTGGATATTCTAAATGTAATCTCAAATCCACATGCAACACATGTCAAGGATATGATAGAAGGAAAATTCCTCCTTTAGGTTGTGTGTGGCTCCCAATTACCATCCCACCTATCACCATTCGCATGAAGGTGATGATCTTCAAATTTACTCTATCTTATAACAATCTAATTGGTAGACCATGGACTCATTGTATGAGATTAATTACCTCTTTTTTTTCCAATGTGTCAAATTTATAAATAATGGATCCATATATAGGATTTAAGGTGACACCAATCCTTGGAATTTTGAACAATTCTAAGATCATGGTGTATTAAAGATTACCACCCTTAAAATATTGACAAGAATTCAATTTTATGAATCCCAATGTTTTAACTTTTCTATCACTTCCACTTGAGTTTACAATCATCACCATGAGCTCATCAAGAATATACCCCCTAACCTCTTATATTTTGATGATGATGATGAGCCTTACCATATTATTCTCAAGATTAAAACCTTATATCTCTCACCTCATCCCATCTCTCATCTTCTTCCTTATTTGTAACCTCATTATCATTAACCACCTTGTGATGATATACCCTTTTTCTTAACTAAGATTCAACATTCCATTCATCACACCTCATCAAATGATAAGGTCATCCCTACCTACACCATTGATCTTCATACACATAATTATGATGATGGATATACATTAGATGATCCCTTATTAGGAGGTCTTATTCAGGCTTAAGTTACTAAAATTATTTATCATTCCTCTTTGCTTCAGTCTTTCAATATATCTTCAAGCATTCCATCCTATATCATTCCTAATTTTAGAATTTTTACTATTGATCATAGGCTAGATATGGTGTACACAACTCTAGTTTTTTAATAACCCCATAGGAGAATGATTTTGGATCATGTTATTACTGGTCCCTATCACTTTTAATAATTCTAAGATCCCTCTATCCAACATATCCTTAAGATGTTTGTGACTATCCTTCAGCCTTTTGTGCATCCCACCCCTCCCTTAATAGAGACCAATTTAGATCCTATTCTCACTCCCACTCTAGTTAAGTCTCTTCCTATTTATGGTCCCATTTATACCTCAATTGATCCTTGTCCAATATATTTAATATCCCCACCTTCTCTTGGTGATTGTTTTCTCCCCTTACCACAACTTGCTCCTTTGCCTACTAAATGGGCCAATCATCCATATTGTGATATTCATAAAGTTACTAGTCATTAGACTTTAGATTGTTCATTATATCAATCTTATTCAAATTTTGTTTCCACTCCTTTTTTAGTACACCTACTAAGTATATTTATTTCTTTCATAGAATAAATAATCATTCAACCACAAATTGTCGTTAGTTGTGGTAATATATTAACACCTTGCATCTCACCACTCCTAAACCAACAAACAAGGCCATACCTACCTTGAAAGTGTTACCTAAAAATATTCTGAAATATTGAGAGGTATATTTTCTCTAGCACTAATGTATTACACATCACACTTATTGATGACACATCCTTTAGTAGCATCTCAAAGATAACCTCATAACCATTTTTTTACCTTGTACCCTTCCTCCCATAGGTCACCCTTGCAATAAAGTTCCCCCTTCTTTCCTTGTGTCTCCACCTATTGTGGTTCCATCTCCACCTATGAGTCCCTCACCTATGGACCTTCCCTCACCCATGGATCCATCTCCACTGACGACTCCATCAATTGAACCTTCCCCATTGGTGACCCCTTCATATCCTATAGATTTCATTCCCATTCCTTATCCTAAGCAACCCCTACATGATATCCCTCATCAGCATGATCTTTTAGGCATTCTTACATTTTCTATCAAAGAGATTTGATGTAAAGTATTCTCTTAAATTTCCTTGAATATCAATGAGAATTTGGTTTTATTTCATATTCAACTTCATAAAGACTTATCAAATGTTATGGATAATGTGTGTGGAAAAATATATCAGTACTTATGAACACAAGCATGGTTTTATTACATTTATTTCATAATTTGGGACTAGACATGTGATCCAAATTTACATTTATCAATTTATATCATTTAAAATTATGTCAAATTCTTATTTATCTTATAAGGTTAATTTTTTTTGCATTTACATATTTTTTTTTGTCATTATTATTATTATTATATTCTCCTATGGATTCTTTTTCATAATTACATACTTGTTCTTCTTGACTTCATTTTATTTGGTTCAATCATTATTCTTCATGATTGTTTGTTATCTTATCTCTATAAACACAAATAATAATTATTATGACTTATTAATATAAACCTTACTTCCCTATAGTTATTCCTCATTTACCATGTGATTAGTTAGTAAATAATTTATCTCATTATAATCTCCTTTTACTAGTCTATTTTGTATCTCTCTTTCTTCCCCTTTTACCTTTCTCAAATTAAGCATACACATGGTTGAGACTTGAGATAAAATATTGGTTCATAGTTAAGTATAAGTGTTCTATTCAATCATATATCTGGATACTTAGCTTCCTCTAGCCAAATCCTAAAGCCCATTCATGTCTATCACTCTATCTCTCATGATTGGTAATTCCAAGTTTGTATGGAGGAAGAATCTTAAAAGCCATAATATATTCAAAATTCAAGTCATTTAACAAAAGGTAATGATTTAAAAGTCAACATTCAAAATTTTCAAAAATTGTATGACACTAAAATAAATGATTCTAAGTACGTGTCGTCTCTTTTAATCGAAGATAAAACTCTACAGTTGGCCTCATAATAGAGTTGAAAATGTTTCACTCAAAATTTTCTATTATTTAGAAGAAGGTAGTAAAATTGTAAATGTGGGTTATGGTAGGAATACCTACTTATTTGTGTGTGAATTCAATAAAAATATTATGAAGAGCTCTAGTTTGATTGGGGAGGATGACCTACATGTAATAAAGACACTAAATAAAATTTGTTTGTTAGACAAGTAGCTAGGTGGATTGCCTAATGCTAGATAGATCCTAGAAGTGAGAGTTTCCTTAGGGTTTTTTAATCCACCATTTTAGAATAATTAAGTTAATAAAATAGAAATAAATTACTTAAATCAATGATTAAAAAGTGCTAAAACTGATAATAAGAATTTCTTGATAAATAGATATGCTAGAAATGGTCTAGTTAGTGATAAACTAATTAGTACTAGTGTTAGTGGGTCAAGGTGTGATTTAGAGAATCTAAAAAAAGGCTTGTGAGTGATCAAAAACATAGAAAAGTGAATTGGATTAGGTAAAGGAAATGGAATAATCTTGTTGGATTTTCCTAACATAGCTAACCATCAATGGTTAGGTTGACCATCAGTGGTTAGGCTTGACTATCGGTGGTTAGGCTAATTGTCGATGGTTGAATGTGTCTAATTTTGGACTTTATCAATAGCTAGTTATCAAGATTATAAAACAAATTATGGGGGTTGGGAAAGGTCTAAATTGATTATGAAAGGGAAATAAATTACATGGATGGTAATAAATAAGTACTTATCTTACTTGGAGTGGATTAGGTGAGTGATTGGCATTATTGATTTATGGGTGGAATTTAGCCTGATTCTAATAGAGTAATAGTGCTTGGAGACTTGGTTGAGAGGCAATGATAAATTATCTCTCAAAAAAGGGTTTGATAGTGTTAGATAATGATAAATGAATTATAAGAGAAAACTCTGAGTACCTAAGCTCTTGATAATAATTGAAAATGGTTTGACCTCTTAGGCCTCTCTCTTATAGGCACAAGCAAGAGGTGGAAGTGGTTGTCTAAATTAGACTTGAAGAAGGATTATAAATATAATCCATACATGAAAGGGTATCACAACTGGATTTAGATTATCATATTTATAAAATTAAGGTGGTGGTTTTCTTATAGGTTACATGTAGGAAGATCAGGTAGTTAAACCTGACTGTCAATAGTTAGGCTAACCATCGATGGTTAGCCTGACTATTGATGGTTGAAGATAACTACCAAAATAGCCTAAAAGTCCATGTTAAGCTTAAAAATACTAAGGATAGGTATAGATAAGGAAAAAAGGGTCTAAGGGGCCTATTAGGGGTTATGGCACTTGGGAATATGCATGCAAAATTTTGGTGTCTACCTTTTTCCCCTTTTTATTATGTTTCTCTTATGAATGAGTGATAAAACAAAAATGGAAGTTGGGTAAGGTCAATTTTTTCCTGAGTTAGGATGAGTTAATTTCCCTTTAAATTAGGATGTGATGAGGTCAAATGAAATCATATCAAGCTTTGATAAGTGGTAGGTGGCATGGTGGGATGTGGAACTTGCAAAAATTAAAAAATGACTAAGTGCAATAGGATAGATCATGATAAGACTAAAGTTTTAAATGAAATGTTAATAAATAATAATTTTGGTCTTAATAAGATAAGTGACTAATGTATTGTAAGACTAATGTAGGTATGTTATTTGGATACACCTATTTGTCTCCAAGGTAGATTTAGCATTTTTAGTGGGTATCCAAGGTAAGAAGTGCTCTTATGAAAACACCAAATGGGTCAATGTATGATGGGTATCTAAGGTAGGAAGTGATCCTATGAAAGTAAAAATGATTTGATTATGGCATTAGGTGGTGCAAATAGGTAACCTGGCAAGGTTGGTCAATGTGGTCAAAATGAAGTAAGCAAAAGTTAGCATAATACATGTGCATAGTTTGGATAATAGGGTCATCATCAATGTAGATGTGGGAAAATGGGTGGGTTAGTGTATGATCAAGATAACTCTACATGTAATATGCAAGTATATGCTACCTACATAGTGTAGGGGATATAATATCCCACAACCACTTCAAATTAAAATGTAGTTCTTTCTCGAGTGGTAGTGTTGAGTTTGATAGATGACTAGATCATCAAGAGTGTACACAAAATATAACTGAGTGTGCAATACAAGTGATTGATTTCAATGGCCTCATGTCAAGGTGGACATGGTTAAATGCATTTACTAAAGATGAGTGATTTACTATAAGGTAAGAGTCTCATGTTGTGATCTTTTGGAAATGGCTTAGTTTAGGTATTTTGTTGTGCTACGAGAGAGGAAAAGAAAAAGAGAGACAAAGAAAAAAATAAAGGACCCCTAATCATTAATGATCATGGGTCAAAATGGTCACCTTGACTATTGATAGTCAAATGGGAAACCCTAAAAGGTTGGATAGGTCAAAAAGTGAAAATGAAAAGTCATTTTCATATTTTACCCTCTTTGACTCTGTGCATTCCATTCTTGATGACTTTTCCATCTATGACAATAGCATGTTTGGATCAAAGTGTGGTTCTTATAATCACAAGGTGGAAAGTGAGTTAGAGTTATGTTTGACTAAGATGGATGGTGGAAGAGGATGGCTAGGTAGAGGGACCCATGCTTCAGCTATAACATCACTCATAGAATGAGGTAGGTGTTATTGCTTAAATTGGTTGAATATTTGTTTAAAGAGAAATAAATTGGTGTACTTAGGTAAAAATCAAATGAATGTTTATTTTTGGAGGGAAATGTTGTTAAAACCCTAGATCATAGATTTTCATTTAATTGGTTAAATTAATACTTATTATTGTTAAATGAATGGTAGCTAGGATTGGAGGGGAGATTAGGAGATTATTGTCTATGTATATAATAGCCTCTATATTTTACTAGGGTTTTAGGGGTTCTTAGGGGCCAGATTTTCACCACCAATGGTCACCTTTAGTGATCATTGATAGTCAAAACTTGATCATCGATGGTTAATCAACCTTTGATAGTTGAGTTGATGGTTCAGACCCTTCTGAGGGATCATCAACGATTAGGCCAATTGTCAATGGTTGAGGGTCTAGAGTAAAAGAACCTCAAAAAGAGGTTTTGTTTGTTTATTTGTTTAAAAAAGATTAGAGGTTAGGAAAATAAAAAAATGGGGAAAAAGTGTTAGCGTAAGTTTAGTATAGGTGGTATACTTGTTTGATAGGTTGGGGTGAGTTAGTCATGTAAGTAGGATACATTTTGTTAGAAGAGTTTAGTTGCTAGAAAGGGTTGGCTATTGGGTTTGAACTAAGCTTGATTATGAAAACTAATTGTGCTTACCCACATGGTTATTTTTTAATCATGAGAATAGATTTAGTTGAGGTAGTGAGTCTTGAGGCTATATGCTAAGGTGTAGGATATGATGACAAATGATGAGTGGTGGCACAAGGAGGTTATTGGATTAGGAATGATATGCCACTATCAACATGTACCCCATGATCTTTCCATGCTTATCCCACTCATTGAGAGATGGGATCCTACGATAAACACCTTCTAGCTATCAACATGAGAGATTACTATTCTATTTGAGGATGTTTCTAGGATTAATCAATTTCTTATCAGAAGTGATCTAATATATCATATAGAGAGTGATGAGAGGTATTTTTACGTAGAGATTATTTATGGTGATGATATGATAGATGCATAGTTCCATGCTGGTGGGTTTTTTTATGGCCCTTTGTATCAGAAGGTACTTGGAGATAGCTATTTAATTACCATGATGATGATGGTGATAATGAGATTTGTGCTACCAAATTTAGTTGGTGGTTACTTCCCTTATTTACTACTTGGATTTCTATCAGAGATGCTTCTAGGAGGGATCATGTTTGGTTAGTATAGGTGTTGCTTGTGTAGATTTATAGGGAGCTATGGGTTTTAGAGTGCATTAATGTTATGGATTGAACATGGGGATTTTTTTCACTACTGGGCCTTTGAGAACACTTAGGTCTTGAGACCCTTGGGGCTACTAGATGATACACATGCACCAACTGACTATGTTTTTAGCTTCATATACTAGAGGAAAGTAGCTACTTACATAAGAACAAATGATAGGGCTAGAGATATCAAAGGGTTATATGATAGACTGGAGGGTTTGGTACTAGGAGATGTTATGTGGAAACCATATGTTAGGTGGTCATAGTGGTTAGGGTATAGGTATCACACCATAGGAATATATAGCTAGAGGTGGGTATATGGTAGGAGAGAGATGGAGATAGAGATGATCCCATTTGATCAAGTTTAGAGATAGTTTGGTTTAGTTAGGGGATTGTACTTGACACCCATAGATATAGGAGAGAAGAAACTGAGTTTCTACTTCATAAGCCTTAGATGATGGATATTGTACATGATTTTGAGGAGCTACCAATAGGTGCTCAAATTGATGATGTTGTATCACTTATGGCTATGTAACTTAGTACTAGGGGAGGTACATTACACTTGATTTTAGAAGGGATGATAGAGGTCATTAACCTATGGATGTGGATCTACGGCTAGGAGTGGGGCAAGGTGACCCACAAGCAATAATAACTCTAGTAGTAGCCTAGGCTTAGATAGCTAGTTTACAAATATAGGTGGCCACACTATAGGGATAAATTGTGGCACTTTAGGGATAGGTGGGGGCTGTAACAACTGAGAGGAACCAAAAATAGGCCCATGTTATCATTCTATAGGGGTAGGTAGCTAGTCTATAGGGCCAACTAGGCACATTATAAGGGCATATTAGTGTGGGTGTGGTAGGTATAACAATATGAGGGCCACCAGATTCAATGCCATGAGTATGGTATCTAGCCACTGTACAAGAGATTAAATACTATGAGGTGATGGTGCTAGATCAGTTTCCCCATGCCATAAGATTTATAAAGTTTAGGGCTAGTTTAGGAGGTGGGGCCACACTAGCTACCCCTAGGCAATGGGTTGCTATATTTGGTCAAATATAGGTCCCAAGGGGACCACTATTAGGTATAAGTATAGATGGGGCCAATGGTAGTGATGTAGGTGGTTTAAGTGTTCCAAGGGCCTGATTGACATATGATATTAATCTTATGTATATGATTTTTTTATTATGACCTATTTGTTGATGTAGTGAGATGTATATTTTGATTGAGAGTTGACATTATCACATGTATTATTTTTTAACTATCTGATGTATATGTTATATGACATTTAATGTTTTATGAGATGCTTATGTTTATGACTTTATGGTTATGGATGCTCATGGTTTATGGCTATTTGACTTAGTAGTTTAGGCATGTGATATGGAGAAAGGTGAATCATGATGTTTTAATTCTACCCATGGTTAGATAGGGTATGTTATTTATGGATACATGTTATTGATATCATTTTATGGTTATGTGTATTGATTGGTAAATGGTATATGCTATGATGTTTTGCTTACTGATTTGGTTTATGGTGCCATAACATGTTTAGAAGCTTACATGATGTGATAGATAGGTGAATATTTATGGTTGGCTGCTCTATGTTTACATTATGCATGGCTCATTGGTGGATAGATGATGTTCCTTATTTGACATAGTTCATCATGTTCATGATTTTGGTTTGATGTTTTTTGTTTGTGTTTATAGGCTTACATAGACTAATAAAAGATATGAAAAAGAACATAGTGCCTTTTCATTAGTAAAGACTAACATGAAACTCAAAATTAGATTGGCTTAGCAAACCTAAGCCTTTCAAATGTTTCATATTCATATCCATAGGCTGATAGATAGGGATCTTGATAACATTATGTCAAATGAGCTCATAGTCCCATGCATATGATATGTGGAGGGAGAATGGGTGAAAATATAATTGTTAGTGAGATTAGTATACCTTTTTTGTAGGTGTCCAAAGAGGGGGTATAAACAAGTCTATGTCCATATATAAAGTGTAGATTGATTGATATGAGAAGTCTACAAAGGAGAGCTAATTATGGTTTTCCCAATTTTATTGCTATATAAGAGAGTTGATTATAACTTCAAATGAAAATTTTTGCATTTTCAAATTGCTTTTGACTTTTTTTGGGGGTCAAGGAAGCTAATCAATGCAGGAAGCTTCCAAGAAATTGCTAGCTTTGACTAATGTTTTATCCATCCATCCTTCAAGGGAGTGATCTAGATTTATATGGTTAGCTCAAATGATTTTGATAGGTATCCTTCAAGGGAGTAGTCCACCTTATGTTTTTCAATTTTAGAATGAGTTTCTAATATTTATCCTTTAAGGGAATAGTCTATGTATGTTAAGGATGACCCATAGTTTATTTTTGCCATTTGATATTGTTATTACTATTGCTTGAGGTTTATTCACATAGACCTATTCATATATGCTCAATGGATTGCCTTTATGAAGGCAATAAACTAAGCTAACATGGGGTGCTAATAGGTGAGAAAGAGGTATAGGGAACAAAGACCATAGGGACCAATCTCAAAGAGATGGGAAGTACTATGGGAATCATGACATGGATAGAGACATGGTATCCACAATTCAAGATCAAGATATAGTTGTGTCAGATAATCACATGATTCAATTTTAGTTTGTTGTCCCTAAAAGGAGGGAAGTGAATGTGGTTACAAGGGATGAACTTAAGTTAGAAAAATGATAATTTTGATCCCTATCTAACAATAAAAGGGATGAAAATGTGAAGCATTAAGAGGCTTAGGTTCTATTTTTCCTTCAAGAGAGGACAAATGATAAGCCTCTAATCTATACTTAAGGATAATGATGTAGGGTTCAAGCTAATTGAAAGCAAATTTTCCCCTTTTTCTTTTCTTTATATTATTGACATGTTGGTTTTCCTTGAGGACTAGATATCCAATGTTGAATTCATGGAATTTCAAGTGTTTGTTATAGGCTCATTTGATTCATTATTGTTAATTCTCATTGAGTATCTCAAGTTGGTCTAAATGTTCTTGATGGTAATTATCCTTTGAAATTAGGTCACACAATGATATGTGAAGAGAAGGGATTTAGATTTCAAGATGCAAGATGACCTCAGATCTAAAGATGAGAGAAAAGGGTATAGCACCAATGGGGATTCAAATTTTAGTACAATATGCCCATAGGGAAAAGAGGATGTGCAGGTGTCAATCCTACCCTGAGACATTGACCATTTTGGTAAGCATATTGTTAAGGGTTTTGTTAGAGGCTTCAGCTTGTCCATTTACTTGTGGGTGATAAGGTGATGAAAAACTAAGTTTAATACCAAATACATCATAAAGGCCCTAAACTTGTTTGTTTTTGAAATATTATCCATTATCAGTGATGATCTTATGGGGAACACTGAAATGGTAGATGATATGATGGGTGATGAATTTGATAATATTTTCATCTTTCATCAAGATAAGGGGATTAACTTCCACCCATTTGGTAAAATATTTAGTTGTGATAATGATAGAATGATGTCATTGTGAAGAGTGGGGGTTGATTTCACCAATGAGGTCTAGACCCCATTGTGAAAAAGGCTAAAAATATGTGGACACATGAAGGCTACTATTAGGTGCATGATGTAAATTAGCATGTTATTGACACTTGACACACTTTTTTACATAATCTCAGTAGTCTTGGTTGAGTGTGGGATAGTAATAGCCTAGGGATAAGATGCACTTGGCCATAATGAGGCCACTAAAGTGACCCACATAGATATCATCATGTGTTTCTTTGATGGCATGAGAGGCTTCTACACCATGGAGTCAATGGAATAGAAGGCCATATAAGCCTCATTTATAGAGGATTCCTCCCATAATGGCATAATAGGAGGTGCTCTAAATAAATACCCAATGGGCATTCTTGGATAGGCCAGAGGGAATTATGCCAAGGTGAAGGTAGTCAAAGGTTTATTAGTGATAGAGGTTTGGCAGGATCTCCTTCATACTAAATATGGTTAGAGTGTCTATCTTAGTATAAGAGGGCTTGATTAGGTGGTGGATAATGACTGATATTTTGGAATCTGATGGTGTTGACAAGATTTGAGAGGTAAGCAAAGCCATGGTATCGACAAACTTGTTGGTAGATCATGGGTTGGCTTGAATATGGTAATATTTGAATGAGGATATGAGTTATATAACTAGTTTCTTATATAGTTGTAAAACCTCATTATTACATTAGTAAATGCTAGTAACTTGATTGACCACAAGCTGTGAGTTACCAAAGATATTGATTATTCTGACTCCTAAGGCTAAAGTAGTTTGGAGACCTATTACTAGGGCTTCATCTTCAACCATGTTGTTGGTGAATTTAAATTAAAGTTTAAAGGATAAAGGAAGTGGGTTACTGATAAAGGGGATAAGGATAATACCAACTCCCACACCATGCTGACATTTGGAACCATAAAAAACATGGTTACCCAATTGGTGAAATATGCTTGAGATAATTTTGTAATTGAATCATCTATAAATGCAAGAGGGGGAAGTTGGTTATTTTTTAGGGGTGCCTCAGCCAATTGGTCAATGATAACATACCCCTTGATCAATTTTTGTTGGAGAAACACAAGATTGAATTCAGATAAAAGCATGATCCATTTAGCCATATGTTGGTTTTGGTATGGTTTGGAGTTCATGTATTTAAAGGGGTCAGTATTGGTGATGAAAAAAAGTCTTGTGGTTAAGGATGTAGTGGTGAATTGTGGTGGCCATAAAGACTAGGGATAGACATAGTTTTTTGGTATGTTTGTACCCCATCTCATATTCAACCAGTGTCTAACTAATGTAATATATAGATTACTCTTTATGTTGTTCATCCTAATGGGAAAGAATTTCCCCTAGGGAGTGGTCAGTGGTAGAGATATAGAGGTAGAAGGGTTGATCATTCTTAAGAAGTGTAAGTATAGGTGGGGATAGCAGGTACTCTTTGAGTGCATCAAAGGCTTTTTGATAATCAACATTCCACTTGAAAGAGACATCCTTTTTCAAGAGGTGGTAGAAGGACTTACACTAATTAGAGAGATAGAAGATGAAGTGATCAATGGGTTGAAGTTTCCCCAGCAAGCTAAGGAGTTTTTAAAGATTGGTTAGAGGTATCATCTCAAGGATGGATTTAATTTTGGTTGGATTGACTTCAACTCATCAAAGGTAAATGATGAAACTAAGAAGTTTGCTTGATAAGACCCTAAAAATATATTTCTTGATATTAAGGTAGATGTGATAATAGATAAGTATCTCAAAGATAATATTCAGGATGGCTAAATGGTCCTTGTAAAGCTTGGACTTCCTGATAAGGTCATCCACATAGTCTTCAATGATTGTATGGATAAGGTCATAAAAATTATATGTCATGGCCCATTAATAAGTTACACAGCATTCTTAAGGCTGAAGGGCATGATCCTATAACAAAAATTCCCCCATGGGGTAATGAAGGTGGTTTTGTTTTGATCTTCAAGGGAAATTAGGATCTGATTATAACCTGAAAGCCATCTATGAGTGATAACATCTCATGGTATGATGTAAGATTGATAAGTTGGTTAATTCTAGGTAGAGGAAAGTCATTCTTTGGGAAGGTGAGGTTGAGGTCATGAAATTCCACATAGATACGTATTCCCCTTGTGGCTTTAGTGATAGGTACTATGTATGAAACCTATTAGGGGTAGTCTATAGGTTGAATGAAATTAATTGAAAGGAGGTGTTGAAGTTCTTATTTGACAAGGAGGGTTATGTGAGGATGCATTTGATGAAGTTTATATCTAATAGGTTTGGCATCATGATTGGTGATGATGTTGTGGGTGGTAATGGCTGGGTCAATTTCAAGCATATCAAAATAAGACCAAGTGAATGCAATGTTATGCTCATGGAGGAAGGTCAAGTAATCTTGTAGTTCCTTAGGGGTGAAAGTTTGGCAAAGTTTGATGATGTGGTGGTTATCCAGAGTGCCTATGTCAATGTCCATGGTAGATTCATTCAACATGGTTAAATATTTCAAAGGTAAAGATTTATGGATGGAGGAATCTAGTGCACCAAGGTAGGTGAGAAGAGCATCACCATCTTGACACTAAATAGTGTTAATGGTAGGAGTGTCTTCTCCCATGAGTTTAGGATGGATCAAAGGGATGGATATGGATATCCCCTCTTATTGATAAGTTAAGGGGATAAGGGTAATCATGTTGATGAAAAAAAATCTAGGTGGGATGATGTCCTCATCTTCACTCATAGGCAGAAGGGATGTTGGTGAGGAAGGGGGTTATTATTTGATAATGGTAGGGATAGGTTCTTTAGCCTTATTCTTATTAGGTAGAATGAAGTGGAGACCATGCTTCTCATGAGGATTGTGGGTCTTGATTAAAGTAAACATGTGTGGGCCATGCTCATACCATCCAAAACCAAACACCTTCTAGGCACACCTATGAAGGTATAGTTTGGTTAAGTTAGGTTTATCCAAATAACAAAAGTTAGAGGTAAATGGTTGAGGTGAAGGGTGGGAAATGGTAATGTTAAGTATATTTTCAATTCCCCCATAAATAAAGTGGGTTTGATAGCTAGGAGGTCCTAAAAGAATAATGGATCCTATGTTGGGTTCATAACCTGATTGGTGGTTGAGTTTCCCATATTCTTAGGGAGTAAGGAGGGCATCCAAGGTGAGGAGATAGTATTATCCAAGGGTAAGGCATTGAAAGGTAGACTCCAAGGGATCAGTGTTGGGTATTTGATCTATAGAGATAGATGAATTGGTAGATGCTTTCATAGGAGTGGAAATAATAGCTTTGGCTTCTATGGGTGGTGACTTTTGTAGTGCTTTGGATGGAGCTAAGAGAACATCATTAGGTTGATAAGTCATGTTGCATGATAAAAAAGGACTAGGTTCATATTTTATGGTAACCACTTGACCTTCATATTCAAACTTGACACAATGATGGAGGGTAGAAGGTACATAAGACATGGTATAGATCCAAGGTTTACCTAGTAAAAAAATGTACTGGAATTCACCTTCAACCATAAAAATGTTTAGGGAGCCTGCGAGGACCTAAATGAATGTGAAGGATAATGGTGCCCAACATAGTGGTTATAGTATCATTAAAAAATTTAAGGATGAATAAAGTTTTGAACATAAAATTGTCTAGTAGCTTGAGTTGGTTATAGGCATGAGAAGATATGATATTGAGACTGGCTCCCCCATCAATCATAACCCATTTAATGTGGGTTTGGTTGATATGAGTAGTGATAAAGAGAGGTAGATCTAGGTCTTTAAGCTGAATAAAAGGTATCTTTGAGTCCTTAAATGTGACAAGGGTAGAGATTTGGAGAGTACCGATGAAGGCCTCTATAGGTTGGGAGTCTCCTGGTCAAATCTCAATGGCTTGCATAGCCTCTATCATGGCTTGGTGATGGTGAACTGAGGTATAAATGAGCTCATAGAGGCTCATATTAACTAGGGTTTAGTGAAGTTGCGTAAGAATGACCCTCCTAATGGATTTAGAAGGATTACCCTAGGAGGTGCCTAAGATGGTTAATTTAGGTGCAGTCAAGGATATAAAGGATTGGACCAAGTTTGGTTTAGGATGAGTAGGTGGTTATGTCCATGGAATGGATGCCTTGGCTTTCCCCTTATCCCTTTGTTGTGATTGTGTGATTATGTGGTAGGAATTTGGGTAAGCTCCTTGTCATTTTGAGGTAAGAGTGGAAGATCTGGGTGGTAAATAGCTAGTGGGGGTGTTGATAAAGGGTTCAAGGGAAGATATTATAGTAAGAGATCATCCTTGTCATAGAGTTATTAGATAATGATCTAGAGAGTTTTATAGTTCTCAATATCATGTCTAGGTGTCCTATGATAGGAAAAAATTTGTTAGTCATTATACCAAACTAGTTTTGAATCAGGAGGGTTGAAGGGTCTAATAGGAGGTAGGGTGAGGTATGAGGATTGTGACAATCTTTGAAAAAGGGTTGAATAAGAATGAGAAAGAGAATGGAAAGGTATAGGGTTTGTCCTCTTGGTTGGTAAGTTAGGTGTTTTCATCAGAATATGTTTGGTAAGAGAAAGCTTGGGTGAGGTGGTGTTTCTAGGTAATGGTTTGAATTTGGGCATGTTAAGGGTTAGAGGGTTTGATTTTGATAGTTTGGCCATTATTAGTTTGGAGAAAACTAGTGTATCAAATAGTAAATGGGTTGGAATAATAAGTGGTCATGGATGACATATGTTAAAAGGGATTTTCCTTTTAGCTAGAGTTGATGGATGAGGACCCAAGATACAGGGCAGGGTAGAAGAAGGAAAATCCCTAGGCATGTGGCTACTCAATGGTTTTTCTCTTTTAGTTGGTTAGGGTCACGGTTTGGGTGTAGTTTTAGATGGGGTCAATTCCAATTTAAGAAATGGGTAGACCAAAATTTATATGGGGAAGGTACCAAGGTTTGTAATAGGTTTATTTGGTGGTTTGCTTGCTTGAGGTGTGATTGCCTTAGTTGGTGGGTCATGCAAGGGGCTAGCAGATGTTCTGATTGGTTTGAGAGGTGGTGAAAATATGATAGATTGGTTGGTTAAAGGTGTGCTAGAAGGTTCAAGTTTGTTAATGTAAGGGAGGCCTAACTATTTTGAGAAGGTAGCTTGATCCATATTTGGGTTTAGGGCAAATTCAAATTTCTGCACTAATGTGGAAAAAGGTTTGTGTACTGGCTTTACTTCATAGGTAGTAGATGCAAGAGACACTTATAAGTTTTTAGATGATGGTTGATTAGTTGATTGATTTATTGAGGTGAGGGAAGAAATGTTGAGATAAATGGCTCATCCATGGGAGGTATTGGTAGGAATACTTCTCTTATAGGAACAATATCCATAAGAGTCATGTTTGGTTGGGTACCTGGTGGAGGTGGAAAATCAAGAAAATTTGGTTGTTTAAGTATGCTTGTTTTGGTGGTATGTGATGATTCCAAAGCTTTTATGAGTGTAGCTAGGGAAAAATGAACCTTCTTAAGATTAATTTCCAATGGAGGGGAAGATGACTCTTCCACCTCTATAAGTGAAGTGGAGGGAGAGTGGGTAGATTGGATGGTTAGGTCCTCATGTGTAGGTGTATCATGGATCATGTTGATTGTGTGGGCATCATGTGAGCCTTCAGCCTGTGTGTCCTCATATTAGATAGGGGCATGATTGGGAAAGGGTTTTTTGAAGATGTTTAGGGCTTTATTTTTTTGGGAATTAGAGTTATCCAATGCAATTTTCCCCTTGTCAATAAGGTTTTTTATAACATTATTGAAAGTATTACATCAACCGACATCATGTCTGATCACTTGATGAAAGGCACAAAGGTCATTTTCATTTTACTAAACAAGCACTAGGTAAGAAGAATCAAACTATGGGGGAGGATTGATGGGTGGATGCTATACAAGATTAAATTTTAGTAACTTTTCCAACACTGAGGCATAAGATTTTCCAAGTGGAGTAAATTATTTTAAGGTGATTCAATTTGGGTTTGTCAAGCCCTGGTTAAAGGGATTAGGAAAGTTTTTTTGATTGACAATAGGTAGTGGGGAAGCTTTAAGGATGACTACGTTATCATTTCCTTTATTCTTAGCCCAGAGTTAGATTGATTTCCTCCTTTGGAGGAGAAGGTTTCATTGGTCTTCAAGGTAGAATTTTTTTTTCATAACTTCAATTTACCCTTGTCTATAGCTTGATTATCTAATTCTCATGCCATGGTAAAATCTCCATCAAAATTTATGAAGCTATAGACATGTAATGTAGAAGAGATGTGCTTGGCATAAGCATGGGAAATTTTTTTGATCAATTCTAATGAAGGTAAGGAGAATGATAATTGGTTGATTAAACTTCTCCAATGAGCCACAAAGTCAAATATAGAATCATCCTCAAATTGGTGAATGGAATAAAGATCAATGATAAATACTTTATTGGATATGTTGATTGAGAAGTGATCCAAGAAGGTCTGAGCTAATTGGTTAAAGGAGAAAATGGAATGTTTGGTAATGGCACTATACTAGTCCAAACATCAGGCCAGGAAGAGACATAGGATATGTGTAATAGGAAATGTGCACAAAATTAGGGCATCGTCATAGGCAATCATGTAGAAAGAGTGCCTAAATGCTCTTAATTTCTATCAGGGGTCTTCCTTACTATTAAAATTGGAAAATTTTGGAAGCTCCCATTGGGTTAGATAAGGTTTGATAGGGATTGAAGGGTGAATGGGCTCATTACAGACTTAGTCATAAGATAGAATGTTATGGGTTCCTAAAAGGGATGACTCAAGAGTTTCCATTTTGTCCATGATTATTTTCATTAAGCCTATTTGAGGTGGTGCACATGAGGGGTTATAAGGCATATATTATGGTTGGGGGATATATTGATAATTGACATGAGATTCAGAGATGTCCCCATACTAATAAGAAGTTATGGGGGGTTGGGTAGATGACATATAAGGATAGATGGGTGTTGGCAGTTGGGTAGTAGTTATATACCCTTGTAGGTTAGGGGTATAACCAAGGTTAGATGATTTAGGTAATTTTTATAATGCTAAGGTAGGTTAAGTTATGCTTGGATTGGTAGTCAATGGGGTGGTTGTGATCTTTGTGTTGATGGGTGGTGAGGTAGAAGGGATAGGTACCCCTAAGCTTGGTAAAGAGGTATTAAATGATGAGCTAGGTTTAACATGATGGGTTGATGGTTGGGTTGTCCCCAAGGTAGAGGAGTCATTAGTAGGGGTGGATTGTGTAAGGGTAACAGTTGGTCGGATAGGTTGGTTCTCAACCATAACATCAAAGGGGTTAGTAGATGAAGATGTCTGAGTAGTCAAAGGTTGGGTGGTGACCATAGAAATAGAGATACCCTCCATAAGGTGGGATGGAATGTCATAAAGAAGATCTTGAGGTGGAGTTGAAACTGAGATATGGTGAGAAGAGGTGTTAAGATAGTGTTGAAGGGCTACTAGATTATTATCTAAAAAAGTTGTAAAATATAGGTCTCCTTAGGGAAATACACAAGGGAAAGTAGGGATTCCTAATAGATGAGGTAAATCTTACACCTTCGAGATGTACTTCATAGATGAGGAGATGGAAGATATTGATTTAAATGATAGGTTTCATTCTACTAGGTCTCTTCACCACTGATGAGTGAGAACCATATAAAACATGGGAGAGAATACAAAGGAATAGACTCACCACTCAAACAAAAAGAAGATAAAGAAAATAGTCAAGGAAATCAAGGAACACACTAGAGAGTATATTTAAGCCTGAAGTTAGTTTTAAGATCACTTTTATCTCATGCCTTAGTTTATGAGAATGTGTGATAGGAGTTGGCTTATAAATAAGGTACTATATAAGCAGTCTATGGATAGTATTGGGTTAGTTTAGTGCTCAAAATAAACTATATTGGAATCAATACATGGATTGGTATTGGGGCCTACCCCCTCATTTCATACTCCTATTGCAATAAGGGTGTCATGTGATTTGCCAATATATATTGATATACAAAGTTTATACTCAACTAGAGAGCTGAGTTGGTTCTTATCTTGGTAATAACCTCTAAGTAGGATAGCTAGGAGTGGATAAGGTAACTGCTAGGTGATGAAATCCTAATCAGACCTTATCTCAAGTGAATTATGATGTTTTATTGATTATTTGGTTTGGCTATGTAACATAAGTGTGCTACGATTAATCCTGATGCTATTAATTAAGCTAAGTGAGTGAGAATAAGTAGACAATCAATGGATGTAGTATTTTTTAGACTGAAATTAAATTTAAATTTAAATTATGAGCATATATAGAGAAAGAAGCATATAGATGTGGATAAAAATAAAACACAAGTAGAGACATGGGTCCCACTACGCATACCAGAATATTTCACTCAAAATTTTCTATTATTAAAAAGAAGGTAGTAAAACTAGAAATATGAGTTGTGGTAGGAATACCTACTTATTTTTTCATGTGTTGATTCAAAATATTATGAAGAGTTCCTCTTTGGCTAGGGATGATGACCTACATGTAAGAAAGCACTAAAGTAAATTTATTTGTTAGACAAGTAGCTAGGTAGATTGCCTAACTCTAGCTAGATCTCAGAGGTGTTAGCTTCCTTAGGGGTTGTCAATCCACTATTTTAAAACAATTAAGGTAATAAAATATAAATAAATTAATTGCATCAATGATAAAAAAAATGATAAAAATGATAACAAGAATTGCTTGATAAATAGATATGCTAGAAATGGTTTAATTAGTGATAAAGTAATTAGTAATAATGCTAGTGGGTCAAGGCATGATTCAAGGAATTTGTAAAAAGGCCCGTGATTGGTTAGAAACATAGAAAAGTGAATTGGATTAGGCAAACGAAGTGGAATAAGCTTGTTGGCTTTTCCTACCATAGCTGACTGTTGATAGTTGGGTTGACCGTTGATGGTTGACTGTGTCTAATTTTGGACTTTGTTAACAACTAGTTGTCAATATTTAAAAATGAATATTGAGGGTTGGGTAAGGTATAAATTGATTATGAAATGGAAATAAATTATGTGGATGGAAATAAACAAGTACTTATCTTACCTGGAATGGATTAGGTGAGTGATAGGTGTTACTGATTTATGGGTGGAATCTTGCCTGATTTTGGTAGAGTAATAGTGGTTGGAGACTTGGCTGAGACGCAATGGCAATTTTCCTCTTATAAAGAGGGGCTAATAGTGCTTTATAATTATAAATGACCTAATAGATAAAAATCTAAGTATTTGAGCTCTTGATAATAATTGTAGATGGTTTGACCTCCCTGGCCTCTCTCTTATAGGCACAAGCAAGGGGTGGAAGTGATTGTCTAAACTATACTTTAATAAGGATTATAAATATAATTCATCCATGAAAATGGCTTGCAACTATATTTAGACTACCATATTTATAAAATCAAGGTAGTGGTTTGTATGTAGGTTACATGTACGAAGATTAGGTAGTTAAACTTGCCATCAATGGTGGGGTTGACCATCAATGATTAGCCTACCCATCGATGGTTGAGGTTAACTAAAATAATAGCCTAAAAGGCCATGTTAATCTTAAAACTACTGAAGATAGGCCTAGATAAGGAAAAAGGGTCCAAAGGGCCTATTAGGGATCATGGTACTTGGGAATACATGTGTAGAATTTTGGTGTTTATAGAGGTCCATTAGGGTTCGGTAGGATATTATATTAGAAAATGAGAATAAAATATATATTAGTGTCACCTATTTTCTCATGTAAGTACCCAACATTTTAAATAGACTAATGACTCTATAAGGGGTCATGAGGAACAGGGAACACATTGTGGGAAGGTAGGTCCATTTTAATTTTCTTGTTAAAGAAAACCTCCAACATGAGTTAATCTTAGTACCACACTTATTTTCCTAAATAGTTTTGTACTTATCACAAATAGGTATCCTCTATATATTGATAGTCACTAGTCACTTAGTGTCTTCTCATGTCCTTAGTGTGCCTTATGTCTCCTAAGGTCTTCTCACAAGACACCTAAGTTATGATTCTTACATTCCCTTTTTGACTCCCTAAAATCCTAATATTTCCCCTTGAGAAATATTGTCTTGTTCATTGATCAATTCCTTAGGGATTCCATTTGTGAGTTGTATTGTAAGACCATGGATAGGACTTGGTCTTCCTCACAAATTTTCACATTGCCATTCCAAACATCCCCTTTTACTATATTTTCATATTTCCACCTCATTATTGCTCCCTTTATGAGTTACAGTGTTAGACCATGGATAAGACTTGGCATTCCTCACAAAATTTTCCAACATCCAAGTCACAATAAAATTACATGTCTTAAATATGAGATAAAATGTGATTTATTATGAGTTACACATAATTGACATGATTCTCATATTTATTTAGTATGTTTTATGCTTACTTCATGAATATTTTCACTTTTATCTTCTTATTTTCTGATTGCGTGTAAGAATCCAATCATTTTTCTTAAGATTTTCATACTTCCCAACTTGAATTACTATGATTAATTTAAAACCATTTTTTTCAATTTTGTTTATTGTTTATACTTTCCAACATGATTTAGTTTTATTGATTGATTTAATTGATTTTTTTATACCATTCATCTTTCACATGCCTTCCATTTTATTACATTATTTTCATACTTCTCAATGTGATTTAGTATGATTTTACTTGCTTTAATTTGGTGCCACTCTTTCTCAAGGTTTAAAAATATTTTTTTCTCTCTTATTTACCAAGTTTTTGGTTTTATTATACTTATTCATCTTTTATTATTACACATTTCCCATTGTGATATGTGTGTAGTGAATTTATTTTTGATTAATTATACTTTTCCAAGTCTTTTTTGCCTATTTATTTTTAACCTTGCATGTGTACTACATAAATTATAGAAAAGAAAACACCACACATATATTTCATATAACATATAAAACATAAGAAAATTACATGTGCTAAAAATAAATATATCCATGCATCTAGAACCACAACCAAAATATAACACATAAGATCAACATCCAACTATCAAAATAAAATATCTCTATTTATATCATCTGTTTTAATAAAAATTATAAAAATAAATATCTCTAGCTATAAGGTTGGGCTCCATCATGTCTATCTCATGGCCTATCCGTGATACCCATAGATGCCTCAAACTATCCCCTTTAAATAGTGCATTATAAAGAGGTTATCCAAGATATCAAACATGCTACATGTGCCTATAGGTTATCCACCTGGGCCTATACCTCTCCCAACTACATAGTGGCAGCCATATGAATAGATCTATCCTAAGCTAAGGTATATCATACATGTGCTTATCCTACTACCACCCTTTTTGGTGATTGTATCCAATCTTTTCATTCATGTATATGCCTTATAACCTCCCCTACTAGTCTGAACCTGCCTACCTAAGCTAGGGAAAATGTTAACATGGAATCATCCAATGTGGTGGGGTTGTATGGTTCTAACACCCCATCCAAAATATCATGATGTGATCCCATCACTAGGGATTCCCATATAACATCTTCCTCATCTATAGGATCTAAAAAATTCAAACTAGATATATATCAAATCATATATACATCTCAAAATCTATCTATCTACAATCATATACAACTAGTATTTTATATCAAAAGACTAAAAATTACAATATTTATCACCTATCCTAGTATCACCAAACACCATCTCCTTGTCTACTCATATACCAAGTAGGGCTTCTCCATTAGCTCATCCCCCAAGTACCTATTCCATGGGATGCCTCCCAATCAAATAAAACCCTAGGGTCATAACCCATGCATGCCTCATGCCTCTCCTCAATGGTGCCTCAATAAACCAGCTCTACCCTAGGCTGATTGATGGGTAATCTTAGATGACCACCCTTTGTGCTCTATCTCATTATTTTCATCTCCATTGGTGATGTAACTAAGGTGGTTACTACTCCTACTATGTTATTAGTTGTGGTACCTATGACACCCCTACATCCATGTATATACCCTCTTTAACTATCAGCTATCATGCTTAACTAATCAATGGTCTTACACACCATGGTTTGATCTCTAGTCTCTTAATTGGTGATCTTCCTCCTCCTCTCCCCCTCATCTCTCTCACATGCCAAGCCCAAAATGTAGACAATACTATAGGATTCGCTAGGTGAGGGAGTCTGAACTATCTTAGTAATCATCCACTAGATGTAGCTCTACCCACCAAGTATATTAGCTCATGATCTACTATCATGTCATACCTAACACCATAGTCATATAACTCATCTAAACTATCATAATATGATCATAAGGCTACCACACAATCTCTCCTCATGTGACCATATACAATGCTATCATGTGGGACATATCCCATACCACCAAATCCTATTTTCATCACAAAACTTGAGTAAACTAATCATCAAACACATGGGGCAACCTAGTTTGCCAATATATTAGGAACCTCTCATATATCTAGGCACTTGATGGTACTACTAGTCACATGGTATTCCACCCTCTAGATAACATCCCATACACATCATGTATGAGTTAAACCTAGATGATAAAACCCAAGTCATAAAGTACCCCCTAATCCAAAATAGACTAGCACAAGGATATCTCATATGATGATACCTTGTCATCTAACTTATGACATAATACTCATGCTATCATAAGTCTTATCATATCCTTCTGATATACCAGATTTGTGCAATATAAATATCAAACAAACTCACCCTTAGTCGAAGGTAAATCCTATCTATGCATGTCACCTACTGGGTTAGTGCTCATCTCTCCACATGATCATTTGGCATCCCCCTATATGAAGTCCAAGAAATGCATGGACATCCTCTAATGTGATACCAACCTTTATTGTATCCCCATCCACCACCTATCAAAATGTATTGGTCAAATGTTCCCAAGCTCCCAGGAACATGACCATAAGATCATCACTCGATAGGATCCACCACATCTTCATGATGCTTCCCAAGCCCAACACAACTAATCTATCTCTATCTATATCCATAAAGCACTCCAATAGATTAGATAGTCACAACACATCCACCAATCATAAAAATATCTATTATTTATATAAATATCAAATAAAAAATGATGTATTACACCTCTATGTGATTCATAAGAAAAATACATTCTTTCAAAATTTCACAAAATTAAACTAATTTTCCTTAATTAACTCATTATTTACCAAATTTTCCTATGTTTAACTACATCAGCCCTTTTAGTACTAATTTATCCACCTTGTGGCTTAGCAGTACTATATTGGCCATATTTCTCATTATAATACTATATCAACCACTTAGAAACAAAGTTAGCCATATAGTACTAAGTCAGACACCTTGGACTTAACAAACTAAGTCAACCTTATTTTTCCTATAGTATTACTATATAAGCCACTTAGAAAACATACTACATCAGCCATATAGTACTATGCCAACACATTTCCTCAAACAACTATGTCAACCATGACCTAATAAGTCAACTCACTTAAATTTTTGTTTTCTACTAACTAAGTCGACCCAATCAACCTTATTCTTTCACTACAATGACATTTTGACCAATTATCATAAATTCCTTAGGCATTTATTTCTTCAACCCCTTCCTATATAGTACCCCATTTGACCCCTAATGTCCCTAAAAATTTCCTAGGGTTCATTATAGTCTCTAGATTTTGCCTAATTAACAAATTTATATAAAAAACTCAATTTTAAATGTAATTTTTAAAAAAATAAAATAAAAATTAGTTGCTTACTTGTGATGGACTCATTGTAACTACTATGCATCCTCCCCATCTTAGTTTTCATCTCCTCACCATCCTAGCTCTCTAGGCTATCACTAAGTCTCTTAGATCTCTATTTTTTTATAATAACAAATAATAGAAAATGAACTCTTTTTCACCCTACTTATATTACTATTCAAAATTATTTACCCTTCAAAAATTTACTGTTAAATTCCTTGTTTTGATCGTATCTTTATTTCTACTAACTCTTTTTCCAAACCATAAAAAGTTTGGGAATCCTAATGTTGTAGAGAATATTTTTAACTAATATATTTCTATGTTACAAAAATTTCAGTTTTTTTCTCTTTTTTTATAATCTATACACGTTCATCTAATGTTCTTCACATTGGATACCTTCACATCTCTCACATTTCCTTGTTTATCTACAATAGTAAGGTAAGTAAAGGTATGCATTTTTCAATTCTATCCTTTCATTTATATTATTTCCTCCTTACTACACTTTATTTATCATCAATTTTTGTGTCATCATGTTCTTTTCCCAGAACACCATCCCTTGATACACCTATGTGGCATGTGATGAGCTTCGAGTGGGGCATATGTATAAACATAATATTTTCAATTTTTTTATCAATTAATAACACTCTTTATCTTTTAGTAACCCTTAAAGTCTTAATCTCTTTGAGTACAATACTTAAGGGGTACACTAAGAAATGGGTGGGAGAACCATTGGTGATTTACAAGATTTTTATCCCTTTTTCCACTTACTATCTACACACTTATCTCCTAAAATTTATTCCCCTAAGATTGACCTTCTCTTTTACACACTCTTCTAGTATTTTACCACCTTCATTAGTGTTTTTCCTAGCCTAAACCACTTTTTTATAGTTTACATGACTATGTAAACTATGTTAACCTTGTAATCTTATTGAAAAAACTTATTAAGGTTTTATGTTGTCCCATGGCTGGCCTAGTATGTGAACTAGTGAGTTTTTGCCAATATTAATACTAGGTCGACTGGGTTGACCTTATAAGATGAAACTTTCAAAAGTGTTTAGGGTTAAATCCACCTATATAAACATACTAATTTCACCATTTTTAAGAGAATAAAAGAATTAATATATATTGTATATCTTCTTATCCACCATTCTACTTTAGGAGCAAGCTTAGGGTTTCATACTTTCTTTAGAGATAAGGATATTATTATAGGCACCTTGAAATAAAACTTAGATGTTAGAGATAAAAATACCTTTTTTACTATTGTTGATTTTTACAACTTCTATCCTAGTCCTCTGATGACATTTACCACTTCATCTATTCTCAATAAATAAGATGCAATGTTTTCATCCTCCTTAATTCTCAAGATTTAAAACTACCTTAGGTGAGTCTACAAATTTTATAACTTAAATCTAGTGTCTCCTTAATATATGGTCTAAAACTTTTCCCAAATCCCTTTGGCTATATCAAAATGCATGACATTAATAAATTATACTTCTAAAAGACCATAATGAATGACATTCATTGCCTTAGAGTTATTTTCACTCACCTCATTACCTATTGCATCAATGGTGTAGAGGGTGGAGTTAATCCATAAAAAATAGATTGACATATGTCATAACCTAAGTATATTAGATAGGTATTCATTTTGATGCTCCAAAATACATAATTAGTCCCATTAAAGAGAAGAGCCTTATTGGTTGAGAAACTTCCTTGTACTTGTTGACTAGACATGTTTGTGCTTAAAGGATCTAATTCAAGATATTAGGAATAATTCAACGTACCAAGCTATGATACCAAATTTTGGAATCATAATCAATAAAGGGGGGGGTGAATTGGCCTTCAAAAACTTTCAATCAATTACATCCACTGATCTATGAATTATGAAAGCAACACAGTGATCTAGTAATGTATTAAGAATAAATCACATGAGCATGAAACAAGATAACACATAAAATATGTGGGAAAAATTCATGTGGGATAATACCCATTGAAAAAATTCTTGGATAAACTATCCTATAAGATAATGTATCAAATTTAGTTTAGCACCAACCCAATATGGATCACCAACCCAATATGGATCACCAACCCAAGTTTTATCAAGCACCCACTTTAATTTAGTAATAACTAAATTTATAGGAGGATAAAACCCAATATTAATAATAAAAAACTCATTCATATGAAACTTATTAAAGAATAAAATTAGTCAAGACCAATTTCTTAAGATCCAACCTACAATGAAGCTTTAACTCCCTCAAACACCAACTCAGCCAATCACACTTCTTTCCACTTAGCTTTTTATATGTTCTATTTGAAATCTATTCACTATCATACATTATCAACACATATATAATTAAAATATGATATCTGTAGACACTAAAATTGTGTCTAACCCTTGTCGTCCTCCCCTTAACCCCCATTTTTATTCTTCCATGCCTATTTAGCCCCTGTCAACCATTTTCCTACAAGCCTTGACCCTGGTAGCATGTAAAAATGAGCAGAAAGCTAAAGCTAGCCTCTGTCCCCATTCTACATCTGCCAACAACGGTCACTACCCTGCTGACGTCGCCGACATCGGTCACTAATCGGCCGACGTCGGCAGTCCTGTTGGCGTTGATTATTATTAACACTGCGTTCTCAACCCGAACACAGGATCTGTTATCCGTTATCCGTTATTCGTCATTCGGTTGCCAAACCATTTCTCGATCGGTTATCGAACCTTCCTTTGTATCAATCAACAATCTCTTCATTCGAACAATCAAGCCAACTTTTGCATTCAACCAATCTACATCCAATCTCTCGCATTCTCTCTCTCTCCGGTACAAGTATTCTGCTTCAGTCATCTTGCTAGAGGTTTGCTACATCAAACTTTTGCAACACTGTGACAACATCAATCACGTCTCCGACTCTATTTTCAGTGTATAATAGGTAAGATTTGCTCTGTGTTTTTGTTTTACTCTCTGGTTATTGTTTTTTTTAATTTGATATCAGTACCCAGATTTAGAGTTAGACCATAGCCCCGACCTTACTTCCACCCGTATCATCTCTATCCACCCTTTACATAAAATACAGTCTGTAACTCTGCCTAGATCCCTATACAAACCCCCAAACAATCCCTCTGACTCCCAAACCAGCTCCTTAACCCTCAGACAAAAACTTTAGACCCTTCTGCAATCTTAAAACCCTGTCCAAACTCAACCAAACCCTATCCTAAAGCTATTGCCCCGACCAACATCAGACATTACCCCTATCGACGTCAGCACTTTAATCGACGTCGTCACCCTTCTTGATCGACGCCGGCATAGAGATCGATGCCGATGACTGTGCAGAGTAGTTTTGCTACATATCAGGTATGTGTTTTGTTTTGTTGTCTTTTATTCCTTCCATTTTGTCTTTCATTATTACTACTTCTATCAAATATTATGCTTTTTATTAGTGGGTTAATATCCATTAAGGAAGTCTTCGTACTTCAGGGATCAAGCTTTTGCTTGATAGCCCACCACCTCCTCGTCTGACATTTTTTGTGTTTAGTCTCTTTTTCTTTGTAGGTGTCATTCTCCACAGCCAAAGAGGAGTACCTTCCAACGTCTGAGTTTAGTGTGCATTACTATATCTGGGTATCTTCTAACCCTAGACCATCTCTTAGTTTCTCATTTCTATCTTTTGAATGTGAAAGCAAAATTTAGCATAGAAACATTCTGGCACGCCTGGTGGGACCCTAGGGCCTTCCTTGGGTTCTTTCTTTCTTTCATTCATATAGGTGCATTAGGTTCCTTCCTTTTTGCCTCTTTTGTCTCTTCTAAACGACATCATAAGTAGAACTAAAAGGAACTTTTCTTTTCTTTCTTGCACTTCTAGACTAGTCAAAACTCATATTCTTCGACTCTTTCTCCATTCGTCTTCATAGGAACAAACATTTTGACTTGGGCTTAAAATACATTGCATTGCATTTTTGCTTGCTTGCATTTCTTAAACCACACTTAGTAATTAATAACTGCATATTGAATTAATCTAGTCCACTTGATGTTACACGACCAAACCACTTGCTCAAAACAAACATTTTAACTTACCTGAGATAAGGCCCGACTGGGATTTCATCCCCCAATGGATACCTTACCCGTCTTGGTGATCCTACTTGGATTTCATCACCAAGGGGAAAGCCCACTCTGTTCTCTGGCAGAGTCTAATCTCTAGGGGAAGTATATTTTGGCTAAGCGGGCCCAGCTTATCACTGGACTCGTGAAGTGAGGGGAGCTTGCTCCTTAGCACCAGGCCTTGTACGAAAACTAACATAGACTTCTTGAGCACCATAACTAACTTGAAACCATCCATAGACTACTTCTTCTAGGACCCGACTCAAAAGCCAATCTTCCTCGCACATTCTAAGGCATAAGCCACTATAATCCTAATAATTTACTCTCAGGGTTTTAGGATCTGCTTGTGTTCTTCATCTTTTTTTTGTTCTTATCTACTTGTTTGAGCTTGTGAGGATGTTATTTCTTGTCTTGAATGGTTCTGACTCATAGTCAAGCCAAGACTCTAGTCGATCACGTGAGGCATCACCCACTTCCGTCTACCCCATCCATAACCAGTCCTGTAATGGAGTTCCACTCAGAGACTAAAAGAACTCCTACTAGACCATCCCTGACCTAGACTCTTATTGTCCTATAAGGGGACCAAGATTTTGCATGATTCTTAGACCTCAACGTCAAAGCCTTACAGCACTATCTCGTGAATAGCTAAATGCGAGACTCCTTGGGCAATCCAATTTATGGAATGCCGACCTCTCTTCTCGATACTACGGCCGTATCAATAGCATCCGTAGTTCAACCTTTAGACACCCAGGCTATTGCCTCGACCAATGACCAGCCTTTTACCAACCATCCAAGTGTGGCCTCTCCCTCCATCTTTGGACCCACTTCCACTGGGGTTTCGGCCCCCTATCAACCTCAACCCACTCAACCACTCTCTACCCCCTTTCAAAATCTGGTCGTCTCTATTCCGCCTACCCTTGCTCCTATCAACACTAGGGTGGCTACCTATCCATTGGCCCATGTTACCACTAACCAACCTCCCGTGGCAACATCAAGCCTAGCCGTGCCTTCTACCCAACCATCCTTAGTCTCCTCTTCTATCCCTACGACTAGTCATCCATATGTTGCACCCTTACTGGTATAATTGATTACATCGTATGCCTCTTCTAGCCTCTTTCAAGCACCTTACAATCTAGGGGGCACTCCACCCACCAATCCGTTAGTAGATATCATCAAAATGCTGATGGACAAGATGTCTAGCCTAGAGACCTCCATTTCCAGCTCACACAATACTCTCTCATATGAACAAGTTTGCAATGAGCCCATACATCCTTCTGTCCCGATCAGGCCATATCCCAACTAGTGGGAACTTCCTAAGTTTTCTTGTTTTCAAAGCAAGGAAGACCCACAATAGCACTTACGGGCATTCAGACATGCTTGTTACCTTATCGCCCATGATGATGCGTTGCTTTTACGCACGTTTCTTATGTCTCTCTCAGGTGCTACGCTTGACTGGTACAGCTCCCTTGCCAGCCATTCCCTCTTCACATTCACTCAGCTGGCCCAGCTCTTCCTTGATCATTTCTCTATCAACATCACCAAGAAGGTCTCAATCATAGACCTCTATTCTATCTGCCAATTCGAGGATGCATCCATTGCTGATTTTGTTGCTCGCTGGAGAGGCCTCATCAATCAACTCTCTTTTTCTTTACCCCAACCTGAACTTATTGAACTTTTCTCCCAAGCCTGCGCCAGACATATTTCTTCCACCTTGAAGGTTTAGACCTTCTACACCTTTGACGAAGCCTTCACGATGGCCCATAAACTTGAGTTACGTGCCATCGAGGAGAATAAAGTCAAGTTACAGAGCAAGAATCCCAACTCCAAGACCAATGACCCCTTTTCTAAGCTTCCCTCATCCAATCCTAAATCTAAAGCTTCAGTAAATGCTATGGTCATTAGATCTTCCTCCTCTTCCCCTTCAACTAACCAGCCTGAGCCATCCATGTCCCAGAGTGCCAACCTCTAATTCCAGCAGAGATACATACAGCGACAGTATACTCCACTCAGAGAATCATACGCGTCTGTTCTAGAAAAACTCATCAAACAGGGGGTCCTCAATCTCCCCCAGATCTGACCACCTCCACAATTTGATCCCTCATGCACCATCCCTACGTGGTATAGGGAAAATGACTTCTATAACTACCACCGTGTTAAGGGCCATGACATGGGCAACTGTAAAACCCTTAAAAACATCATCCAAGACATGCTGGAAAAGGGTGACCTCATCCTTGACAATCCCAATGCACCACCTAATCAGGACATCGGCATCTTCAAGCAACCATTCCCCAATCATCCACCAACTCAAAACAATGTCCAAACCTTGACTGATAATATTCATGAACACAACATCTGAACAGTCAATACGGTCTTGCCCTTTATCCCCGACCAACTTCAAGAGGTGTGTCCACCCATCAGTCCATCACATGTGGACGAACCTCTTTCTTCGATTAGTTCTCCGTCAACCTCTCTCATCTTGGAGGACGCCTCGACCTTACCAGCACCGCTGGTTTCACCATCTTCCTTCTTGCTACCCATGGAAGACCTAACCCTTCCTACTCCTCGACCGCAAGTTGAGGGCACAATCATCCCTGCCCTTTACCCGCTTGAGGAGCCTCATTCCCTAGTTTTTTCTCCACCTAGTGAAGAACCTGCCTCTCCTTCATCTCCAACCACAGACGAACCTATCATGACTCCATCATGCCTTGGGTCTGAGACCTCTACACCAGTCTCATCTTCAACCCCACAATTGTCCACATCTTCTCAAGAACCCAAACCTCATCCCACATCTTCTCAGCAATTTTCTGACTAGTGGAGAAACTCGAACTTCTCCCTTCAAGGAAAGTGAAGCATCAGGGATTGTGGGAGCGTCTCACAGCTCTTCAACATACCTGTGCCCTCTCGTCTCATGCTACTAATCCTCCCAGAGCAAAATCTCCCAAGACTCTCAACAAAAACCAAACTCCTGTTTCTAAACCTCAACCGACCCCATCAAAACCAAAACCTGCATCTACCCCATCTAAACCTATCAAGTCACTTGGAGTTCGCCCTGTCTCCAACCTCACTCATCCACAAGTGAAGGTGGACCTAGACCAGACCTCGGCCAATAGTAGTCTTCAACCCAGGTCATAGAAGACTGACGATCCATAGAGGCGAATGCCTCCTCCTCCGTCACCATTGCCCTCCATTTTGGGCCCCCATCCTTCGACCCTGACTAGAGTCCTTCCCACTCTGACCTTTAATCAAAACCAGTTGCCTCCTTTGCTTCTTTTGCCCACCGCTAGCCTACCCTCTCTCAAAAAGGTGGTACCTCCCATGAAGAAAGTATCGTCTCCACCTGTTGCCACACCATCAACCCAAAAGGTAGTACGGAAGCCTCCTTTGACTCTGCCCAAGCAAAAGTCACCAATATCACACACATCGACGAGCATGAACCCTTAGTGGGCTCGTACTCTTTGATCTTACACTGAATTTTGTAGACTTCTAGCATAACCCTTCCACCCATCAGGCCTTTCCAACCTCTCGAGTCTAAGCCCTCCTGGTTCGATAATGCAAAGATTTGCTTATATCATCGTACGCCAGGACACGATACCAAGACTTGTTGTGCCCTCAAGACCATCATGCATCGCTATCTGGAGAAAGACACTCTTCTCTTTGAGGACACTCTCGATCGACCCCTGACTCCCTCTCATAACCCTCCAACCTCTTCAAACCCATCAACATCTCATCAGCAAACCATGACCCCTTTATCTTTTTCACCGCCTATCTTTGAAATCAATGCCATTCACATAACCACTAGGTCACAAAAGGATAAGGCAAAAGAAAAATCTGCCATTCCTTGGACCTACCCTTTCATCTAGCCACCTCAACCGCCCAAGCCCAAGATTTCTATCCTTGACATGCCTTAACCCTCTTCTTCTTCTTCTTCTAGACCAATCCATGACTCCATGTTGAAATAGCTTCACCAGACACTTGTGAAGATGTCCCTTTATGACCTCATCCAAACCTTAACCCAACATCGTCAAGCCCTCATCAGAGCCCTGCAAGTAGTGGAGGTTCAACTAGAGGACCCCCAGCCACTTGCTGCCCTTGTCCACTCTTTAGCCCTTATTACCTCCATCACATTCAGTGATTCTGAGATTCCCACATCCAACATGGAAGATCAGGACACCGCCCTCTTCATCACTGCCTATGTTGATCATACATGCATTAAATGCATTATGATCAATGGAGGTGCCAACATCAACATTATCTCCACCCATGCCTTTGAACAGTTGGCTCTTCCCAAGAATTGTGTCTCCAAAACTGACGCAATCTTGTGCTCTTTTAATGACACCACTGCCACGACCATTGGCACAATCATCCTTCACATCCGCATTGGTCCACGCACAGTCCCAAAGCTCTTCTATATCATCAAAGGAGAGTTTTAATACATCTTGCTAGGCTGACCCTGGATCTGAGCCATGGCCTGTGTCCCCTCCACCCTCCACCATTGTGTGAAATTTGAGCACGATGGGCAAGTCCATATCATTCCCACTGACCCTTCACCCTTCAAAACTTGTAACACCACCTACCATCCAAATGACGTCCTCATTCCTATCAAGCCATCAATCCCGACACCACCTCCATCTGCAGAAGCTTTGACCAATTCGCAATAGGCAGTCGCCCTCACACCTCCCCTTCAAGTGATGACCATAGACCCCATGGAAGACACCTTCCAAAGACTTTCATTGGGGGAGTATTGCTTCCTGGCCTTAGACATGTTCCAAACTCCCAAAGAGTATGGATGCCTTCATCACAGCCCTAATTACAACCATCGGATCAGGATGATCGTGCCTTATGGTCCTCACCTCTGAACCAACCTTGTCTATGGGGGACTTGATCAAGCTCCTACTGATTGCAATCCTCTTTCTTCACCTCAACCTTTCACATTAGACTTCTCATTTCTTGGCAACCCTGCCTTTGCACACACTTACCTTTACAGGTGTGCATGGAAGGGTTTTGGTTTCAGACGCTATGAGCAGGGCTCCCATCAGCCCATTAAACTGCTCAATGATGATGATGCCAAGAAACGGTATGGCCTGGGATATCATGACCCCACTCAAGACCCTGTAGACCTTTGCCCTGAGCCAACCATTGACTAATCTCCTCCAGGCTCACCCATCCCTCCTCCTTCACCTACGGAGTCGGTGGTTTCCATCCCTCCTAGTTTTTTTTTGTTTTCTATAAACACCATTTGCCTAGAACCCTTGACTTATCAACTCAACGGGGTTCCCAAGTTTCTCCCTCTCATTTTTCACAGCATGATAAAAGTTGAGTCGTGACCATTCACACTATCCACTACATTGACGACGATGCCATTCTTTCCTACATGGGCACCGATGACTCTTTCATCTAGCGCTCTCTCCCTTCTAAGACCCAGGTTATGTTAAATGAATCAACCATTGACATCAACCTCCCTTCTTCTAATGTTCTCCACGTCTTAAAGATTGGTCAATCTTTAGACACTCAGGAGCAGCTCGACTATACCCAGTTCCTCTCAGACCATAGCAAGGCCTTTGCCTGGACCTATCGTGACATGCCTGGCATCGACCCCACCATTGCTACCCATAACATTGTCACCAAACCAGAGGCTAATCCTATTAGGCAAAATCTTTGAAAGATGCATCCTCGTGTTGCCCTCCTTGTCAAAGAGGAGCTTCAGTGCCTCCTTTTTATCTCCTTCATCCAGCCCATCGATTATCTGTAGAGGGTCTCTAACATCATCCCAGTCACCAAGGCGACTGGGGGGATCCAGATCTGCATAGACTATCGTGACCTTAACTTAGCCTATCCCAAAGATGACTTTCCTCTTCCTAACATTGACCAACTTGTTGATCTCACGACTGGCCATGAGATGCTATCTCTTATGGATGGGTTTTCAGGATACAATCAAATCCTGATTGCTACGGAAGATTAGCACAAGACCACTTTCATTACCCCATGGGGAACTTTCTGCTATAGAGTCATGCCTTTTGGCTTGAAGAACGTAGGCACCACTTATCAGTGTGCCATGACCTACATTTTTCACAATCTCCTCCACAAAATCATGGAGGACTATGTGGATGACCTGCTCGGTAAGTCCAAGCTTCGCCGTGACCATTTGACCATTCTCAAAATCATCTTCTCTTGCCTTCTTCAATACAATTTCTGCCTTAACCCCAAGAAATGTGTCTTTGGGGTCCTCTCCGGTAAGCTCTTAGGCTTTATCATTTCTTTTCATGGCATCGAGATAGATCCTGCCAAGATTTGTGCTATCCTCAAGATGCCACCCCCAACCAATCTCAAGCAGCTTCGTAGTTTACAAGGGAAGCTCCAGTCCATTCACCGTTTCATCTCACAGCTTTCTGACTGCTATCAACCTTTTCATCATCTCCTTAAGAAGGACATCTACTTTAAATGGGATAAGGACTGTCAAGAGGCTTTTGAAGCCCTTAAACGCTATTTGGTCTCTCCACCAATCCTCATTCCACCTAAAGATGATCAACCCTTCTACCTTTATATCTCTATCACCAACCATTCGTTAGGTGCCATGATCACGCACAGAGATGAGCATCACCATGAGCAAGCAGTCTACTATATTAGCTGAACATTGGTTGACTATGAAACTTTGTATATGCATACCGAAAAACTCTATTTGGCATTAGTCTTTGTCGCTACCAAGCTTTGCCACTATCTTCTTAACCACAAAACCTTTGTCATTGCTCACATTGACCCTCTTAAGTTTATGCACTCCAAGCCATATCAACATCAACGTATGGCTCGGTGGCTCATGCTACTTGCTGAGTTCGACCTCAAATTCATCCAGTAGAAATCCATCAAGGGGCAAACCATTGCTGATCAATTGGTAGATGCCCCTCTTCCCAACAATTAACCTTCGCAGTGCGAGTTCCCTAACGAGTCTATCACTACACTTTTCACTGATGACACTACCTACCAAATGACCATGTTCTTCGATGGCTCCAAATGTCAACTTGTGGGAGTCATTCTCATCCCACTCGATGGTGAGCCCATGCCTTTGTCTTTCAAGCTCAACTTTAATTGTACCAATAATATGGCTGAATACGAGGCCTTAATTTTGGGACTTCAGACTGCCCTCTCTCTCAGCATCAAGTCCATCAACATCTTCGGTGACTCGCAGCTTGTCATCAATTAGGTCAACGGTTCATACCTTTGTAAAAATGAAATTTTGCAAAGGTACAAAAACCGTGCTGACATTCTCCTTGCATCTTTCGACCGTTACCTCCTGCAAACTATTCCTCGATCCATGAATAAGTTTGCTGACACCATGGATTCTCTCACTTCTCATATCCCATCTTCCTCATCTGCATCCAGACTTTTTGTCACGGTGCATCGTGTGCCCTTGCCTTCCTATATCTCTCTTAACATTAATCATGTCACCACCATAGACTCTAGCCCATGAGATGTTTGGTATAAACAACTTGTGGACTTCTTATCTTTGTCTATCATTCCTCCCAACCTCTCTAACAATGCGCGGTGAGCTTTTATCAAATGCACTGCTTGCTATACCATGTTAGGGGGTCTTCTCTATAAGCGAGGCTTCGACGGCCTCCTTCTTTGCTATCTCACCTCCACTGAAGCATCTCAAGCCATTAAGCAAGTCCACGAAGGGATTTGTGGTGGACACTTTAGCGGGAATTCGATTACCAAGCGCATCCTTTGTCTGGGCTATTATTGGCCCACCCTTCATCAAGACTATAGCGACTATGTTCAGCGTTGCATCAAGTATCAGTAGCACTCTAACTTGCTTCATCTTCCTAGTCACGCCTTACAAGTCACTCAATATTTTTGGCCTTTTTCTCAGTGGGGCTTAGATCTCATCGATGAGATTAACCCTCATTTGTCTCTTCATCATCAATCCATCATCACCGCCATAGAGTATTTCACCATGTGGGTGGAAGCCATTCCTCTCGTCTCTACAAAAGCCGACAAGATTATCAACTTCATTAGCACCCACATCATCTACCGCTTTAGTGTCCCTCATAAAATCATAACCGATAATGGCAAGTCCTTTGAAAATAAGACCGTCCAAAAACTCTGTGACTCATTTGGCATCAAACTCAGTTTCTCTTCGCCTTACTACCCACAAGTAAATGGGCAAGCTGAGGCTTCCAATAAAATCTTGACTAAAATTCTCATGAAGGTGGTCAGCGACACTGGAAGGGATTGACATATTCACATTCCCTTCGCTTTGTGGGCCTACTGCACTAGCATTCGAACCTCCATGGGTGTTACCCCTTTTTCTCTCAGGTATGGAACAGAGGCTGTCCTACCTCTTGAAGTATAGATCCCATCTCTCCACATCTCTATCCATGACATTCTTTTTAATGATGACTTTTGTCAAGATTGCTTAGCTCAACTTGAGTTACTTGATGAGCACCGCCTTGCTGCCCTCAACCATCTCCATGTCTATCAACATCGCATCAAGCGAGCCTATGACAAAAATATGCGAGAACGAGATTTTAATATCGGAGACCTCATCCTCAAAGAGAATCAACACATGACCAATATGGAGCAAAGTAAATGAGGCAAGTTTGCCCCTAATTGGCTCGGACCTTTCATTATCATGCACAAGTATGGATCAGGGACATATCATTTGTTTTCTCTCGACGGATGACCAGAACTTGAGCCTCTTAATGCATTGCATCTGTGACCATTCTTCTATTAGTCGAGTACTCATCCACTTGAAATTTACCTTGAGCTTGTTCCTTGAGCAATCCCCATCCTCTTAGTCCTCACTCCTTTCAACCCTACTCCCCTTAACAAATTCTATATACCCCTTTTATATAGTATGTATGCTTTGTCCTAATAAAAGGGAGCCCTTGACCTTCTATAGTCTTGTCCGTGACTCACATTTTTGTCAAAACAAATCACGATGTCAAAATATCTAAGGTCACCAAATTAAAATCAAAAGGCAGACTGCTCCCTCAAAGGACAGCTGTACTATCATTGCTGTAGCTAATAGACTGCTCCCTCGAAGGATAGCTATTCAAAGCCCTTATATATAAAGCAAAATATAGACCACTCCCTCGAAGGATGGCTATGACTAACTCTTGCTACAAAAAGCAATCTTTCTTAGAAGCTTCCCGCATTTATCAACTTCACAAATGACCACCAAGCAAATGACATCTCTAAGTAGACTTCCCGCATTGATCAGTCTGCAAAAAAAAACAATCATGGACTTGGCTTATAGTTATCTCAGGGTCTCCTATAAAAAGGGCAAAGTTATCTCTACTCTAAAACGGGTTACCCTATCCTCCTCCTATCACCTGCTCAAGGGACGTCGCACTCACTTTAATGTCAAAGTGATTCAATTACCTCTCTAACACAACCATGGTCAATGATGGCATGCATGAATGGGGTTCTTTGTTCTAATAACCCTTATCTATGCTTTCCTTCTGGTCCTTGTCAATGAAAGAGAAATATGCCTTTCACTTCTTCTACACTTTGATCACATTCAACTTCATCACTTGTTAAACCTACTCAACTCAACTCTCTTTTTAGGCCACTCCCATAGCCTATTCACTGGTTTCTATGGACACCACTACACATGGAAACTATCGACCAGACGCAATTTATGTTAAGCATAAACCAATACTTGCTAAAGCATAAATAGACTTCAATTCATCTTTAGCATACATCCATCACAAATATGGAAAATTGCTAGGGATGAAAAACCTCTTTTCTCCTTCATCACTCGACCTTGACCTTAACCAAGACCAGTCTATCGACCACTTTCACCACCTGTCTACCACTCGAACTCTTTGTTCAAACTACATTGGTCTGAGGCCCTAAGACCGGGGCTATGTAGGCAGCACTCAGATGACACATCTTCTGGGGTTAGCTTGACCACCCTCGTTTGTTCATCTCTCTGATGAACAAACCTTCTTTCTTCCTCTTGACCATGACATTACCCTCAACCAAGACCAATTCCATCCCTTTGACCCTTCCTCCCTTTTAGGGAAAACTACATTGGCCTGAGGCCCTTCACACAAGGGCTATGTAGGCAGCACTCAGATCACATAATGTCTTCTGAGGCTAGCTTAGCCACATCCTTTCATCCATCCATCCACCTTGACCAATGACCATTAGAGATCATGCCTGTCTCCTCTGACTTCGACCACTTCCAAGACAATGTTGCTTTGGTTGTTTTTTGCCTGTATGCTACCTCATGACTGGTTAGCAAAATTATGCGCAGACTATTTTTGACCTTCACAAGTATCAGATCACAAGCTGGTTAATCCACATTACTTGTGACTTTTTCATTTTTCTAGGAGCACTTCCTGAGCCTGAGATACCTAGAACATGATGACCCATTGGAGCTACAACTTAGATTGAATAACCCATTCAGCAGATGACTAAATGCTGGGGCCCAGTTATTTCAATTTTGGCACTCCTCGACTCTTGACCTGCAACAATTTAACCTGACTATCTCGTGAAGTGGTATGCGCACAATCATGACTTTTGCAGTGTTCACCCTCACCCCTTTTTCATCAACTCTTTGTCAAATCAACACCCAATTCTTGATTCCCTTCCCTCGACTCCTGCTTTGAGGGGGGATACCTCATCCATAATCGGGGTAATCCACCTCCTGTTTTTGTCTTACAGTTCATTCGAACAACCAACAAGACGGAATCGACCTTATCCCACACCTAGGGAAATCCACCTCTTGTTTTTGTCTTGCAGTTCATTCGAATAACCAATAAGATGGAATCAACCATATCCCACACCTGGGACAACCAACTCCTATTTTTGTCTTGCAGTTTGTCTAGAACAACCAACAAGACAAAAAGGGGCAAATCTAGACACTGAAATTATGTCTAACCCTTGTCGTCCTCCCCTTAACCCCCATTTTTATTCTTCCATGCCTATTTATCCCCTATCGACCATTTTCCTATGAGCCTTGACCCTGGCAGCATGTAAAAATGAGTAGAAAGCTAAAGCTAGCCTCTGTCCCCATTTTGTATCTGCCGACGACGGTCACTACCCGGCTGACATCGCTGATGTCGATCACTAATCGGCCGACATCAGCAGTCTTGCTGGCGTCAGTTATTCTTAACACTGCATTCTTGACCCAAACACAGGTTCTGTTATCCGTTATCCATTATTCGTCATTCGATTGCCAAACCATTTCTCGATCGGTTATCAGACCTTCCTTCATATCAATCAGCAATCTCTTCATTCGAACAATCAAGCCAACTTTTGCATTCAACCAATCTGCATCTAATCTCTCACATTCTCTCTCTCTCTCTGGTACAGGTATTCTACTTCAGTCATCTTGCTAGAGGTTTGCTACATCAAACTTCTGCAACACTGCGATAACATCAATCACGTCTTCGACTCTGTTTTCAGCATATAATAGGTAAGCATTGCTCTGTGTTTTTATTTTACTCTCTAGTTATTTTTTTTATTTGATATCATTACCCAGATTTAGAGTTAGACCATAGCCCTGACCTTACTTCTACCCGTATCATCTCTATCCACTCTCTACAGAAAATACAGTCTGTAACTTTGCCCAGATCCCTGTACAAACCCCCCAACAATCCCTTTGACTCCCAAACTAGTTCCTTAACCCTCAGACAAAAACTTTAGACCCTTCTGCAATCTTAAAACCTTGTCCAGACTCGACCAGACCCTGTCTTAAAGCTATTGCCCTGACCGATGTTGGTCATTACCCCTACCGACGTCGACACTTTAACCGACGTCGGCACCCTTCTTGACCAACACTGGCATAGAGACCGACACCGGCGACTGTGTAGAGCAGTTTTGCTGCATATCAGGTATGTGTTTTGTTTTTTTGTGTTTTATTCCTTCCATTTTGTCTTTCATTATTGCTACTTCTGTCAAATATTCTGCTTTTTATTAGTGGGTTGATATCCCGTAAGGAAGTCTTTATACTTCAGGGATAAAACTTTTACTTGACATCCCACCACCTCCTCGTCTAACATTTTTTGTGTTTAGTCTCTTTTTCTTCGCAATTGTCATTCCTCCACAGCCAAAGAGGAGTACCTTCCAACATCTGATTTCGGTGCGCACGACTATATCTGGGTATCTTCTAACCCTAGACCATCTCTTAGTTTCTCATTTCTATCATTTGAATGTGAAAGTGAAATTTAGCATAGAAACAATATCCTCTCAACATATTATGATCAATCATTTAGCTCTACTCCACTTAATCTCTCTCAAAACAACCTTTAGGCTTCTTTGCTCAATTAGCCCTCTTCAAGACTGAATAGGTCATGTGTTGTTGATATTCATATGTAGAATACTTATATGATCATCATGAAATTATTATATTATATCTCATTAGGGTTTAAAACATGTTTCCCAACGTCCTTATGCTCATTTATTTATCAATCTATTCACTTCCTCTAAGTTTACTTCAATAGGCCTAAAATTACCTTGTATATATTCCATTCCTTGTTCATATACAATTTAGTCAACCACACACACATAACCACTTATCTAAAACATATAATAGGTCTTAATACATCTCATAAACAATATTAAAATGACCTTTGAGTATTTTTTGGTCTATCATAGCTCTATTAGACCTCATTTCACTTTTAGGTCTCATGGAGACTTAATTACATTAGGCCTTCTTATTAACATGTTACCATTTGAGACTTTGGAAAGAATTAAACCCCCATAGACATCAGTATAATTTAAAAAAAATCAAATATACCTTATCCAACATCCTTTAAGATATATAACACTTATTATTTCCAACCACTTCATGAAACCTCTCAATAGTACTTAGTCTTATTAGGCATGTGTACACTAAAAAATTTGTCTTTCAATATTGAAGCCCAAACACACTTAATCCACTCAAAAATGATCTAAAAAATAAATATAAATAATATAAATGATCTGAAGGTAATTATAAAATGTATTAGACACTTTCAGTCAGAGCTTAAGGCTTCAAAATCATCTCTATAACTTAATCAAAACTGTCAATTTTCCTCAAAAACTAGTCATGGTGACTTTGAACTCCAACACCTATGTAGACAATTTCAAAGACTCAGGATGTATAAAAAATATTCTATGAAATATTTATAAAATATGAAAATACAAAAATAATAAGGTCTAATATCAAAATATTGGTCTTTTAGACCAATCTCATGACTTTATATCACAATATCTTATCTGAACAAGATAGGTCATTTTATGAGAAACTTTTCACCATATTCACTAACCTCAAAAAATTATTTTAAGAATATAAATGACGTATAAGTACTTAAAAGCATATACATGCACTTTTTTCATCATTATACCATGAAAACACACTCTAATTCATCTTCTAATATCTATCTAGGTTTTTCACTATTCACATCATTAGGTCAGTATACGACTAGATAACTTGGATGACTAGTTTATCACATTATAAGTGTGGAACATATCCCTAAACCTTAATGGTAATTTATTAAGTTTATATATATATTATTTTAAATTCATTTTATTTCTTGAATAATGAAAATTTTGATTGATATAACAAATTATTCACAAACAAGTCTATATCTATATATTTTCTCTCTCATCTGACTTACCACCACCACCTGGAGGTACTTGGGAGAGTTTAATACAACATCCAATATTTTTTATAGTAATTTTAGACCATTATGACATGATTTTAATAATATATTTCACATCAAGTCCTTATTAGGGTTTTAGGGAGGTTTAACAAAGGTTTTGGTGTTAATAATTTTTTATAAAGGCTTGTAGATTTTATCTATGACCCTTGACCATCTTTCCTTAATATATAAAGTTCCCATGTAGATTTTACACTTTCTAATGAACACATAAAAGTCCTTCTCAAGTTTTCATATCTTTATTTTGTGCACTTCAAAGACCTCAAAACTAGTTTGCATGCCTTTTCCTACAAATCATGACCTCATACTTCATGAACATTCTTGAAAAAAATTGAAATACCTATATTTATTATCTCATTCACACATTCACCTTGAAATTTGATCTTCATGACTCATTAGGCTAGGTAGGGTTTAAGAATGGTCTAGGTGTAAATTAAGATAGAAGGAACTACCTTCAAAGACTCACTTTGAAACCCTTCTGAGTGCATCCACACCTTATTTTCATTCTCACACAACCTTAACAACATCTCACATTATTTATTTCACTCACCTCATCATTCCACCATATCATATCTTCTCCATGCCATGACTAGGCTCAAGCTTCTAATGCACCTTATACCTTGACATGTTCCTTCCATGTCATGACCTCAACAAAGCATCAAACAATAAAATATAAGACATCAAAACACACTCATATCACTTCTTAATTTTATTTATGATGATAGAAATATTTCACAACCTCATAATATGACTAGACATCTCTCTTCCATGCACCTAAACACCTTTAACACCTTGACATGTACCTTCATGCAACCAAAGACATTAGATGCCTTCAAATTTTCTCTTGAATTAAATTTATCTATTGCCTAAAAATTATATTTTGCCTTCAAATGTGTAATATCCCCAACCAATAGGGACTCTAGAAAGACAAAAGCTTTGATACCACTGTAATATCCCAAACCAATAGGGACTCTAGAAAGACAAAAGCTCTGATACCACTGTAATATCCCTTGTTTCCCTTCAAATCTGAAACTGAATATTTTTAACTATTTCTCTGTATTTTGCCTTTTGATGTTTTTTTCATGAATAAATATGCGATTTTGCAAGATCAATTCAAATAAACAAATAAACCATAATAAATCTCTTAACTGGAAAATCACTAATCTTATTATTTGTCTAGTTGATTACAAATAAAGTCCTCTGTCATGCATATCAAAGAATATTAAAAATACTATCTTAAAACCCTGGTCTTTTACAAATCTAGAAACAAACCTTGAATCTAGAATGGCTCAAGTTTCTGTGTCAAAACATAGTCACTGACGTCAGTTATATTGCTGTCATCGATCAATATACTGCCGACATCGGTCTCAGTCAATCGATCTGCTCTACCATTGTCAATATTAATTTGACTGATGTCAGTCTCTAAACTATTGATGTCAGTCTATGAGCTGCTTGCGGCTCTGTATGACTTGATGCAGAACTATATGGAATTGCACGGATCAATACATATTTTGTACAGAAGCAAGATAATATAATATGGCCTCTATGCTGGATAACAGATCTAAAGAAATATGGCACTAATACAAAAGATCTAATTTGGATAATTATTTAAATCAAAACTTATGAAATAAATACTTGAAATACTATGATAGCTTATGTATGAAGTTATCTCTCAAACTTGTAAACCTCTATGATAACTTTTGTATGAAGCTATCTCTCAAATTGGTAATAGATCACCTGATATTTCACAGCATCTGAGTCACACACACTAAAGAGTGGATGTTCTCCAATGCAAATGGAATCCTGAAACCCTTGGCTCCGTCTTCATAGAAGAATTCTTAGAAACAATCAATAATCATAATCTCATAATAAATCAACTCTCTCCCATGAGAAACCCTTATACCCTCAAAAAGATATGCTTTCCCTAATTAGGGTTTTCTTAAATTAGAATTAGGGTTTCTAAATTAAAATTAGACCAAATAATTAATATTTCATTAAATCAATCAAATATTAATATCTCCCTCAATATATGTTAGATCTTCAAACCGTCTAAGGCTAGTGAACCAGGGAGTGATTCCGCACATGATCATGCCAAAATAAGGGTGCTCTAATGCATGTCAAAAGTCCCTAAATAATAGGAGCTCAGGCAAACGTGTCTAAAAGATCCCAAATGAAAACCAACTATAGAAATTCTACTGATCGAAGCCAAGCCAAGCTCCACCATGACCCTCTATCCATCCTATCAGCCTACAAGGGTTGCATAATAGGATAACCATCACTCTGAACATGTCAACTAAAAAGGGGACATGAAAATCCACCCCTCTTAAAATTGCTTTCCCTCAAGCAATCGTGGAATGATAAACCAATCAATCCACCTAGATCGCAAATGTAGTCAAGATCTCCCCCACTATCAATCAATACAAACTCCATGCCATGTCCATCACAACTCTCATCCAATGGCATCACATCATCCCTAATACTAAGATAAGAATCCCAACATCCAATCCATAAATGAAAATCAACTAACAACTCAAGTAAACTCCTTACCTAAATAATATCTAAATTTGGAATGTGAATGCTAGACATACTCATATCATCATCAACCTGTGACCTGACTACAACAGAAAGTTGAGTCCCTACCACATGTGCTAACTCTTAAACTAAACTCACCGCAAGACCAGGCTCATCCACATGTCTCTCCTGTATTGGTGCCAATGGGCACTCGGCAGTGCCCTCTCCCATATCATGTGGTATGAGTCTCTCCATTTGATGAAAAAACATATTTTTGAAGCTACTGCCCCGTATTGCCTTAAGAATATGTGTCTTCCCACCAACATCAAAATTAATCTCCATGTCCTTGAGATGAAGAGTGGCTTCCTCAAATGAATGAATCCACTTCATACCCAAGACTAAGTCTATATCCCCCATGTTCACCACAAAATAATCAGCCTTGAACTCATAGTTGTTCAAGCGCAATGGGAGGTCTCTAATCATCCGCTCACACCTAAGAGTGTGACTGTCAGCCACCTTAACTCTAATGCCCTCAAAATCTTTGATAGTGAGTCCACACTTCTCCACAAATCTAGAATCTATGAAATTATGTGTGGCCCCTGTGTCAAGAAGGGTGATGACCCTCTGTCCTGCCAAAACTCCACAGAGTCTAAATGACTCATCTGACTGAATGTTGGATAGGCATGCCTCCTATATGTGAAGCTCTAAATCTGCCTCTACCTTAGGCTCTAAAGCCTCTGCCTCTGTCCCCTCAAAATTATCTTGTTGCTTGAAATCCTCTGAGTCCAAATCCTCATAATAAGCCCACATCACTCGATTGGCCTTGCCTTTAAGCCTTAAAAGACAATCATGATTGGCATCATAGGGACCTTTGCAGTAGAAGCAAAGCTTCTTCTTGCATAGATCATTAAGATCCTCTCAATCCAAAGGTGGTGCTGCTAGATTGGCCTTTGAATCATTCTTAACCCCTGATTTATCTATGTTAAAATCCACTCTCTCTCTATCTCCATTGAAGCACTTATGGTCCCTAGATGAAGAAGTACCTCTGGAGTTAAATTTACTAGATGGGGCTGCCATCTCCATACTACGGGCCTTCTTCATAGCTTCCTATAATGAAGGAGGATCAAAGGCTTTGATCCAACCTCTCAATGGTTCTGTCAATCCCTCCATGAAGAGAACTACCAATCTACGCTCTGAAATATTTGGCACCATGACTACCAACCGCTGAAACTCACCAATGAAGGACTCCAAATTGCTTGTTTGTTTCAACTATGCTAGATCTCGAAAGTAAACCTTGGGATCTTTCCTATCAAATTGCTCAACCAACCTATCCATAAAGTCCTGGTACTTTGTCACCTGGTTATGCTGAAGTGTTACCATACCATGGTACCACCAATCATGTGCTACTCCATCCAAGTGCAAAGTGGCGTATTTGATGGCCTCTATCTCTATCATTGGCCTCAATGCCAAGAATGTGTCAAGCTTATGAACCTAATCTTGAGCTATCATCTTGCCGCTGCCATCAAAAGTAGTCAAAGAAAGCTTGCCAGTAGCCTTCTTCAACTCACTGAGTTGACCTCTAGGCCTCCTATCCTGTCTAACCAATCTGTAGTGCTCTCTCCTCTAATTAACAAAACAATCAAAGGACATCTTCTCCTAAACCCGAGGAGCTAATAAGTCCCACTCATCATTTGCAGCCATGAGAACATCTACAAATAGGGAATCTCCTATCGCCTCCTCTGATGGTGCTTCTTCTGGTTCATCTTATACAAACATAGGCCATGTAGGTCTATCAACGGTCCTAGAATGGGTTAGCTATGGTCTCTGATTAATAGTAGCACTCTTGTTATCTCCTTATTCCCCATTTTGTCTAACAGGTGGGTTCATCCTCTCTACCATAGTAGTGAGTGCCTGTATTGATTGATTCATTTGCTGCTGGCCTGTCATCATAACACGGTAGAATTCTCTGGTGTCCTGATCAACATCATACCTATGGCCCCTGGGTGGTATACCCTCATGTTTGTCACTCATGATGATCAGTGGTTGCTCTAACACCTAGGTACCTTCAAGCAAGGCTCTACTGTGTGTGTTATACCTGTGTGGTCCCAACTCTTGAGGCTGCATGAGATTGCTAGACCCTCAGGATGGTAGGAATTTGGCTCTGATACCACTGTAATATCCCTAACCAATAGGGACTCTAGAAAGACAAAAGCTTTGATACCACTGTAATATCCCCAACCAATAAGGACTCTAGAAAAACAAAAGCTCTGATACCACTATAATATCCCCTATTTCCCTTCAAATTTGAAACTGAATATTTTTAACTATTTCTTTATATTTTTCCTTTTGATGTTTTTTGCATGAATAAATATGTGATTTTGCAAGATCAATTCAAATAAACAAATAAACCATAGTAAATCTCTTAACTGGAAAATCACTAATCTTATTATTCATCTAGTTGATTACAAATAAAGTCCTCTGTCATGCATATCAAATAATATTAAAAATACTATCTTAAAACCCTAGTCTTTTGCAAATCTAGAAAAAAACCCTGAATTTGGAATGGCTAAAGTTTCTATGTCAAAACATAGTCACCAACATCAGTTATATTGCCTTTGTCGGTCAATATACTATTGACGTCGGTCTCAGTCAGTCGATCTACTCTACCATCATTGGTATTAATTCGACTAATGTCGGTCTCTGGACTGCCAATGTCAGTCTATGAGCTACCTGTGGCTCTGTACGACTTGATGCAGAACTGTATGGAATTACATGGATCGGTATAGATTCTATACAGAAGCAAGATAATATACTATGGCCTCTATGCTGGATACCAGATTTGAAGAAATATGACACTAATACAAAAGATCTAATCTGGATAATTATTTAAATCAAAACTTATGAAATAAATACCTAAAATACTGTGATAGCTTCTGTATGAAGTTATCTCTCAAACCTATAAACATCTGTGATAACTTTTGAATGAATTTATCTCTCAAATCGGCAATAGATCAGCTGATATTTCACAACCTCTGAATCGCACACACTGAAGAGTGGACATTTTCCAATGCAAATGGAATCTTAGAACCCTTGGCTCAGTCTTCACAAAAGAATTCTTAGCAACAATCAATAATCATAATCTCATAATAAATCAACTCTCTCCCATGAGAAACCCTTATACCCTCAAAAAGATATCCTTGCCCTAATTAGGGTTTTCTTAAATTAGAATTAGGGTTTCTAAATTAAAATTAGACCAAATAATTAATATTTGATTAAATCAATCAAATATTAATATCTCCCTCAATACATGTCAGATCCTCGAACCGTCTAAAGCTGGTGAACTAGGGAGTGATTCCGCACATGATCATGCCAAAATAAGGGTGCTCTGTTGCATGTCAAAAGTCCCTAAATAATAGGAGCTTAGGCAAACATGTTTGAAAGAGCCCAAATGAAAACCAACTATAGAAATTCTGCTGATTGAAGCCAAGCCAAGATCCACCATGATCCTCTATCCATCTTATCAGCCTACGAGGGTTGCATAATAGGCTAACCATCACTCTGAACATGTCAACTAAAAAGGGGACATGAAAAAATGCATCCTATCACATGGATCACCCTAAAACTCTTCATGTTCTGACTATGCCACACTATGCACATACTTTCCTCTATACATACCTCTTCATATCATGACATTAATGACTTGTATAGACCTCTTAATACACTATGATTCCTATGAATAAATTAGTTATCTTTAAACATATTTCATGACATATACCTTCCATGCTCATATCACTCATGAAAAATTATCATCAATGCAACACTCTTATGTACCTTGACATATCACACATTTCCATTTATCCTTAGTCACTTTTGACATCAACCTTGATAGTACAACATTGACATGATACATATTTGACATCAATCACCATTATGCCTTTGCATTAGGAATCCTTTTCAAATCAATGAAAAAGACATGATAATAAGTTTTGAAGATCTATAAATATATAAGCAATTTCTAGCAGGCTCCAATGATGATTTGACTAAAGATGTGAACTCTCTCATAAGCAGTGAAGGACATTCAAGACCAATGGATATTTCATGGTCATTAGGAAATATATAAGATTTATCATGGGTTGGAATCATGGATTAAGAAATGAAAGTGAGAGATAAATTCATCTTAGGTCCTAGATATAAGAGGTATCTAAGATCTTAAGATCCTTTAATGAGGTTACAAACCTAAAGAAACTCATATGTTTATGAAATTTGAAGCTAGGATCACAAGAATCCTAAGCTTTAGAAGTAACAATTTCAAGTAACAATCACCATGGTATATAAGGGTGATATGAGAATTCCTCTTAAGGATAGACATGTTTAGGATTCTATGATCAACTATCTAAGGTATTTATATGTTGTGTCCATGATATCTAAATAAAAATTAAAGTAATTTAAAAAAATATTAAGGTTTCTAGCCTACTTTGAGGTATCTCTAGCTAGGATAAGGTGTAATAATTGTTGCATATTCTTACCCTAATATTTTAGTATGAATATATCTTTATAATAACATTTTATTCCATATGGGGAAACCAACTAATATTGTTTAGGATTTTGAAGAAAAACCATGTATTTAGACCCAAGTCAAGAGTCTTATATGCTCAGAATAAGTGTGAAATAAATTTTATCCATTATGTAAGGGATAAAAAACATTTTATGGATAATATAAGTCTAGGAGATCATGAGAAACACAATGAAGAGTGTTTTATGTGGAGGATATCATTCCAATCCAAGATGGGTGCCTTGAAGGAACAACTAGTTAATTGTAAAGGAGTGGTATATTTAAAACATGTACCAACTTTGTTTTATAGATGCATGGTATAATATTGTGATTAGGGGAGGTGAAAGAGGTATCATAAGACCCATTGAAAAATGTTTGAAGTGAATATATGCCTCTAAATTTATGAATCAATTTTGAGAAGGTAGAGAATGGTTATCAACAAGTAGAATTAGAATGATTCAAGGGTCAAAACTTAGTCCACCTAAAATATCACCTCAGATGGATATTGGAGAACTTGAATGGGGTTCATAGGGATATGATATAGGTTTTGGAAATGGGGATCAAATCTCAAAATCTATGAACCATCACTAAGAGGGTTAGTTTCTCTTAAACCCTTGTTAAACCCCAAAATTAATTTTTGAGCTTTTGGTCACATTCTAAGGAGGATAAAGGCTAAGAACACCTAGAGATGGCCTTGTATACTTTTACAAAATGTAAATAAATATCTCAAACTGATGGCCAAGCTTTGTATGATAATGAAACAAATGTATAAGCCTAAAAATTAATGGACAAACTTATTTAAATAAAACTAGATGAGTTCCAATGAAGCATACAGATCATTATCACTCTATAATGTGATTCTTAAGAGGTTTTCATGACACTATTGAGGTAGAGAAAATGCATCACAACCTTGTATTCTTTTATAAGGTCTAAAATTTATCTTTAAAGGGACAAGATGGTGATTATCGAGTGCCTTGAAAAATTTTCAACAAGTGCAAAGGATAGGATGTTTTAAATGGTTGAGAAATGTCTTAAAGAGGATGAATAGATGTCAAGAGAATGGTGTTGAGGGTTGAAAAGGAGTGAATAAAGGCCATTAATTCACTTTTAATTCCCATTTTGGGGTGAATAGGCCTTATTCATGGTCATTCTAGGAGGCAAAAATAGTTTTAAGACAAAATTAGCATGCTAAAAAGAGGGGTAGGCTTATTAATGCCTTACGAAGGTCAAAATGAGCCATATTATCTTATACCAAAAGGGAGATGGTTGACCAAATTCAACATGTGCATGCATCCTCAAGGGTTAGTTACACCTAAGTTAGGTCCCACTTCTCCACTCCTATGCCATCCTCTTCAAAAGATCTCCTTCATTGTAGGTATATGGTGCTATGCCCTTAACCTATAGTGCATCTAGGGATATGTGTGGCCAACTTATGGATTACACGCCTTTATATTAGATTGTTGCATTTATTGATTTTTTTAGTATGGTCATATTATATAATAACCATGGCTAAGCAGAGTGTGTGTGTGTGTGTGTGTGTGTGTGTGTGTGTGTGTGTGTGTGTGTGTGTGTGTGTATATATATATATATATATATATATATATGTATATATATATATATATATATATAGAGAGAGAGAGAGAGAGAGAGAGATGAAGTAGTGGTTAGTCTTTTATGATTATATTGTGAATTTTGTTCTTATTGCATTATTATGGAGCTTTCCCCTTAAAGTGGCTCAGTGATTATATTCAAGTATTCTTCTCTTTCACAAATTTTTATTATGGATCTTCTTATTATAGTTATAATTCTACAATATATAATTTTATTATTGTGAGTCATCTAAGTAATTTCCTTACAAATGGTATCATAGATTTGATTTGGGTAAGTTTTTGTGGTGTGTTTTTTTTAGATATAGCATCTTGAGCTCTAGAAGGCTAAAAAACATAACTTTTGATTTGGGAGGAATTTATTTTTTCATCATTTTAGCTTTGTTCATTATTTTTTTAAGAAAAAGATAAAAAACATTTTTTCTTGGTTAAAAAAAGTCTAGAAAATTTTTACCTCATGTAATTTAACAATCATTGGATTCATCTCTATGAGATGATCACAATGGTATATTATATTGGTATAATTAATTAGGTAAAAAATTTCACCCTTATGTACAATAGTAGTACCTAGATTTATCTCAGTAAGATGATTGTAATGGTGTATTCCATTGGAACATTTTTTTGGGGTTATAACTCTCATAGGTTTTGTGCATGGCTGGTCCAAACACTCATGAACATAGGAAAGGGAAAGAAATTCCAAATACTCCTCATAAGGATGACATCAAATCTAAAACTTCTAATCCATCTATTTCATAGGTAGTTACATTAAATACGTTAGAGTTACAATGCATGGTAAATAACTATGTTTTTTATATGGTTTAAGGAGATATTATAGGTTTGAGAGGGGACTTGGATATAGTAAAGGATTAATTACAACAAATATCTTGATAATTAGCCAATTTTTTAGCTTAACCACTATAAAATAATCTTCCACCACTTTAGTTTGATTCTCCTCCTCTAAAAAATACCAACACTAATTTTGGCCTTAGTCGATGTTTCCAAAAGTGGACCTATGTAAGTTTGATGGTAATTATACACTCACTTGGATCACTCAAATTGAAAATTTATTTAATCTACATTAGACTCCATGTTTACAAAAAGTGGTTATGGCCTCTCTATATCTGGAACATGAGCCCTTCATTTAGTATTATTAGTTGTGTGATTTAAAAAAAAAGGTGTCCCAATTTCATGGTCTATATTATTTTAGGAGTTATAACTCCACCATCATAATAATGTCTCTAGAAACTACTTTGGTAAGCTATCCAAGTTAGTCTAGATCAGGACTGTCAAGGATTACATTCATCAATTTAAAAATCTCTCCTCATGTGTAGTAGACATCACTACAAAAAATATGATTGAACTATTTTTTGGTGGACTCAATAATAGCATCCAATTGGAGGTTTGCATGTTTCATCCTAGTACCATATCTAAGGCCATATCAAGGGCATGCATGGTTGAGGAAAAAGATATAGTCAAACAAAGACTTTTTGCCAATGTGTATGAATGTACCTTCTCAACACAATAATTTCATTATCTTACCAGATTGAAACCTCAACAACTGGAAGAAAACATGCAAAAGGCTTGTGTTTTGGCTATGATATAAAATGGATCAAAGGGCATAAATGTGCTGAAAAAAATTGTTTTACATTGACAGTGCCAATGAGGAGGAATAAGATGAGGAGTCTTCGGGGGAAGGGTTAGAATAACCTTAGGATAAATCTAAAAATTCTCAACCTACTATTTCTAGTCATGCACTTTTAAGCATTATTACTCAAAATCTTAAAGTGATATGGTTCCTAAATAAATTGAAGGTGATTGTATAAATTAACATTTGGAGTACACATAACTTCATCAATAGTAATTTGGATACTCATTTGAATTGTTTCATTTACCTAGATCTAGACTTTTAGGTCATGATTGGAGATGGTGGTATATGGTCAACTATTCTATAAAATGCCATAGTATTAATCTTTTTATGAGAAACTATTTATTAGATTCCCCTATGTTTTCTATTCTTAGGGGAGGTGCTGACATTTGTTTGGGAGTATAGTGCCTCATCACTTTTGAAACTATTGAGATGAATTTCCAAGAATTATTCATGAGGTTCCTTTTATAAGGTGGGACTTCTAATTTACATATATTACAGGCTAAATATCTACAATTATTTAGTTCCCATCAGATGATAAATATTCTCATAAAAGTTGTAAAAAGTTTTATGGCATGCTTATTTTCCATGGAGGTTTAACCAACCAAAGAGTCTACACATCCTAATTTATAAAAGGTGTTAAATGATCATTATGTTGTTTTTGGTGATTGCCAATAGGACTTCCTCCTAGTCATGCACATGATCATGCAATCAAACTCATTCCAAGAAGTAGACCACCCAATACTAGACCCTACAGGTATCCCTATGCCCAAAAGAGTGAAAATTGAAAATATGGTACAAGAGATGTATGAGGTAGGAATCATCTGACATAGTCAAAGTGAATATTCCTCTCTAGTGGTCATGGTATAGAAGAAGGAATGATAGTTGGAAGATGTGCTTAGACTAAAAATAACTCAACAAATACACCATCAAAGATAAGTTTCTTATTCCAATAATTGATGATTTGATCGATGAATTTCATGGTGATATTTATTTTACCAAGTTAGATATTTACTTTGGATATCACCAAATTCACATCTGTGACCAAGATATACCTAAAACATCTTTTATAACTCTTGAAGGCCATTATGAATATATGGTCATGCCTTTTAGACTCACAAATGTACCATATACATTTTAAATTTTGATGAATACTATTTTTAGGTCATTTTTGATAAAGTTTGTATTAGTGTTTTTTGATGATAACCTCATCTACAACAAAAATTGGGAAGACCATTTAAAGCATGTGAAACAGGTTCTTTCAATTCTAGAAAAACATTAGCTTTATGATAAACCTTCAAAATGTGATTTTAGTGTCTAAGAGGTGGATTACTTGGGTCATATTATTTCACATGAAGGAGTGAAAGTTGATTTTAATAAAATCCAAGTAATGATGGAGTGGTAGGTTCTTAATACCCTAAAAAACCTCTACAAATTTATGGGGCTAATTGGTTACTATCATAGGTTTGTCAAAAATTATGGTAGCATTGCATCCCCACTCACCTATTTACTGAAGAAAAACTCCTTTTAGTGGAATAATTTAGCTACCAAGGCAATTAAAAAGTTAAAAATGGTTAAATACACAACTCTAGTTTTGGTTACTCCATATTTTTCAAAAACATTATTATGGAGCATGACACATTAGAATATGGCATGGGGGACATAATCATGTAATAAGTCAAACCACTGTAATTTTAAACTCACCAACTTAAGGGAAGAAATAGGCTCAAACAAATATATGAGATAGAGATGATGGCTATTCTACACGTAGTGAAATAATGGAGACCTTATATAGTGGGTTGTTACTTTTAGTTAAAGTTTGATCATGATAGCCTCAAATATTTTTTGGAACAATGCTTGTCATCTGAAGAACAACAAAAACGGGTGACTAAAATGTTAGGTTATGATTTTTAAATAGTGTATAAGAAAGGAAAAAAGAATGTAGTGGTAGATGCCCTCTCTCAATGGGATGAATCAATTAAGGCATTGTTATGCACCATGACCATATGGAAGATAGATTGGCTAGAGGAAGAAATATCAAAATGGGAGAATGATAGTGCTACCAAGGATTTTATTAATAATCTTTAGCAAGGTTATAATGATCTAAAAAAAATACATGGAAGGGGAACACATTATGGTATAAATATAGATTATACCTTTGTAAGCATTCTCTCGTCAAACATAAAATTACTAAAGAACTTCATGTGTCTCCACTTGGAGGTCACTTAGGATTTTAGAAAACATATCATAGAATAAAGCAATATTTATTTTGGAAAGGACTCAAATGGGATGTTTAGAAATATGTGGTTGAATTCATGGCATTCCAATAAAATAAATGTGAAACCATTAAAACACCAGGTCTTTTGCATCTTTTATCCATCCTTAGCCAATGTTGGGAAGAGGTTTCCATGAATTTCATTACGGGGCTACCATAATCAGAGGTAAAAAAGTTATCATGGTAGTTATAGATAGACTCACCAAGTATATTCATTTTTACATTTCTAGTAAAGTAGTTTCTTATTTTATCAATATAGTTTAAAAATTAGATGGTACTCCAAATATCATTATAAGTGACTAAGATCCCATATTTAATAGTAATTTTTGAATTGAATTATTTGCATGTTTGGGTACCTAGTTGGCTCATAACTGATCTCATCATCATTAATCTTATGGAAAAATAGAGTTACTTGATAAATTTCTCAAAGGGTATCTTTATTGTTTTATTTTTGACAAATAGGATAAATGGGTTTATTAGCTACCACTTGTTGAATGGTGGTATAAACCTTCTTTACACACTTCTTCCAAGATGTCTCCCTTTATGGCATTGTATGAGTATCACTCCACATACATCACTTCAATTTTTATATTGCATCATAAGGTTTTATATATTAAGGAACATGTTTATAGACAACAAGAGGTGTTAGTCAATTTGTGTTAAAAATTATCAATTACACAAAATCAAATGAAACAACAAGAATATCAACACCGTATTGAGAAACATTTTGACATAGGTGATTATGTCTTTGTGAATTTGAATAAATATAATTATATGTCTATAAATTAATATAAAAATGATAAAAAATATATCTCTTCAGTATTATGGCCCTTATCATATCTTGCAGAAAATTGGTAGTGTGGTTTACAAGATAGAATCACCCCAAACCATTCACATACATCTAGTATTCAATGTATCTTTCTTGAAGAAAATAATTAGACATAGATTTTCCACTCAAACTAAGTTACCTAAATTAGATTAATAATGTTAACTCATTACTATCTTTAATATATCCTTCACATGTGCACTAAGCAACTACAAACTAGAGCCCTTAAGCAATATTTGATCAAATGGAAGAACTTGCATTCTAAAGATGTAATATGGGAAGATGAAACATTCATATATAAATATATTATTTTGATTAAAAATTGAGGATAAAGTTGTTTTTAATTGGAGTGGAATTCCATTTCATTAATATATAGTGCATCTAGGGTATGTGTGGTTGACTTGTGGCTTACACACCTTCATATTAACTTGTTGCATTTCTTGGTGTTTTTAGTATGATTAGCCTAAGGAATAACTATGGCTAAGTATAGTATATATAGGAGGTAGTGGTTATTATTTTATCATCATATATGAATCTATTATTATTCAATTATTATGTATTTTTCCCCCTTAAAGTGGCTTAGTTATAATATTCAAGTATTCTGCTCTTTCACCAATTATTGTTGTGGATAAGCTTTTAATTATTCCATATATAATTCTAGTGTTGTGAATCATACAAGTAATTTACTTATATTTGGCATAATGGACATATTAACTTGAATTTTTTGTTATGTTCTTCATTAATGAGTTATTATCAATTTTTAACAACTGCATTTAGGCAACCTAGTAGTGTTTTTTTGAACATTTTTCTTATAAAAAGGGTTGAAAATGCTTATTATTATATCCATATTTTGGGTATAACTATACTTTGCCTACATGTAGTGTTGGATGTTAATCCTTTTGATTAATGAATATTGACATTTAACTTATGATGATTTTTTTGTGTGAACCTCATGCTTAGTTGATCTACAACTATGACATAAGTTTTCTTCCTCTTATATGTCCTTTAATTTCACCTTGTTATCAATAAGCTAATTCATATAGGTTATATGTTTTGTTGACATTTTTTAGGTTAGGGAATTTTTATTGAAACAAATTTATTGTTATGATTTAAGGTCTTTTATATGTCTATCAAAGTCCTATGCATATAATCATAACCCTCATATTAAATATTGATGTATGAACAATTCACTTGAGGAGATTGTAAGAGGATTTTAGTTAATATTGAGTTATTTAGTGATGTTACTAAGCTATTTTAAAGAGAAAAACATCTTTGGTGCATCACCTTCTTAATATTTAGATTCATTTTATATCCTTAATCTTCCTTTTCCTTGCAAATTTTAAAGTTTAGTGTTATTTCTAGGAGATTCAGCAAAGGAATCATCCCTCTCTAGAGATTCTCTCTATCTGTAGGTCACACACAAACTTAGAGATATCCCATTGTGTCAATTGAGTGGAGAAGCCTTGAAACAAGCCTCTTCGAGGCTAAAATCCAAGTTGTTAATAGTAACTAAAAAGGCTAATGTCACAAACATGATTTCAAAAGAGGTAACTAAAAACATTACTCATATCTAGAGCCTCTAATTATTGGCCCTTGCATAGATGGCATGAAATGCACCAATATGGAGATTACTACTTTTTTAAAAATCAATGTATGTATCATTACATTTATTTAATATTGTGGGTATGACATTCAACATTTGGATAATATTATTGAACCTAAGAAATGCATTAGATCCATTAAGTAGTATTTAACTCTTGGTCTCAAAACTTGTTCCATTATATTTCACATTAACCCTATTTTGGTTTAGTACAATGAAATACTAGGGTGATAATGGATAAATAAAATGGAAGCCACAATTTTTAAGAATCATGAATATGTTACATTTTACTTCAATTGTGTGATTGTTACTATTTGAAGAGATCAAACATATTCAAATCAAGAACAAAAGAGGATCCCATTTCTCTTACTGATATTCAAGAAAAGATGTCTAATGTATTCATAGTATAGGTGCATTATAATAATAATAAATAATATATTAAAAAAAAACCCAAGATTAGAAAAATTAATTCTAAAATATGGCATGGTTGGTTATATACATACATATATATATATATATATATACATATATGTATATATACATATATATATATATATAGTATATATACATATATACATATATATGTGCATATGTATATATATATATATATACATGTATATATATGTGTGTGTGTGTGTGTGTATATATATATGTATGTATATGTATGTATATATATGTATGTATATATGTATATGTATATATGTATATATGTATATATGTATATATATATATGTATATATGTATATATATATATACATATAGATATACACACACACACACACACATACACACACACACACACACACACACACACACACACACATATATATATATATATACATACATACATATATATACACACACACAGATATATATATATATATATATATATACATACATATATATATATATATACATATATATATATTATAACCAACCATGCCATATTTTAGAATTAACTTTTCTAATCTTGGTTTTTTTTTAATATATTATTTATTATTATTATAATGAAAAGTTAATTCTAAAATATGGCATGGTTGGTTATATATGTGTGTGTGTGTGTGTGTGTGTGTGTGTGTGTGTGTGTGTGTGTGTGTGTGTGTGTGTGTGTGTGTGTGTGTGTGTGTGTGTGTGTGTGTGTGTGTGTATATATGTATATATATATATGTATATACATATATATATACACATATATATATACATATATATACATATACATACATATATATATATATGTATGTATGTATGTATGTATATGTATATATATGTATATATATATATGTGTATCTATATACATACACACACACACACACATATATATATATGTCTGCTATATGTGTGTATACACACACACAGAGATACTATATATATATATATATATATATTATACTGCTAGAGATACATAGGATTATTGGAATATGTCTAGCATGCAAGATGAATATCAAAATATACTAGATGATTATGATGTATATGATACAAATCATACATATTAGCATCTAATTGAAGGGATCATTGGTTAGTAGTAACATAATCTATTATACATATCTTCTTTATTTTTGCTTGATTGACTATGTATTCTATTATTTTATATTGACATACATGTACATATGGTTTTACATTGATCATTCTTCTAGCCATTGTCTTATTTTTCACTTAGCCCTTACCTTTTGATTGTTTATCTTAATATGGGAAAATAGTACATGATCATAAATCTATTCTTTCCCATTGGGGGAATACTTAACTTTATATCCATATATTATATTGAGCTATGATTTTATAATTCACATTTATAATGGGGGCATTTTTTTTTCTTCCACTTCATCCAAATAACTATCACATCTAGTTCACTTTATGCCTTTACACATGTTTCTAATTATTTAGATCCATCACGTTATTCTATTTTTGAATCCTTTATAATTTATATTGATTGCTTCTATCAATATATGCTTAAATTATAAATATTTCAAAAATATAAAAAAAATAAAATAGTTAAAAAATTCAAAAATTGACATTTAGAATTAGAGAAACTATGATTTGATCCATATTATTGTTAATGCTTTAATCCATCTCTTAGGCTTATCATTAGGACAAAAATGATGCAAAGAATAATCTTCCACTTGACTAGAATAAATACATGAAATAAACCATAAACAATCATATGAATCCAAAATAGCATGGAATTATTTTTCAATTAATGGAAGCCAATATCATTTAATAAATAAATCATCATCTTGATTCAAATAATTTTTGTTTTTAACAATTTCAATTTCGTCTCTTACTTTCCTCTTACAACAATTATCATATTTAGAAAAAAAATTCATTCCCATGACGTTTATAGGATGTTTGATATTATGATAATGCTTTGATAATGCTGATTTGTGAGTTCTACTATGTCAAAGGTTAGCAATATGTTATTTAATCCTTGTACCAATTATCCTTTCGGTCTCACCAATTTATGATTTTACACAAAAGAGTGAAATTTGATAAACAAATTTATGTGATTTATTGTCAATGGGATATTTTACCAATTTAATGATTTTTCTAATGTTATTGATACCAATTCTATTCACTTGGAATTCTCAGCTAGTATTCAATTCAAAAACATTCAAATATTCTAAAAATAAAAAATCAAGGCCTAAGAATGACATATTTTATAGTTTAAATAATTTACATATGTTTTTATCACATGATTTATAGATTACATATTTTTTCATAGGCACCATAAATTCATGGTATACATGAGTGGAATTTAAGAATATAGATACACAAGATACATGGATAGTATATGTTGAAACTTCCTATATCTAGGGTCCATTCCCAATCCTTGATCCATAGGATTGAACTAAAGATTCTAATCAATTATTATAGGAAAGAAGTGGCAAAACTATAGAAGGGGATTAAAAACATTTTATTTAAAAAAAAATTATTATAATTAATTATTTATTATTGAGAATGTAGGTGTGGAATTATCTATCCAATAATGCCACACCTCTACCCATAACATTTATAATTAATTTTATTAAAAGTGATACCAATATATGTATATTTTAATAAATATATTTTAATATATATATATATATATATATATATATATTTACATTAAAGGGATTTCATTGTTTCTTATATCCCATTTTATATATGTAATACATACATTAAAAGATTACTTTAAGAGATAAGCATGTAAATTCCATATGGAACAAACCATTGCATGTTTTATTAAGCCCAAGTCTTTATTCTACATGGCGTTGACTCCAAGTTTATCCTTGATGCCTTTAGGCAAGGAAGAAAATTTAGAATGGTAATCTTGTTTTTAAATAGAGTTGTATACTTTATCTTGTTTGGTCTATCTATTTTGTTATGCCATTGGTCTTATCTCTAAACATATGGCATTGATTTAATACCAACTTGATGCCAAAACTTCAATCAATAGGATAACCAATTACAAGTTGCAATGTGTTTAGTAAAGTCAATACTATTCATAGCAATGCATTTGTACCATTTTGGTAGTAGTGTTTGCATGGTTATTAATAGTTTTTTATTAGCATTGAAGAAAATAATACATGCCATGACTTTATTCTTGGCATTGAAAGCATAAATGAAGTAGCATGTTTTAATGCCAATCCAATGACATAGTCTTTGGTAGCCAATACATTATTTACTAATAGCTTTGTAAAATTAAATGTTTAATGAAATATGTGTAATGAATTTTGGTTAAATTTATTGTTGACTTCACCAAATTCCCATTGGAATGGAATAAAATGCTATTTTTGGTGCTAAAACCAACCTCCATGCCAAAGCTCCACACATGGACTTCTAGCTTGAAGCCAATAAGAGATTACTTATTTAAAATGGAAAATAAATCAAAAGAATTTGTCATTTACCCTATAAATATGGAATTTGGTTTTGATAAGCTGATGCCAAAAATTGCTAAGCAGAACCAAATATAATGTAGATAGCACCAGGTAATGTAAGGACATTGGAAAGGAAATACCATAAATCTAACACCATGATATTAAAATAAAAACTCAATTTGAGAAAATAGTTATTGCCTAGCCAATGATAAAGAGGCATTGAGAAATATAAACTATAGGTTTTCTATAGAGGTAGTAAAGATTTGTATAGAGGGATTTTTGTAGATAGAGATATATCTAGATTATAGAGGTCAAAAGAACATCTGTTGAATTAAGGAGGTTTATTTTTGTTGCATAGATAGATATATGGTTTTTTTTGTTGTACTCAAATATATATTGTAATTATTCTTAAATAGTTTTTAATACATTAGAACACTCATAAAGTGGACCTAGGGATGTAGCCATTTGGTGAACCCCGTAAATAAATATTTTATGTCATTTTTTTAATTTCTTCTTTATGATAAAAAACTATTTTAATTTCCATAATTAAATTATATTTTTTAAAAAAATGCAACTTATGAATTTAATTAAAGAGAAATTAGAATTATTTATTTAGTTTTAATCTAATCCAAGTAGACTGTAAAAGTTTTTATAAACTTGGATTTTTGGATTAGTTTGGTATTAGAGCCTATGATGAAGGCCATTTAACACATTGTATAGAAACTGTAATAGTCTTATATGTTAACCATGTCTAGATCAAGATGTGGTGAAGGAGAAATTGTAAAGTTTGATCCTACAATTGGTACAGGACATGATATCTAATAGTCAAGTATCAGAGCAAATATGTTTGAGGTATAATTCCAGCATGCTTTCCTTAGCATGAAAAGCATAGTTGAGGAAATATACGAGGAAGATATAAAGGAGAAATAAAATAAAGATAAATCTAAAGGAGAAGAAATTACTCTTTCACCTTATAAAAAATCTTCATCCTATGTAGATGGTAAAATTATCCCACACTTAATTAGATGTTAAATTTGATTTGTTAGTTTATAATGGTGAGTTAAGTGCAAAACAATTAGATAATTGGGTCAAGTAGATTGAGATATATTATAGGATTTATAATATTCTCAATGAGGAATCCAAAATTTAGTTGGCTACTCTCTGTATGAGTGGTACAACACTCATCTAGTGGGAGATTAAGATTCAAGAGGATCTCAAGCAACATGGTAAGGTAATCTCCTCCTATAATGATTTTATTTCTTAGTTGAGAAAACAATTTTATCCTTTGATTTATATGAAACAAGATACTATGTATTGGTAGAATTTAAGGCAAAATAAAGGTTAGAGTGTGCAGGATTATACTCAAGATTTTATAAATAAGGCATTAATGTTAGGCATTCCTCTATATAGTCTAGAAACATTGCTAAAACATATTGGAGGTTTGCATAGCTATTTGAGATATATTATTCTCATGTTTAGTGATTCTAACCTTGATGAAGTCTATGTGCAAGCTACCCATATGGAATTTAGGGGTAAGATTACCAAGGAAGGCTATGGAAATAAATCTCATAAACCATTTGAAAATAAAGGTAAAGGTAAAGGAAAGGGTAAGGGTAAGTCTACTTACACTATTAATAAAGAGGAAGAAAAACCTTTATATAATAATTTCAAGAAGAACCATGACAAGGCTAAGTGTTAAAAACTCCCTCCAGAACTCAAGCCAAAGAGGTTTTGGAATAAAAATGAAAAGAAGGGTAATATTGTGATTCAATAATATCTAAGATCAAATTTTGCTGATGAAACAAAAGTGACTGACATGTGTCTACAAGGTTTAACTTCTTCCTCTTCTAACACTAAACATTCTATTATTGCTTCATCTTCTAAAACTAAATCTAAACATCTTTAAAGAAAAAGGAATGACATTTTTAACATAAGAATTATATCTAATAATACTAAAATAGATACTCTTTTTGAGAATGGATCACAAACTAATATTATTTTTGAAGAGGTTGTTAAAAATTTAAGACTCAAAACTAAACCACATCCAAAACCATATCCTTTAGGATGGGTGTGTGATGATGCAAAATTATAGGTCACAAAAACCTGCACCTTGAGGTTTGTTATTACTTCTAAATTCATTGATGAAGTAGAGCTAGATGTAGTCCCTTTGGATATTTTTGGAATTTTTTTGGGTAGTCCTTACTTATATGATATAAAGGAAATATTTTATAGAGAAGAGAACAAATATATGCTTGTAAAGGATGGGATTGAATATATAGTAAGAGCCCATCATGTTAAATCCAATTTGACACTTGTTTTTGTAAGACAAATGAAAATACTTATAAACTTAAGTAAGAGTTTTGTTCTCATGATTGTAAAAGATAAAGATAATGAAAAATCCAAGGCCTTATAGGGTTGTGATCTTAAACATCAATTTGAGATAGAAAATATTATTTATAATTACAATAGTTTTTTTTTATAGCCACAAGGTTTACCTCCTAAGAGCAAAATTCAACATGAGATTAAATTGTAGTAGGATGCCTCTCTCCATAATATTGGAATGTATAGGTTTTCAGTAGTAGAGAATGAAGAAATAAAGAAGCAAGTGATTGAGTTACTTGAGAAAGGTGTCATTTAGCCAAGTACCTCTCCATGTGGTTCACCTATTGTCTTGGTACCTAAAAAATATAGTACATGGTAGATATGTGTGGACTTCTGATTTTTGAATAAAATCATGGTAAAAAATGCTACCTTCTTCATCATATTGATGATTTGTTAGGTTAGTTTAAAAATGAAAAGTATTTTACTAAGCTAGATTTGAGAAGTGGTTATCAGCAAATAAGAATAAGTGATGGTGATAGTTGGAAAACTACTTTTAAAACTAAGGTCTTTTTGAGTGGCTTATTATGCCTTTTGGACTTTGTAATGCACCTACCAGATTTATGTTGGTTATGAATGATGTGTTAAGACCATTTATGGATGATTTTATAATTGTGTACTTGGATGACAATTTAATCTTTAGTAACACATGGGAAGATCATCTTAAACACATCAAAAAATATCTTAGATATGTTGTAAAAGGAAAAAATATTTTTAAAGATGTCAAAATGTTAATTTAAAAAAGCATATTTGGTTTACTTAGGCTATGTTATAGGGAATGGTTCACTAAAAATAGACCCTACAAAAATTTTAGCTATAGTAAATTGGCCAAGGCCTAATAATGCAATAGAAGTTAGAATTTTTCTCAGAGTAGTTCAATTTTGGACAAAATTTATTGCTAACTTCTCTTATATTTCATCTCCTTTACATGCTTTCCTAAGTGTTAATCAAGTCTTTCAATGAGGAGGAAAGAATTAAAAATCTTTCAAAACTCTAAAAGGAAAGATAATTACAGCCCCAATTCTTGCACTTCCTAATTTACAATAATCTTTTGAGATAGAAGATGCTAGTGGGTATGAAATGGGGGTAGTACTAATGTAAAACTAAAAACCGATGTGTTTTCATTTGGAAACATATACAAGTATGGTAAAAAAATTATCCTACTTATGATAAAGAGTTGTATACTTTAGTGTAGAGTGTGAAAAAGTGGAAACACTATTTGATGGACAAAGAGACAATCATCCATATGGGTCATCAGCCTTTACAGTACCTTCAATCACAATCCAATCTACAACAATCATGCCACTTTTGATGGATGGTATTTTTATAGTAGTTCCATCTTGTTATAAGGTATAAAAATGGAACAATAATAAGGTTGAAGATATGCTTTCTAGACCTCCTATTATAGCATCTATTATTTTGTAGCATAGTCTTTTTGTAAATTAGAATTATATAGAATAATATGCTAGAGATATTGATTTTAATGATGTCCATGAAGATTTGATAAATGTTAAATCAGTAGAATCATTTTACTATCATGTGCATAATGGAATGTTATATCATCTTGGAAAAATATGTATTCCATAGGATGAAAGAGTTTACATGATTAGAGAAGCTCACACTTCTCTTGTTTCAGGTCACTTTGGCATTAGTAAAATAGTTGCATAGTTACAAAGATATTGATTTTGGCCTTGTATGACAAAAAATGTATCTAAATATATCAAAGGTTGTATTATATTTTCTGCAAGTAAACCTAGTAATCAGAAGTTGTGATTGTATACACATGTTCCTATTCCTAACCATCTTTGGGAAAGTATTTTTATGGATTTTGTAGGAATTTTACCTATGTCATGAAAAAACCATGATTATCTATATGTGGTTGTGGATATGTTTATAAAAATGTTTATTTTGGTTCCTTATACTAAACAAGTTATAGGTGAGGACATTGCACATTTATTTTTCAAAAATGTTTGGATCTATTTTGGGTTAACCACTTCTATTATATCTAATTGTGATTTTTGATTTATCAATGAGTTTTGGTCAGATTTTTGGGATTTGATGGATACTAAGATAAATAAAAGAACAACCTTTCATCCACAAAGTGATGGATAAATAGAAGTGGTCAATTGAATAATGGTACATTTACTCAGGGGGCATTGTGGTAAAAATCCTAAATTATGAGATGGACATTTATATTATGTGCAACATTCATATAACATAATTTAAATTCTTCTAGTTTAAAATATCCTTTTAAGACTTGTTTTGGTCATTTGTCTAAGTCTCCTTTGGAATTCTCTTTTGAAAAAGAATCTATGTGGTGGATGGAAACAACGATGTCGAGAAGGCTAAAATGTCCATTCAGAAAATTCAAATGATTTAGAAAGCTATTCAAGAATAGTTAGAGAAGAGCCAAGCTAAATATAAGGCTAAGCATGAAAAAAATAGAGTTCATCATCAATTCAAAGTGGATAATCAAATTTGGCTTCACATTAGTAAGGAAAGACTGAAAGGTGATGGTGTAAAATTGAAACCAATCAGGTATAGTCCTTTTAATATTTTGGAAAATATTGGTACAAATGCTTTTTGATTGGATTTACCTTTTTATATGCAGATTTATTTAGTGGTTAATGTCAAAAAATTGAGATTGTATGAACCTCCAATGATCATGGATTAAGATGATGGTATTCAAGTTCTTAATGTTGATGATTTTGCTCCTGAGTCTCTTCATGAGTTGTAGGAAGATGTTATTATTGATAGGAAAAATAGAAATACACAAAGGGGTGATGTATAATATATTCATTTTAGTTTGAAAGGAATGCATTTGAATAAGGAAAAATGGATGGAAATTGGAAAAGTGAGGTAAAAACACCCTCACCTAGTTGATAATTAAATCAACTTTTGGAGGTCCAAAATATCTTAGTGGGGAGGAATGATCTAGAGTATTCCAATAAATATTCATATTAATTATTATGGTAATGAAGTGACAAAAATATAAAAGGGGATTAAAAATATTTTATTTTAAAAATCTTTCCTATAACTAATTATTTATTATTGCAAATGCATGTGTGGCATTATATGTCCAATAGTGCCACACCTCCACCCGTAAAATTTATAATTAATTTTATTAAAAGTGATACCAATATATATTTATATTAGAGTAATTTCATTATTTCTTATATCATATATTATTTATATAATCTATACATTACAAGCTTACTTTAAGAGATAATCATGGTAATTCCATATTGAACAAAGTATTGCATGTTTTATTAAGATCGAGTCTTTATTCCACATGGTGTTGAATAAAAGTTTATCCTTGATGCCTTTATGCATGGAACATATTTTAATTTGGTAATCTCATTTTTAACAAGTTTTTCAGATCTTATCTTGTTTTGTCTATCTATTGTGCTATGGCATTGGTCTTGTCACTAAACATATGGCATTGATTTAATCCCAACTTGACGTTAAAACTTTAGTTAATGGGATAACCAATTACAAACTACAACATTTTTAGTAAAGTCAATATTATTCATAACAACACATTTGGAATTTTTTTGGTAGTATTATTTCCATGGTTTTTAGCATTTGGTTGGTGTTGAAGAAAATAATACATGGCATGACTTCATTCTTGGCATTGAAAGCATAAAGGAAGTAACATTTTTGGTGCCAATCTAATGGTGTAGTCTTTGGTAGCCAATGAACTATTTGCTGATAGGTTTGTAAAATGAAATGCTGAATTAAATATGTGCAATTCATTTTGGGTAAATATTTTTTTGACTTCACCAAATTCCACTTGGCATGGAACAAAATGCTATATTTGGTGCTAACACTAACCTCCACACCAAAGCTCTACATGTGAACTTATAACATCATACCAACAAGAGATTAATTATTTAAAATGGAACACTGATCCAAATAATTCATCATTTACCCTAAAAATATGGAATTTGGTTTTGATAAGCCAATGCCAAAAATTGCTAAGCAGAACTAAATATAGATAACACCAGGGAATGTAAGGACATTAGAAAGGAAATACCATAAATCCAATGTCATGCTATTAAATCAAAACTCCATTTCAATAAAATCATTATTTACCAACCAATTCCAATGAGGCATTGAGAAATATAAACTATAGGTGTTATACAAAGGTAGTAAGGATTTGTAAAGAGGGATTTTTGTAGACAAAGATATATCTAGTTTACATAGGTAGCAAGAACTTAAGTTAAATTAAGGAGGTTTATTTTGGTTTTAAAAACATATATTTGGTATGAAAGCATTTTTATTGTACTTAGAGAGATAATTTAATTATTCTTGAAGAGTTTTTAATAGATCATAACACTCATAGAGTGGACCTGGGGACGTATCCATTTGGTGAACCCCATGACCAAATCTTCTGTGTCATTTTTTTTATTTCTTCTCTGTGATCATAAATTATTACAATTTCTATAATTAAATTATGGAATTTTTAAAAAGGAAAATTTCATATTTAATTAAAGGGAAATTAGAATTATTTATTTATTTTTAATCTAATCCAAGTAGATTGTAAATTTTTTTATAAACTTGGATTTTTTGATCAATCCTAGGGGTATCTTATTCTAAAAATTACATCAATGAATGTTATATATTTACATGACCTTTCCATTTATCATGTTGAGTTATGATAATTTATTACACATGTATTATATTAGTCATGCTTTATGTAGTGATACATATATATGTTACTTTACTATTATGTGACATTGGCATACATTAATAGTGTTAACAAGTGTGAATTTTTCTATGCTTCATTGATAATGTTTTTATTTCATGACAGGCTAGTAATTACTTTTCTATTATGTGTCTCCCCTTGGCCTTATTTTTTGTGACATCTTCATGTCCCCTATATAAGGCCCCTTGCCTTTATTTGTTGTGACATTTTTATGTAACTTGTATGAGGCCCCTTAGCCTTATTTATTATGACATATTTTTGTCCCTTATGTATATCTCCTTAGCCTTTTTTTGTGAGATATTTATGTCCCTTATTTTTGTCCCATTTTAATTATTTTTTTATGACATAATCATGCCTCCTATATACATCCATTGGACTATTTTATGACATTAACTGCTGTTATGTGTGATTATATTATGTGCACCATGGCCATAACATTGTTTTTTAAGTTTTTTGAGCTTATTGAGACTGTTGGGCTTGTTTTGTTTACTTATTTTATGGGTGTTATGATCTAAATCATTCACCTCCTCATTTTTGTGTGATGTCATGATACACATCATTCACCTTTACTATGTAGTATTCTTGAGTATATTTATCTATGGTGGTCACTAATGCATGTTTAATTTTTATATCTATCTTAATATGACATTGAATGTCTTGCATTACATATGTTTCATATAATCTTTGATGACATATAGACTAATATGATGACATATTCTCCACATATTGACATGATTTTACATCTTTACCTATTTATACATAACATAATAAGTTAACTCTTTTTTTAAATGAGTGACTCACAGACTACATCCCTTACCTCAAAAGTAGGGCATCTTAGTGGGATTTTCATGGATACTTAATCCTCCATGATCATAAAATTTAGATTTTGGGATAGAATAAAATATTCAAATATTTTTAGAGTGGTTCAGATACTAGATTGGGATAAATATTTATATATTTTAGATAAATTTTAGGGCATATATACTCAATATATAGGGACATGAATATAAATTTAGATACATTAGAGTTCATATACCATATAGAGCATATATTTTTACATGAAAAAAGGTTACATGTTTCTATATAATCATATATTAAAAAACATTTGGGGGCATATGCAATGCACATGCACTCATTTTTTAGCATCATGAGATACCAATTATTAGATCCAACACATATTGAATATAAATGAATAAAATTTTACATGAAGTTGGCATTGATAATATTAGATTTGGTCCATGACCTCAATTCATGTTCTCAATATTATAGTTATTAAATCACACCAATTATGGGGCATAAACAATGTTCATGCACAAACACACTATTATAATAATTTACTTTCAAACATATTTAAATGTACCTAAAAATGAGAAACCTTGAATCTATAAGTCTAGCTACAATGGTTAATATTTGAGGTAATGTAGTTGAGGTTCAACTATGCTCAATAGCATTTGAATTACTAATAGTGAGCCCAATATATGGCTCCCACCTTGAATCTTGGAATTACAAGATTAGTGAAATATTAGTTCATAATTTAGTGAATTTGAGGTTCAATAATGCTCAACATCCTTGGAATTATTCCCTATTCATGAGGGTTGGGAGAATTTGTCTTCTTAACCCATATCCTTCCCTTAGTTTTAAAAATTTGGGGTATAATCAATGTGATTCTTCAATTGTTTCAAAAAGGAAGTGTAGTTCTCTAATGCTTCAACAAGCAGTCATAATCTCTAAAAATTTACAAGGAAACATGGTTAATCATTAATAGGTGTAATAATTCCTTGATTTTAAGATTAAAATATCAATTATAGTTTGTATTTAAGATTCATTTTATGGACATTAACTACTAGATATTCTTTGTAGGTTTTCTTGAAGCAAGTTGCACATTTGGATCCTTTTCCCAAAAGTGTGTTTTCCACACTCAACTACATCTCTTTATTATTTTAATATAATATTTGTATCTCATTTAAATATTAAGATAAAAAGTGGAATTTATAGATAGAAAAATATGGTATTAGATGCTTATAAATATTAATTTTGACCTATTTTCAATTTACATGAATTGTGCTTACATTTATGACTCTTATTTGACATTATTTCATATCTACATGATATCCATGGGTCTAATCATCTATAGTTCCTATAAATCACCTAAAATAATTCCCCTGGTTTATGTCAAACCTATTATTTACCCTACTTAGACATATTTAGATCATCAAATTGGTGTTTATATCTTTTAGAAATTAATGTTAGACATAGGACATGCCACCTGATGTTACCACTCGAGTCTAACAGTATCATCCTATGCCAGAAAATGGTCACAATTAAAATTTAAATAGCTAATATGGGCCATTTCATACATCTAGTATGTCCATGGCATGAGCCATTTCCAAAATATCTTATAAATATAATATAGGTGTAATCCTATTAATCATATATCAAATATCTATTGAATAAACTCTAACACTTTCACATTTAAAATAACTACCCAATTATTTCTAATTTAACAATCAATCACAATGAGTATGTCTTATCCAAGTTTTATTCACCTCAAACTCAATCCAAAGTTTTCATTTTCTAAGTTTCAAAAGCTAAATTATAGGTTTTCATACATTTAAGAATCACTATTACAAACATTCACCTAAATGGGATAACTACATGAAGTTTTAATTACTTTTTTGGAGTATTGGATATGTAATAAAAACTCAACAATTTAATAGAAAGTGGTTGGGGTCAAGTTAACCCACCTTCAATCATATTTTTCCTGACTCAAACTAGTGTCAAGATTACACACACAAACATAACAAAATTAGTCACAACGGCTTGTATCATAATATGAGTGAATTTTTAACATATACATAACTACCAAACTTGAAACATAGTAACTAGTAGTATCCACCAAGAGTAATGGTATAATTTAGGTGAGTTAATAAATCTAGCTCATGATTTGAATTATTCATAGTTTAGTTTTATTTCTTACCCTACCATCTGTATACATTATAAATCATGCATATAAAATAATAATTCTAAGTATATTATACTTTTAAGTAATTTCCATATTTACTATTAGACCCCAAAATTTATTTATCCTTTTTGGAATAATTATTAAAAAATAGGCATGATGCAAAAGAGGCATAACATAGAAGAAGCATGACACATAAGAGTCATGAAATAGAATATTATGACACAAGAGTACCAATTTAGAATAAGTATGCATCATAAATTAAAAAAAAGTGAGAATGAAGGGCTCAAAACACTAGCAAAATACTTGGGGAGCTTGTGGGAAGTAGGAAACGGTTAGGGAGTAATTCAGATGGATGAAAGAGATTATGTCAAGCACAAATGTAACACTAGACCATGGGAAGATAGGTATTTATTGATAAGGATCCATTATCAAAGAGAAAATATAGGGGGATAAAGGTATGAGTCTTTAGGAAATCAATGTAATTGGTCACCATGACTCAAGTGTGTTGATGATCATTGCAAAGTCACTATGTGTGTGATTATGATTGTAACTATTTGGTCAAGGAAAACCAAGTATAAATACCCATGGATAAAACTTTGTAAGGTATTTTTTGTTTTTTGTTTTTGATGTGATTGAGGATATTATTATGATATTATTTTTAATGTACTCAGTTGGATAACATTAAGATTTATATGATTGATTTTCACTATACACTTGATTATGTAACCTTTGAATCACATATGTTTATGATGAATGGAACTTGTGTTACTTAAATGTTGCTATTTTACTATGGAAATAATTATGTTGGTTATATTATGTGTTCTTATTTATTTAACTAAGTTTAGCTCCATAATTATCATTTTTTTTAGTTAATCATTGACTAATGTTATGTGTTCAAGTGCCCTTGTATGTTAGTATACCCTCACATGACAAAACCAATGGGAACTAGTCCCTCATTACATGATTTAGATGAGCATGTGAGAACTTGTTCTTTCATGAAATGTCATCATGTGAACACATTAGGTTTTTAGCCACTTCATTTTGCACCTAAGTAAAGTTAAGCTTAAGTAGAGAAAACAAACCCAACATTTTGGTTTTATTTCTAGGACCCATAGTGCTTTCTTGCTTGATGCTAGAATTTACTCAAATGACTTTCAATTGAGAAATAAATTACTATTGTTGAAGATAATTTTACAATACTATTTCTCAAACCAAAAATATTTGTACACATGTGTGTCAAACTAAATCTATATAAATTCATTGTATCATACATTTTTTGTGGATGTACATGTTCATTTACATGCTTAGATAGTGCCCTATGCTCAAGACCAGTTGATGAACCGTGGATGGAAGACATCTTGGACACTAGATCATCAGTCAACTCTATCATAGTTGGGATCATATTAGATGCATTTTTTTGATGTTTGGTGGTGTGGGGTTTTGAATATTTATATCTTAGAGTATGTAATTTCAAATTATTCTTGTCAAAAGGAAGCCCAGTTTTAATTTTTTTGAGAACTATGTGGTCAATCTATTAATTACTTTACATTGGAGGTGAACAAGATCTTTATAGATTTTAGACTTGATATTTTTTTCGTGGAAGGTGAAAATATTTCTTGCATGAGAAATGCAATTGGTAGGGGAATGCATGGGTACTTGTGAAGTAGAATTATTGGTTTGGTATGGTATCCAGTCAATGAGAATTGTGGAAGCACAAATATGACAAAGCTCAAAAATGGATTATAATTGGAATAAATATAGGAAGGGGATAGGAATACTAAGGAAGTGTTGTAAGGGTTTGTAAGGAAACAAAAAAGCATAAGTAGGACTCCTAACCATAAGACCACACCTGATGCCAACTCCAATATATATGGGAGAATCAAGCTAAGAAGTGATGACTAAATATCCTAAGTTGGATAGACCCAGTTCCCCACCCATAATATGAGCTCATGATTTTGAGTTAGATGATATATTTGTACACAACTGGGATACAAACATTATAGAGTCAAAAATCAAACTTGCGAGAGAAACCTTAGTAGAACAAGTTTTAGATAGTAGTTTATTGGATATTTATTTTCCTTTGTAAATTAATTCTATGACCCAACTTGGAATTAGTGGTGGACCCATCATAGCTAGTGGGCAAAGTACCAACCCAATTATAGTTAGTAAATTGGCCTTAGTGCCCAATGTCTTGGGCTCTTTTATTGTTATGGGAGGTGGATTTAGTGGTGGTTCAACTAGAGGAATTGGAGGATGTGTAATAGGTAGTGGTGTAATTCCCCTAATAAAAAAGAGGGATCAAATATATTTCTTAGTATCCACCATTGTAAGCACATTAACCACCCACTTATAGTATGAGATGATGTTTCACTATCTAGAGCCATAGAGCATGTTAACAAGTATGAAATTATTTATAAATCACATGATATGAATTATTCTAAATGGAAATCCACCTATTTTACAACCACCCTTCTAGACTATTCACATAAGTGGTACTAAAATTATGATCCTCAATAAGTTGTATTAGATTATGATCAACTTAAGACAATATTACTATAGGAATTTGACATCTTAGAGTTCAAGTGACATAATATCGATGCCATAAAGGATATCAAATATGAAATCACTAAGAATGTGTGGGAATATGATGCACATTTCAAAACACCTCTATATAGACTCTCATTTGATATAAATTCTTTTCAACATGTCCAATGGTTTATGGGAGGTTTGATTATCCCTTTCAGATGTACCTTGTCTCAAAAAAACATTTACTAACTTGTGTAAGGCCTTAGAAGCTTCCTTTAATGATTAAGTTGTTAGTAGTATTGACATAGGGATCACTCCCTTCATGGATGGTTATATCACTTAAATGGCATTTCAACTATAAAAGCTTATTTTACACAATGCTCATGACACCCACAATGGTTTATGGTGTGTTGACTATGAGTCTGAAGGCCATAACCAAAATAATTGTCCCCATAATAACATTGAATTCATGATGAAATAATATTGTCAAATATGCCAAAAAGAACACAATGTCTAGGATTTTCCACTGATACAACAATCCACCTAGTCAAAGGTATCAACTTATTATAAAATACATGATGCATAAACTCATGATAACAATGATTGTTGTATAATTAGTGAGATCCATGAGGCATGCATGCATGGTACACATCAGACATATGTTGAAAATAAATAAGAGAATGGAAATGTTTATTGTGGATGAGGTCAAGGTTGAGAACATGGAGGTGGATGCTTTCCACCATGAAATTGTTATAAGTGTGGTTACCTTGAGCACTTCTAGTGTGATTGCCTAGTCTATCCTACATGTGCCTTTTGTAAAAATGAGAACCTTATAAAGGAGTACCATAAATTATACATTTATATTATGAAGGAAAGAAATGATAAGGGTAACAACATGATACATATTAAAAAAACCATAAAGGATACCATGCTCTATCAGTCTGATGGGTCCTAAAGTTAATATTACAACACAAAGTGGTGGTCAATCCTAGTGTATGTCCAATCCATATATTGATAAATTTTAGTATGAGGAACATCATGTTACTCATTATCCCAATTCATAACAATATAAAGAGGTGATTTATGACACTATGAAACTAGTAATATAATTATAGGGAAAGATATAGTTCCTTAAGAATCATGATGATGCTACACATTTTGATATGTAGAAAGCTATAGACCATGATATAGCACAAGATGAATTTCAAGAGATATGAAAAAAATATTGGATGAGGACATTGTAATATTATTACATAATTAGATATGGCATCATACACCTAGACCTACTAAATATCAATAATTTAACCATGCATGATGGTAAGACATTCTCATCCAACCTTACTCAAAATGGGATAAGGAGATAATGGTTAACACCTCCATAGATGGATGGGATATTTAGGATATCTTAGTTAACACTAGAATTAAATTAAATTCTATCATGAAGGATTCCTATAAAAATATGGCCAACTTAAATTTACAACCTTTGATCCATGTGTTATTTATGGCCAACAAAACTTGCACTTTAAACATTAGTGTACTTAAAGATGCCATCATGGATATCCTTTATTTCACTTTAAAAGCTAGTTTTGAAATCATAGAGTTGGTTGGGGATGATAAATTCCCAACTATATTGGGTCATCCATGGTGTTATGCTAATAATTCTAATTTGATCTTAAAGTAGTACATCAGCTTTAAAAATGATGAGTAATGTGTGATCATTCCATTGGACCATGTTCATGGGCCTCCTTATGTTAAGCCAATAAATTATGGTGAGGACATAAAATACATTTATAATGTTAAAACTTGAGGTAATGAATGTCATGACCCCACCCTAGATGGCATCTTGTGATGGACAAATGCACAATCTTTATCTGACACCACTAGCAATGCTTATGACTATTACGATCAAGGTGACTATGATCTTACTAGGAGAATATGTAGTGCTATAGGTAGTCATGAAAATAATCATTCAAATTATCATAAATTTATTTGTCTCCTTCATGGACAAATCATGAATATGTCATTCACAAGACTCGATGAATATTTAAGGTTCCATGGTCAAATGGAAGTCTTTAAATTTTTACATAGTAAGAAGTCTTTTATGACTCTAAAAATGATTGGTTTTGGTCATTTATTCATATTTTTTATGTCATAACTACTCAGTGGTGGTGAACTCATCAGGAGTATTTACTTACTTGGGATTGAGTTCATTCTGCTTTACACCATAACTTTCACCATGATAACCATATACATGGCACTATTAGTTATAATGGCATTTTAGCTCCAAAACCTCACCTTGAATCTTGTGAGATAATGTAGACAATTGATGAAACCTTATTTCTTGAGTAACTCTAGGTTCACATATTTTAGGCTCTCTATGCACTTTGGATAGATCATTGTATGTTGATGAAGAGTGTCATCTAGATACAAGATCTTGGAATCTACTTAAGAGCAACATGATTTTGGTGCTATCATAATCATCCCCATAAATAGATTTATGACTTATACTAAAATCCATGTGTCAAGCTAACATAGGTGACCTAACCCTTGTTGAAGATAAAATTCATAGTGTACATGTTACATGGGAGGAAGGTTTGCTCATTTTTCATGAACCTGATGAGCAAGCATCCTCTCTACTACTTAAACCTATACTAAATCATGTACTAAGAGAAGGAATCTAAAAGGTTAAGTAGAAATCCATGTTTCATATTGATGAAGGTGCTGAATTTGATCCACCCAACCCATTGAATGATCATTTTTTATACACATAGAATATGGGAGTTAGATAGAGTTAGAGGGGAATGCCCTATATAGATTATCTATCTATTTCAAGTAGATATGGGATTGAGTAGAGATAGGGACCCTCAGCCTCTTGATTTATCGCATACCCTATATATCTATCCACGGTTGAGCGTAGCAAACTGTTACTATTTAATTGAAATTGGCACCCCCTCTCTATATATATGGGGAGTATGGTTATCCATATATATCTATCTTCTATATGGTGAGTAACTGGTCTATATGGTGAGCCCTGGGAGCCAATGCCATGCCAAGACAGATATATAGGCTATCGCTAGACTGTGGGGATTAGATCTATATACAAGGGGATATTTGGGCCCTTCCCCCCTCTATAAAACTAAATTAAACTAAAGTAACTCTATCTAAATCTAATCCCCATCCCCATCTTGATACCTTTCACTGAAGATATCCTTGAAGGCATTGTTGTATGTGAAATTAGTACATTTATGGATGGCTTCTCTAGGTAATATCAAGTTTAGATCACAGAATAAGATAAGACCAAGGTGAGATTTGCAACTAAGTAGGGATATTTTTCTTATAATGTCATGTCATTTGGATTTAATAATGTTGTTATTGTGTTATCCTAGATCATAGTTGAAGCTTTCAAAGAATTTATGTTGAGGTATGTTCCTAGTGTTGGTTTTAAGGTAGTATTGTTATCATTGATGTCAAACTCAAGTTGAATGTCCTTCATGTTAAAATTTAGGTTTGATGACATGCTTGGTGAAGTGGTGTGTAATTAAGGAGTTATATTTTGATTTTGAGAGAAAATTTGAAGGCAAATTTGTATCCTTTCTAAGGATTCATGACTTGTCAAGATCATGATCTAATACAAAGGAAGCATCTTGTTTTGAAACTAGAAATACTAAAGGAACATACAAGGTAAGCACATGGGTTAACAAGTCATAATGAAGTCCTACTACAAGGTTATAATTAAATTGAGCCAAGGCTCATAATTATATTTAAAATCAAAAATTTAAGAATGTCATCATTTTAACTAACCTATTATGTCCAAATTTTGATCACTAATCACCTTAAGTAGCTTGGTCTAGCCCTTTATGCATGATACATGGTGAAAAATTATGATTAATGTCAAATCAAGAATAATGGGTCATTATAAGATATGATATCATGGGAAAATGTAAAATATACCTTTAGATAAGTTTAAAGGAAAAGATTGAAACTTATATTCTATACAAAGAAACCTAGTAAGAAGTTGTAAGCTTAGTGCCTTTAAGAGAATAAGCCTGGTAGCATATGAGTTGAGCCATTAGAGATCTCTATGAATAACTATGGTAGTGTGAGAAAATTTTGGGATGTTTTATGAAATAATCATGAATTTTTTAAGGCATTACAAGAGGTTTCAGGTTGTGTTCATAGTCTAAGTAGGACTAGCAGTATAAGGCTTAAGTACATAAGGAAACCTATAAAGTCCTACTGAGGGGTCAAGTTTATTTTTATGGATACAATATCTATTTATAGCATCTAAAATGGTGTGATATGTCATATTATATATTTTTTTAAAATTTAAATTCATATCCTATAGTATAAATCAAGATTCTTGATGAAAACATTGATTATGTGCATAGAATTGAGGATTAAAGACCTAAGAAGAAGTTTTTCATTCTCATTGGCATGTGAAACCTTTTAATGATATATTGATCACTTAAAGGTAGTTTTTTAAGGTCCCTATATTGAAATAATTTTCATTTTTTTTGGATTGAGGGGAAATCCTTTATGAATGATTACTAAGAAGGTAAGGCAGTCAAAACCCTTATAAAACACTTACATAAATCCAACAGGAAAGTTATAATTGGTTTTAGATTAGAATGATAATATTGACCTATTTTAGTGTTTGAAACATGTAAATTAATCCTCAATATATCCCTAGGTGGTTTTGGTTTGTCTTGAAAATGAATAGAAGCCATAAGAAAACCCTTGTTTTTAGGGTTTTAGATGTTACAAGTAGGGTTGACTAGGTAAAATCAAGAAAATAACTAGAGGATGATGTTAAAAACTACTATTTTATTCTAATGAAAGTTTTTTTAGTAGTTTTTATACCAAAATTATGCAAAACTGATCATGGAAGGTAGCCTATTGCTAAACTAGCCTAATGAGCAAAATAATGAGAAAACTAGGCAAGAATGAATATGCGTTTAGGGATTGGTTGTAGAGGACTAGGGATGGGTCCAAATTCATAAGGTCATCATTAAAGACATATTACTCCTATTTATATTATTTTTAAGTGTTTATGGTGACTTTAATCAAGAAAACTATTATCATCTAACTATCTTATCTAGTATAGTGGAGTCTGTATAGAGTGGCATAGTGAGATTGGTCTATAATAACAATATTAATAAATGAAAATGAAAACTATATCTCCAAATATTTTCTAATTATGATATATTTTAACAAAAATACATGTTAATATCATAAAATTATCCCCATAGGTGTCCCATAAGTTATTTTTCTTAACTATATTTTTGATACTATAGGTAACTTTTCTATGTGTGAAAAAGATGTTTTTGAGTATATTTTGACTAAGATGGATTATCCAAATTTATCAAAGGTTTTATAAAGGACTAATAGGATTATTTTAATGATTTTTTTTTTATCATTTTATGTTATTGATCAAGCTTATAAATTCAAGTTATTTTGACTATGTTTTGACAGTGCTTAGTGTTTTTAAGTGAGCTATCTACAAGAGTATTCCCGAGGCCTTTTGGCCTATGTGATGGAGAATAAATAATTTTGGGAAGTTTTTTAAGTATTAAATATCATATTAATTTAATTTCATTCATATATTATGTGTGATATTTTTTCATATTATTCAATATTACAAGATAGACTTACATATAGTTAAGAGGCTTATTGGTGAGGAGACCTAATTAGTAGGTTCAAGTAGTGAAATAGGTCAAATGGGGTTGAGGACCAAAGGTGAACTTATCAAGGGTATATTTAAGGCATGAATAAAAATTTCATCCATTTTATAATGCATTAAGTGTTTTTAAGGGTTAAATTGGTAACGTGTGGATAGGATAGACCTAACTACATTAGGTTTTCATTAGGCCTAATAAATTATTTGGACTTTATGGACTATGACCGACTTGTGTAATGTTTGTTTCACCTTTGAAACATTCATGGTGATATATTAAAATTTTATTTTATGTATTTAAAGGATATTTTTTGACTAATATGAGTGAAATAAAGAATTGAGTATAAAAGCAAGGCCTAATGAGGTTATATTGTCTAGTTAGAACATTGAGTTATCGAGAAAAGGATATTGAGTTTTGTGAATAGGTTAAGATCTTGGATATCACCATATTAATAAGTTTAATATTTTATTAATATATAATTATGTTTTTTTAGGTTTTGAATAAGTTCATTAGACCTAATATTGCCAAAGAGAGGGCTAACTGAGTGAGAGGGCATAAGAAGCTAGTGGAGTGAGATTGAAGGGTAAGGAGTGCATGAAAAGGTTTTCAGATATAGTTGGGTTAACAAGAAACACACATAGGTAACCAAAAATTTTATGTGAATTTTTTGGTGCTAATTTACCTAAGGGGGTTAGATCCTCCTTGCAAAATCAAGCTTACAGAAGACTAGTTGGGTCGGTGATCAACTAGATAGAGGTTATAGCTCCTTGTAAAGTGGTTGCTTTAATAAATTTTGAGTCTTGTCATTATAATACTATATTACATGTGTATGGTTTAGTTTTTATTATTACACAAGAGGGTTTCCCACATAACCTTTATGTTCTCTTCTGTTATGCTTGCATAATTGATTATTTATACATTGATATTTTATGCATCATGGATTATTGAATGGAATTGATTAGATAATGTAAAGAAACTAATTTTTCCCCCTCTTATTATTCTTAATTCCAACATTTATTATCACATTAGGTTATATAAATAATTTATAATAACCTAAAGGATATTTAAATCAAGTGAAGATGTCTAATCAAGCACAAGGTGGTTTTTATATAAGAAAAGCTCCATTATTTAGTGGATCAAATTATGCCTTTTGGAGTGTTAGGATGAGGACATATTTGATGTATCAAGGTAATGATATTTATAAATAAATATTGGATTGGTATACTACACCCCCTATTCCTCCTATAAATTTAGTAGGTAATAAGGCTACTTACAATAACTCAAAAGCTATGAATGACATTCTATGTGATTAACAGAGGTAGAAATTGTGAAAGTGAGGAATTTTATGTCTACCAAATAAATGTGGGAAAAGATAAAAACTATTCATGAGGGAGATTTAAAAATCAAATAGGATAAGTTGTAAACACATAGAAGACAATTTTAAATCTTGACAATGAATGAAGATGAGACCATTACAACTTACTTATTGAGGGTTGTTGAAGCGGTCAACATCATAAGAGGTCTAGGTGAAGATATGAAAGAATAAACTATTGTTAAAAAGGTATTAAGGTCTTGAACACCCAAATTTGATCCTATAGTATATACTATTTAAGAAATGCAAGATCTAAATAAACTTGAGATGGATGAACTTCATGAAGCCCTAATAGCCTATGAGATGAGGGCAAGTGAAGGAAAACCTACAAAGAGGGAATATACATTCAAGGAAAAAAAGAAGCCAAAGGATAAGAAGACATAATATAAGAGGAGTAAAGACAATGATGAATTTTATATTGATGATGATGAGTTGATATTTTTGTTTACAAGGAAGCTGAAGACAAGATTAGGTAAATACAAAGGTAAATTACCTTTAAAATGTTTTAATTGTGGAGAAATAAGAAATTTTGATAACAAAATTCCTCATAGGCATAAGGCTAATAATGATTAATAACATGATGAAGGTCATAATAATGATAAAATATCATATAGGTATAATAATATCAATAAAAACCTTTGAAGATATGAGAACAATAAAAAAAATTCAAAAATAAAAGAAGTCTCTACACCCAGGGAGATTGAAGCTCATATAATGAGAGTGAGATAAGTGGTTTAGAGAGTGGTCATGAAGATGATGGACCTGATGTTAATGAGGTTCTCTTTATGGATGAAAAAGTAATCTGATCAAATATAGATGAATCCATATGGATTGGAAGTGTGGTTGGTGATTCAGATGAAGATGAAGATGAAGATGAGGTAGATTTTGAAATTGAGTTGATGAATTATCAATAATAAATAAAGATAGTAAATAAGAAGAATAGGGTATTGAGATCTCCCAACAAAGATTATGAGGATCATATCAACTTATTTGAGGCTAGATTAAGCAACAACTCCAAAGAACAAGAAGAAATAGTCAAGAAGTTAGAAAGTCATATCTGCAGGTCAAGAAAAAAAGAAGAAGAATATGCAAGGTATGTGTCTAAATTAAACTCCTTAAGAACTGAATATAAACAAGCATCAAATAAGGTTAATATCTTTATAAGATTTAATAATATCTCTAATAATCTAGACAACCTTATAAGTAGTCAAAAGACTACTAATGATAAGGTAGGTCTTGGTTTCATCGAATATCAAGAGAAGGACATAAGAGAGGTCAATAAGGTCAATAATAAACCTAATAAGGATGGTGATGATAGAATGAAAGCCAAAAATTTTAGGTAAACTAACACCATAAGGTATGCTAATCATTTTAATGGATATTGTAATTCATGTAACCAATTTGGTTATAAAGCAAGGAATTGTAAAAGGCCCTTCAAGGATGAATTTGCATGGAACTATGAGGAGAATTATCATTAAATAGGTATGAGGCATAATGAGTTTCCATCTAAAGGGATAACATGATTTAACTATCATAATATTGGTCACATTGAAAGGTAATGTAAGCATAAGATTTTAAGACAAGACAAAATGTTTAAGGATTCTAGAACATAAGAAATAGACAAGTGAAAGCCTAAGATAACTAGGGTTCATAATTAGGCTACAAGTACAAGTGGAATATTTTTCATGATAGATCAAAATCAAGATATAACTAGATGCCAAGAATATTCTTTATTAGCACATTTTATCAATAAAGGAGTCTAGGCTAATAAAAAAATTCAAAATATTTATCAAGAAAAGACTGTAGGAGTTAATTAGAAAGACAAATAAAGCACAAGAGGATTATGAAGGAAGTTTAGTTATCCAAAGACATGGATATATAGGAATATCTAGAAATCATGATATTATAAGTGCTCTAAAGTAGTGATGACTCCACTAGGCTCCATGGAGGTAATCAGTTGGCAAGTTTAAAGCACAAAAGATGCATGGTCATACATGATAAAGCAAAATCAAGATACAAAAGGATGCTAAGAATATTATTTATCAAGTCATTTTATTAATAAAGGAGTCAAGAATAATAAAACAAGTCAAAATGTCACTAAAGTAAAGACTAAAGATGTCAAGATAGAAGGATAAATCAAGCACATGAGGATTATGATGGAGGTTTAGTCCTGAAAGGATATGGAGATATATAAATCTCTAGAACTCATGATGTTCTAAGTGCTCTAGAGTAGCGGTAACCCCACTAGGATTTATGGAGACAATTAGATAGCAAGTTAGAAGCATAAAGGATGCATAGTCATAGGGGGATTTTTTCTACCTCAATAATCTTTTAGTCTCAAGTCCCAATTAGTGATGTTGAGAAGTAGGATACAAATGTGAAAACAATAATACAAGTCAAAAAATGTTTGTATGATGACTTGATCAAACTAGGTCATACATTTTAAAATGTATTGAATCTTCATACTAATAATTGGAGAGATAATTCAGATATTTTGAGTGCTCGGTGTTATATGTACATGATTCTTGTGAGCTAAGATTCAAGAAGAAGTTTAGATTAGAGATGTGTTTCTAAGGTGTGATTCTATGCATATTTTTGGTTGATTTATTTTGGTTAAGTGGCTTTAGTAGGTGTGGTTAAATAATTAATATGAAGTATTTAGTTAGAGGAAGCATGTGTGAGTTACTTCATAGAGAATGGTGATTGGTGCAAAGAGCTTCTATCAGGTCCTAGAATCAAATTAGCATGTTGAGGAAGATAAACCTTTATCATTAATATCAAATTGGGAGAAAGTTCCTATTTTAAAACCAAGTATTAGATAATGATATACCATAATCAAGAATATTTTCCATCAATGACAAAGAGAGAGATTGTTTAGGTATGTTCCTAGTGTTGGTTTTAAGGTAGTATTGATCTCATTGATAACAAAGTCAAGTTGAATGTCCTTCATGTTAAAATTTAGGGTTGATGACATGATTGGTGAAGTGGTGTGTAACTAAAGAGTTATATTTCTCTTTTGAGAGAAAATTTTAAGGAAACTGGTATCATTTCTAAGGATTCATGACTTTTCAAGATCATGATCAAATACAAAGGAAGCATCTTATTCTGAAACTGGAAATATTGAAGGAACATACAAGGTAAGCACATGGGTCAATAAGTCCTGATGAGGTCCTACTACAAGGTCATAATTAAATTTATAAAATGATCATACGTATACAGAAAATCAAACATTTAATAATTTCATCATTTAAACTAACCTATTGCGTTCAAATTTTGAGCACTAAAAATTTTAAGTAGCCTAGTCTAGCCCTTTATGCATGATTCATGGTTAAAAATTATGATTGATGTCATCTCAGGAATAGGTGAGAATTATAATATATGAGATCATATACAAAGGTAAAATAACCCTTTAGATAAGTTTAAAGGACAAGATTTAATCTTATCTTCTATACAAATAAACCTAGTAAGAAGTTGTAGGCTTAGTGCCTTTGTGAGAATAAGCCTAATAGCATGTGAATTGAGCCATTGGAGATATATGTGAATAAATATAGTAGTTTTAGAACATGTTGGGATGTTTATGACATAAGGATGAAGTTTTGAATACATTATAAGAGGTTTCAAGTTATGCTCGTAGTCCATGTAGGACTAGTAGTATAAGGCCTAAGTACAAAAGGTGACCTATAAGGCCTATTGAGGGGTCAAGTTTCTTTTTAGGGATAATAGATCTATTAAGATCATATAAAAAGGTGTGATAGGTAATATTATGAATTTTTAAAGAATTTAAATTTATATCCTATAGGAGAAATCATGATTTTTGATGAGAATGTTGGCTATGTGCATAGAATTGAGGGTTACAAAATTGATAAGAAGTTTTACATGCTCATTGGCATGTGTAACCTTTGCATGAGAGACTAATAACTTCATGGTTTTTGGGGAAGTTCCCTAGATTTAAATCCTTAGCATTGGTTTGGGATTAAGGGGTAATATTTAATGAATGATTTCTAAGAAGGTAAGGTAGTCAACAGCCTTTTAAAACCCTTACACAAACTTGATAGGAAAGATCTAATCAGTTTTGGCTTAGAATGATCAAATTTTACTAGTTTATTATTCTAAACATGTAAAAGACTCTTAAAGATATCCTTAGGTGGTTTTGGTTTATCTTTATAGTGGATAGAAGATATAGGAAAACCCTTATATTAAAGGTTTTTAATGCTACAAGCAGGGTTGACTAGATCAAAACAAGAAATTAATTAAAGCATGATGTTCAAGACTCATATTTTACACTAATGAAAGTTTTTAAGTAGGTTTTAGACTAAATTTTTAAAAAATTTGTGATGAAAGGTGTAGTTATATAAAATTTCAAAATTTGTAGATTGAGCGTGGCTTGTGACACCCAACCCATACGTCCCTCTTGCATGCTCTCTTGACCCTTCTAGGTACTTTTTTAGTGATTCCTAGTCATTCATAGACTTCTAAGACCTAATTCTAGCTTAGCCAGACCCCATTTCCCATGCTTATTCCAACCCTTAGGTCCTAAACCTATATGAAAAGAGTGCTAGGGTTAAACTATAGCTCTAGACCTTAGGGTTTCCCATTTCTAGTGCTCTTGTTTAATCACATTTCGATCCTAGATGACCATTATTTCCTGATTCCTCTACCTCAGTATGTTAGCCTAATGTGATTAAATTTAACCCATGACTAATATATCTCTATAAAATCCCATAAATTTCATTTATAAAGGGTTGACAGATATTACAAAATCAAGTAAGAATATAAGCAATACCATTAAGGCAAATTTCCCTATTCTCTATATACATCCATCTAATACAGCTACTAGCATATTCAAACCCTCAAACTAATACCTAATCACCTCAAGAACACCCAATTTAACATTTTTGCATCTGCATAAAACTATTTCAAAAATCACATCAAGTGGGAGAATTACATATGACTTGATCCCTCTTCACAGTATTGGTATGTAGGCCACTTTCCCACATAAGGGGTGTGGATACATGTTCATTACATCTTACACACACTAATTCCCCTTCTTTATCAAGTTTCATTCAAGAAAAATTAATGTCTATGGTTTGAATATTAAATATACTCTACAAGGAGATCCATTGGCATTCAGGATCCAAAATTTTGTAGGCAATCTTACACATGGATAGTGGACAAAACCTAAAAAACTTAGATCTCTATGACTAGTTTGGATAATAGCAACAGGACCTAGACTATAGCACTAGACCTTGAAGTGTCATATTTTTTGTGCTCTTATCCTTTCACATAAAAAAATCTATATCCTATTTCATGACACTATCCTAATCCTTTATAGCTAATATCAGCCTCTATCTCAGTCGTATCATCCATTTTTAAGACAAGTTACATTTATCCTCTTTTATTATTATTTTTAGAAAGCTACAAAAGTTAAATAAATTATAAAAACTAGTAATCTATTTATTGTAATATTATTTAATAATTTATTATTCCAAACCCTTAACTAAAATAGGAATAAAACTCCAATATTCCCAAAAAAAGTTAATCAGAAGGTAGCTTATCGCTAAACTGGCCTAATGAGCAGAACAATGAGAAAATTAGGTGAGAATGAATATGAGTTTAGGGATTGCTTACATAGGATTATGAATGGGTATAAAGTCATGGGTTCATAATTAAATACCTATTACTCATATTTAACTTATTTTGAAGTGTTTATGATGCCTAAAATCAGGCAAAATATTGTCATCAAACTATCTTATCTAGCATAGTGGAGCCTGTATAGAGTGACATAGTGAGATTGGTCTGTAAGACCAATGTTGATAAATGACCATGAAAAATATATCTCTAAATATGTTCTAATTATGATTTATGTTATCACAAATCCATTATAAAATCATAAAAATATTCCCATAGGTGTCCCATAAGTTGTTTTTCTTAACTATATTTTTGATCCTATAGGCAACTTTTCTATGTGTGTGAGAAAGATGTTTTTGAGTCTATTTTCACTAATATGGATGAGTCCAAAGTTTAAAAACATGTTATAAAAGAATAATATGATCATTTTAATTCATTTTTTATCATTTTAAATTCCTGATCAATCTTGGAAAGTCAAGCGATTTTGACTTTGATTTGACAGTGTTTAGTGTTTTTGAGTGAGCTATCTAAAGGAATATTATTAAGGAATTTTGGATTGTGTGATGGAGACTAAATAATTTTAGGAAGTTGTTTGAGTATTAAATATACTATTCATGTAATTTAATGAATATTTTTTGTGGAATATTTTTGTATATGGGGTAGGACCACAAGATAGACTTACAGGTAGTTAAGAGGCCTATTGGTGAGGAGACCTAATTAGTAGTAGTGAAATGGGTCAAATGGGATTGGGGAAACAAGGTGAAATTATCAAGGTTTTATTTTAGATATGAATAAAGTGTTTCATAAATTATCTAAGGAAAAGGTTAGACTGGTAATGTGTGGATAAGACAAACCTAATTGCATTAGGTCTCCATTAGGCCTAATGAAGGATTTTGACCTTATGGAATAAGACCAAATTGTGTAAATTTTTCTTTAAACTTTGAAATTTTCATGGTGATATATTATGAATTTATTTTATATATGGAAAGGATCTTGGCTAGCCAATATGGGTGAAAGAAAATAGAGTATAAAGGCAAGGCCTAATGAGGCTATTCTATTTAGTTAGAATATTGAGCTATTGAGCAAAGGATATTGAGTTTTGTGAATAGGTTAAGAGATTTGATATAATTATACAATTAAGATGAATATAATATGAATATATAAATATTTTTATTTAGGTTTTGAACAAGCTTAATTGACCTAATATATCTAAAGAGAGGGATAATTGAATGAGAGGTCATAAGAAGTTGGTTGAGTGAGATTGAAGGGTGACGAGAGCATGAAAAGGTTGTAATCTATATTTAGGTTATCAAAATACATATAGAGGTGACCAAACATTAGAGGTGGTTTTTTTGGTGTTAAGTTATCAAAGGGGGATGGAGCCTCCTTATAATATTGAGATTTCAAAAGACTAATTAGGTTGGTCCTCAAGTAGATAGGGGTTGGAGCTCCTTGTAAAGTGGGTGCTTTACTAAATTTTAAATCTTAACATTATAAGATTATAGTCCATATTCATGGTTTAGTGGGTTTTATTCCCCAAGGGTTTCCCACATAACCTTTATGTTCTTTTATGTTTTGATTTCATAGTTGATTATTTATGCATTAATACATTATGCATCATAGATTGTTGAATGTAATTGATTAGATAACGTTGAGAAACTAATTAAACCCCCCCTCTCAGTAGTATTTATTCCATTAATTTATCCATAAGTTACTTTAGGTCTATCTTGATGACTTTATAGTCTATGGATTAGTGTAGGACCCTTTTTCTAATCTTTTGATCATACTTGAGTACTATCAAAATATTTAGATTTCTCTCAATTTGAATAAATGTATTTTTTCTACCACATTCAACATTATCATTGGTCATGTCATATTCCATCATGGACTTTTAGTGGACCTAACCAAGATTACTATCATCCTTTAACTCCCAGTGATGACCACTAAATGAGAGGTATGTACCTTCTTAGGTCATATGAGATATTATAGAAATTTTATTTGTGGGTATTCTAGGATTATTATGCCTCTAGAGGTGTTAATGAAATAAAATGGTTAATTCATTTAGATAAACACTCACTAGGAGTCCTATATTTGCCTAAAATATAAACTTATTATTGAACCCATTCTCTAGTTTTTTAGATTAGACAAAGCCTTTTCACATCCATGTTAATGCTTTCATCATGGTGTTTGGTGCTATACTTACTCAACTTGGTGAGGGTAACATGGATCACCCTATATATTTTGTAAGTTAAAAGATTACTCTAGCTAAACAAAACTATAAAACTGCCAAGAACAAAGCACTGTTTGTGGTCTATGCTCTTTAAAAGTTTCATCAATACCTACTAGAAACTCCATTTGTCTTCTTCCCATACCATGAGGCATTAAATTACTTTGTCAATAAACTACCTCTGGATGGGTGCATTTTCTAGTAGATTATGTTCTTTTAATAACTCTAGATTTTAGTAATGGTCAAGCTTGGTAAGGCCAATGTCCATACCATATTTCATGCATTAAATTTGGTGAATTGACACATGTCATAGAAGATGATTTTCCTGACATGTAGTTACTGCACATCTCATGTGTTCCTAAAGAATTTGAAGATATCACCACTTTTTTGAATAATAGCTCATCACCAACTCAACTCATCACTCCAAAAAATAAGTATTTATATGCTTAATTTAAATCATTATAGATTATATGGTGAGACATTTATAAGTTTGGTTAAGATGAAGTTCTTCAATGCTAAGTTATGCAACATGAATGCACTAAGATACTTAGAGAAGTTCATGATGGTGTTACTAGAGGATACTATGCTAGTGAATCTACCACACAAAAGTTCCTTTTATCATGACCCATGTTATTATGGTGAAGGCTTTACATGAATAAGTCTTTTACAACTAATGTGTTGAGCCTTTTTGTATTGTCTAAATTATTATTAGGATCCTTGTAAATTCATTGAGCATGGAATTATAAAAATCATTAAAAATATTAATTTTCAAGGTTTAAATTAAAAGATTTAATGTAATATATTATGATTTATCTATAGTACATGAATGGACTAGGTTTATATTTAAACCAATTATTACTATCATTAGAAATTGATTTTATATAAAGATAAAATTTTATGTTAAATATTATATATTATCATATTTTAATTATTAACCTAAAGGTCAATTTGGGAGAAGCTCGAATAGGGTTTTTATCTTGTGAAAGAAACTTCTAGAAGAAGAAGAGTGAGGGGGATGTCATGGTAGTTGGAAGTCCAAGATACATAGTAACCAAAATAATTGTTGGTAGTAGATAAATGATATAAATTTGTGGTAGCCTCTTGGGGGCCATGTTGGGCCACCATTGTGCCACTTGGGGAATCAATATGTGAAGTAATGATCGAGTAGATCTAGTTTAATTTTATGATTAATCTATTATGCTCAGCATGCTTCCATGTTTTAATAAACAACATGGTATTTGATATTTTGGTTTCATTTCATCATTATTTGATGTATATCTATATCCTTTTATAGATATTTGTGCATTATTCAAGTTGGGAAAGAAGTAACCCCTCAGGTAACTTAGGCATTTACCAAGCACGTCACCCTTCCTCTTGTTGAAATATTTTTTAATTTTAATTAAAAACATGAGTAGGGTAATTATTTTTATATTCTATTAGGGTATATGCCCAGACATGCATGACTATACAAGCATATGTGAGCCTATACTCTAGATGAGTAAGGATATTTTGATATGTAAATGGTATTTTGATTATTATTTTAGTTTATGGAGAAAATGAATAAATTATTGTTGTTTATAATTTGATGAAATGCTTAAACTATTATATGTTAGAAATTAGTTCATGAAGGATTATTATGAATTGTTTGATGAAATTATTAAACTATTATATGGCTATAAATTAGTTCATGAAGGATGCTTATGAATTATTTAATGAAATGCTTAAATTATTATATGGCTAGAAATTATTTCATAAATGATGTTTATGAATTATTTGATGAAGTATTTAATATATTAAAGATATTAAATGGCTAGGTTAAATCATTGAAATGGTTTATTTTATTACATCTATTCATATGGCTAGTTGCATACACTTATTTGACTGAATTTAAAATCTTAAATGTGGCTAAGTTGACCACGTATTCATATGACCAATTATTTGCCTTGTATAGGTGAGTATATGTGTTGTCACTTATAGTTGAAAGTGAATTTACTATTGGGGTCTTCCTCTTGGTTTATTTTGAGGTATTTGGGTATAGTGATTAATATTGTAAATAGATGTAATCATTTTGATAATCTTTTTATGGCTATAAATTTAGCCCATATCAACTTGAAGAATAACCTTCAATAAATACCTAAACCTTTACTTGTTGACAAAAAAAATTGGAATGTATTATTTTTACTATATGGGAAATAGAAATAATAATTATATTAATCTTTCCTATCATAAATGAATTTTGGTGGCACCATTTCTTGAAGGTAGTTACAGAAGAAAACTGTATTTTTGGGTTTTAACTAGTTATAAGTTAGTCTCAAAAGAGACTTGGTTTTAATAGTATTAACCTCATTTTATCAAAAATAAAACATATAATGGATTATCTCTAGATTTATATAGGATGAGACACCATTTTGTTGACCTAATTGGGTCTTTTTCATATTTTTGGTAAGGCATTATTTTTAGCCATTTATGTTGTTTTTCTATGCAAATCAACTCATAGTAGCCTAGAAGTTGATGGTTTAAAAATATCTAACTCCCTAATTTTTATTAATAGTACTTTTTAATTCAATATTAAACTCATAAGTATGGAAATAGGAAATGGAGGAAACCTTACTCCTTACAGACATGATATTTGGATCTCATTTCCAAGATGCTTCTATAATAAAATTGCAATAATTAGTATGTTAATTGCTTATATATGTGATTAATTATAATCTTTTTATGTGAATACTTATTGTTAGTGTTTACTAAAAACTATGTCTATTAAGTGAATAAGTGGCTCATGATATTATATTCATTATATAGCCAAGTTATATAATTATGTGTTTAGATAACACTAATTCCTTTATTCTTACAAATTAAAATTACCATGATGCTATTCAAATTATATTTCAAAATATTTAATAGGTGGAAGATGACTTTCTCAACATTGTGTTGACCCTTGTTGTTAACATTCTAATTGTAGGTTTAGTGGAAAAAAAAATTAGTAAGGGATCAAAAGAGTATGATTCTTGGTTGCTTAATGTTATTTGCAAAGTATGTGCCATGCATTGTATTGTGTTTGCATTGTTAAATGAACTACACTCATTTAAAATGTGTTTGTATAAGAGTTTCATTTAAATTATAAATGTATCATTTGGGTTTCATTAATTTTTATAAGGAATGAATCTATATAAACATGTAAAATTTATGTATCCTGAATTAATATGAAAGTGGGAATATATAAGAATCTCTTAATATTTGTCATAATTTATTGTGATTTCCCATCTCTTGTAGTCTTATTGTTGTAAATTCCATGATGTCCTTTTTGAGATAACTTATATACTATGTATGTGTGATTCAATGAATGGTTTCCTATTGTTAAATTGGTGGCTTTATCAAGTTGTATCATCCTCTTATTTTCTAAAAGAGATATGTTGTTTCAATTCTCTTTTATAGGTTCCCTTATCTCCATAATAAAATGTTACTTATTATTCCTAAGTGCATCAATAAGTAAAGGATGAATAAATATAATTTGAGAGAGTTATTACAAATTTTTAGAGATTGAAAGGTAATGTCAACCTCTTTACCTTGACTTTTATTTCACCACTTGAATTAAGGCAGCATGGTCTAAAGAGCCCTTTCATAAGGCTCAAATACACTTCTACGAGACCTTGTGTGTTTAATATGTTTAATAAGCTTATAGATTGATTCATGATCTATGATATAAAAATTGCCTTATTATTATCTTAGGTATTTTTGGTCATTTTTTTGGAATGATCTTGATAATGTTCCATAAGGTATTATATTCCTTATTTTTTCAACATTCTCAATGATTGATAACTAATGGATCTTGGTAACCAAATTATGTGCTTAAATTGAGTTGCTCAAATATGGATCAGTATTTCATTTTACTTAAGCAAATAACATTTAAGAGAAATACTCTTTTAGCATTGATTACTCATAGTTAAGTTAAATCTCTATTAATCTTGGGAATTACCATTCAAGCACACTATTGGAATCTATGTAATGTAAGAACAAATTGGGAAAGAACCATTATTTCAAGAAAAAAGGTTTGTTTTGGCTTCATTTCACTTGGTATAAAAGCTTGTGCTCTAAAATATTTTTAAGAAAGAGTCTAATTAACAAAAAGAAAGAGCTTAGTTTACTTTATATCCAAACTATGTTTGTTAGTACTACACTTGTTATGTATTTATGACTCAAATGAAAAATAGGAACTATTTCATCTTGGAACCCTGTGGGCTCTTAAAAATTCCTTGACCATAATGTGTTAATAGACATAGCCTTGGTTGAAGTCACCTTATTCCGATTTGGATTTGCATTAATGTAAGATCTCTCTTGACTATCGATTAACCTGTATGGGTAGGTCAATAGAATTTAACGTGATAAAGACCACTATTAGAATTTAGAACAATTATTTGATAATTATTACATATTTTGTTGGGACATTAAGTCCTCAAAGGGTTAAGGGATGACTTATGCCTATGAGTCTGGTTAAGGAGAGAGTTTACCTAATTTACTTGATGAAATCGTATGGTTTTAGAATCTTCATTAGTTGGGGATTGGTTTGAGCTTTTTAGGTTGCTAGACTTGAATGGTTGTCGATTACCATTACTATTCCATTGGATATGAATTAATAAAACATACTAATAAGTTTTGGAAGAGAATGACCTTGAAATAAATTTTTTATTATTATGACAACATGGTGAGATAAATATTGACTCATTTTTTGGTGGTTTGTTAATTTAGGAATTATTCTCCTAAGTCCTATATTAGACTAAGTTATAACTAGAGTTATTTCATAGATATTATGTGATTTATGTGTCTGCCTTTAATCTCTTATAAAGTGAATTCTTGAATGGAATTAGTATGACTTATTTTTATATTAAATACCTAATTGACAACTTGGTGAAGTTGGCTTATTGTGATTCTTGGCATGCTAACTATATTTTCCTTAAACTAATAAATTAATTTTTGAATCAAGTTGTCTTAAATTGATGCCCTTGTTACTGATTAGAATACTTATAAACAATAAAGGAATAAAATATGAATTAAGGATCAGAAGGTTAAATGAGGTTGGAATGGTATCCTAACTCATTTTTAGGACTTATGTGGCATAAGTATAAGTTGAGAAAGAACTTTGTTTCATGACTAGTGCTTGTGAAGCACTACTTCTCTTCAGAAGTAATGAGTTTATAATCAAGACCAAAAAGGTTTTTCTGAATGAATGTCAATATTTTTTTGGTATCAAAAGTGATGGGTTCCTTTTAACATCTTGGAAATTAGAAAAATGTTGGGTCTTGGTGCTCCTAGCATCATTAATGAATATTATGGGTAGATTTTTTTAATAATATTCTATTCTAATGAATTGAATATTTTGGTGTGATAAACACTCAAATACATGAATTATTAAGATGCTATATAACTCTTTAGATGAGTGGCTTTCAGTTGAGTAAGATAACTCAACATGTATAAGGTGTTCATGGTTGGATAAGGTTGTTCCAAGGCAAATCTACCCTTGGAAGGTGGTGTAATTAAAGATTAAATGTATACAATTGTTAATAAAGCTTTATGAGGTAATTTTGGAATTTCTAGAAATGATTATAAAATAGTCTAATATTATTATTCTTGATGTACCTTGGGTAATTAAAAGGTAATTTATTTTAAAATAATAATTAATTATTGATTTTATGCAACTATTTTTTAACATATATGACAAGTAGGTGTATGTTTTGCTTAGATTTATGTATCACATAACTGACTGGTTAAAACTATGCAATTTAAAAAAAAATCATTATGACTGGTACTTAGACAGCACTATTGGGTCCAAAATGGTGGAATCGTAAGCAATACAAGGAATATTTTTCTAGTTAAAAAGTTGTTATGGTTGGCTGATTTTAACCATCATGTAACTTGAAAGTGAATAGGCACTATGTTCTATGATATTTAGGTGTTGTAGTGTATGAATTTTAGCTAAATTAATGACTGTGGGAAGTTGTAATTTCCACATTAGTAATATGATCTTCACCTTGAGACTTGGCTAAATCCACCCTTCCCAAGGCCACACTACATAGGATAAGTAACACTAGTTAACCATTGGCTTGTTTGGGTAGGCCAATTGTGGGACTAGTGATAAAAGATTATTGTTAGAATAAAAGGATAAATTCTTGGTGTATGATGATGGCTTGTTTAGATGATACCTCATATGATACTTGAGGTATGACATCCTTAGGAGGACTGAGGGTGTGACTAAAGCCTATAGGGTTGAGTGGGAGTGAATGTTATTGACTTACTTGGGCAAGTTAGAAAGTTTTGGGGATCTCTTATCATTAAGAGGTATTGTGATCCATCTAATCTATGAGGTACAAATATTATTGGTAAATTTTTCTCAAGGATATATATTAATGGGTTATATTGGAACACACCCTTTCTTGATGAAAGGTGATGGTAAAATTGATATCCATAGAACTGATAATACTATAATAAATGATGGATATTTGATGAAATCTAAGATGGAATTTGAACATTGGGTAGATTAATAAAATTTGTGTACCTTTATGCTTCATTTGTAAGTGTGTTTATGTGTTGTGATGTGAAAATACCCTTAGCATAAGTTATCAAAATAGAAAATATTTGAGTCAAGTATATGTATCATGTTCCATGTGGTTTCTTCATTTCATGTAGAATTATTATATGTTTTTGAAACCCCTACATCATTGGTGATTATATTAAACCATGTAAACTTGTTAATTTTTTGTGATATGTGAATGTAGTTAATTATGTAGATTTACATATTTACTCCATGTTTTAAACATTATTGTATGATTATTTCATATGCATGTCATTAAATAAGTGTGAACTTGTATTTTTAACATTTTAATATGTGGATACATGATCATAAACCCCTTTTATGATGTAACTTTTCCCTCTCAAAATTAGCCTTTATTAATTAAAATCTACCAGGGTAAAATGTTTGTATTATGTGGTGTAATCTTGTATTATTACTCTAGTGATGAGAATTGATAAAAGTGTGAGGTTGAGGGTGGAGAATATTTATATCTACATTGATTTATACCAAGTATCAGTTAGGAAGTGGAGTCTCGCATAGGCTAAAAATCCACTTTTCTACTTTGCTCGAGGTAACTGCCTAATTTGTTAGGTTTGTGCACCATGTGTGCGACAATTTGGCCATGGGATCCTCATGAAAAATGGTCACCTTGTGGATTAAGTGATACCTTGACCACCTCTAGTAATTTATTTTAAAAATAACCTATATGTGAATTCATTGATTTAACCTTGTGAAACACTAATTGGTCATATAAGATGGATTCTTATGCATTATTACAAGGATGTACTTGTTGTAATGTAGGCATGTGTTGGATTTTAAATTAAAGAATTATATGTTATGAAATGTATATTTATATTTGTTATAATATTATTGAAGGGAAATTATGATAAATTTAAAGGCATGACTAGCATTTATGCCTATGATCGAAAGGGAAAATATAAAGTCCTGATCAAGTAGTTTTAAAAATCTTGGGTGATGTTAAGAAGTATTTATAAAATTATGATGGAATTAGGATACCTATAACCATCATGTGAGATCAAAAAATTAATTTATAAGATGATAAAACATTGAGGTTTGTATGTGAGTGTTTGGGATGGCCTCTCCAATGTTCAGTGTGGTTAGTGTAGGACTCGACATGGATCCATGAATGATAAATTTTGGAAACCATAACAATATGGTTGGATGGGTGTTTATTTTAGTATGAGATGAATGATAAAAAATTATTCATAAAATCATAATATAAAGTGGTGGAAGGACCACATAACAAGTATGATTACTATAATGGTTTATATTTTATGGTGAATATTAGAAAGTGATGTTTGGGACATAACTAATTTTGTGGAAAATGTTTCAAATTTAGCTCTTTTGTGATAAATAAATTATTTTCATAACTTGGATTTTGGTAATTGAATATAAAAATTAAATTTATTTAAATTTAAACTAGTTTCTTAGACATTATGTCTATTTTATGATAGAAATTTTAATAAGAAACTATTTTAATTTCAAATTTTTTATTTTGATTTTTAGAATCATGTTAAAATTTTGTGAGAGAATGCATAAATTTAAGTATGTATGAGTGATATAATACATTAAATTTTCTCATAAAAAATTTAAAATTTAAAAAATATTGTATTATAATTATTATTAGATGCTTTTATTTGATCCTTTCTCCATTGCTTATGAAAATCTATGAATCTTTATTTTAGAAAGCATAAAATAATGAATCTCTTATTTAAGATTTGGGAACCTCAATCCAGCTCACTATTTAATTTATTTCAAGTAGATATTGGTTCCAAAATTACCCTATTATCATTTTACTTGAGTCCCTCTACCATGAAATATCTAAGCATCTGATTAGGCAACTTCAACTGGATACCTAGACTATTTAGTTTGAGGTGGACTTTCAAGACCTAAATTGACCTTTTAATTGCATTAATCTATGTTAAACACTTGTTTAATTACCTTTAGAATATTTTAAATGTATTCATAGTAGTATATTTTCTTTGGGATCTATTTATGTTGCTAAGATGAGCATGGGTTTGAGGCTTCAAGAGTGACTTTTAGGCATAATAGGCCTAAACTAGGTGTCATGGATATAAGGTGACCTATATATGTTTAGATGGGATTAAATATAATAATAATATCCCATATCACTTATTTTTATCCTTTTTATTTTCATTCAAACACTAAAACTCTAACTTTGGTCACCTTTCTCATGTGACTAGCTATACACAACAATTTACTATCAGTCTGAGTTGTTTGGGTTTTAGGGCCTGGGTAGACTTTTATCTCATTTTTTTATATATTTGATGTAATTAAAACTCCATAGTATTAATTTAGGTTAAAAAAATTATATTACCTAAGACCTTCTTCTAAATTTGTTTCCTATATACCTTCATCTCCCTTGCCTAGGGTTTCTTGGCAGTCAAGTCTACATAACCCTAGGTGACAATGTTTAGTGTTTTTCTTCTCATCTAATACTCTTAGTCCTTTCTAAGTCATGTAATGGTCCTAATAATTTACTCCATATGATTTTTAACTTTAGTCAAGCAGTAAAATGTGTAGGTGACCTCAATTTTGGTATAGGTTTCTCCATGTTAGTTTTAGGCCTAATGGCCTAATAGGACATTAGGTTCTCTTTACTATTTTAAGCCTCCTATCACTTGGGGATTTTTTTTATACATTATATCCTCTCTAATTGGGTGTTATCAACATTTAACCAATCTTTAAGAAATCGCAAGATCTAAAAAATGCATGTATGGCTTGTTGAGGCCCTTTTAGGCCTAAAAGGCCTTAAAACTCTTTTGTCCAACTCAAGGGATGAATTATATAAATAAGGCATTGGGATAAATATATATATATAGAGAGAGAGAGAGAGAAAGGGACCCTAATTCAACTATGTGTTTTGCCTACCTATAGGGTTATACATTTCAATCCTTCTTTTTTGACCTTGTTAGTAAGTGTTCACTCAGGCTTAGTTAGGCCTGATTAGGCCATTTAGACACTCTATTATCTCAGTTGAGACTCACATCACCTTTGAGATATTTATTTCATTTTAATTTATTTCCTTATTAGGTATTTCTAGCTTTAGACAACCCCCAAACTTTTCATAAGCCTTTAATCGATATATATTGGTTTGTCTTAGGTCTATCTAGGCCCAAAAGATCTATGTAGGTTTTAAAGCCTCTATTGGCTCTTAGGGTTAGACTAATTCAATATAAGTATTGAGATCATTCATATAATAGGATAAAAATCCCTATTTCCACTCTCTCAATAGTATAAGACTTGTAGGTGTTCCTCACTTCTATAATTAGGTTTGTAGATGGTGTTTAGCTATTTAGTTGTAAGCATGATCCCTTCTTTCTTTATCAATTACTCATCCCATCACTAAATTTTCATTCTCCCTGACTAAGATCACTATGTTTCTAACCCTCTTTATCACCTTATTTACCCTCAAAGTAGGGTTTCTCACTGAAATCTTACCTCACTTATAGTCAGCCTATAGATTAATTTTCTAGGCTTAGATTGTATGTGATCCTTCGTAGGAATGATTAGTGTTTAATTGTTCCTTGAGGGGGATCACATAATAATTGACCTCTCATTTAAATTTTGTCTTTAATAATTTTTTCAGTCCTCAAAAATCATCATCACCTTCTCAACCATCCTTAAGTCTATTATAACAGTCCTAAGAACATTCAAAGGGTTTGATTGAGTTTGGCATCTCTAAGGTGATGGAGATATATTATCTCTATCTACCCCTATTTTATTCATTTCCATTATTTTATACCCTTTTTATCCTCCTTGAGGCCCTATATTCTTCTATACCCCATTACAATAGTGACCACCCTATGTGTAAAGTCTACCTTGAAGGTTTTGTAATGACTAAGTGAGGGCTTGATGTTGTAGAATAGGTTGGAAGTAAGGATAACTTGGTGTATATGGTCATGATGAGTAGGTGATCTAGATTTCAATTTGAAAAAAAAATTCCAAGTTGTGATGAAACCAATTGCATAGAGTATAGCTCACCGAGAGCTTTCTGATGCTTCTTTCAGATCACAAAATGGAGTCTGAATGCCTAAGTTATAGGCTACTGAAGTTATTTTGTGATAGGAAAAATAAGGAGGTGTCATAATGTGAGTGTGAAAAGTGGACCAATCACCCATTGACATGTGGTGATATAGTTTTGTACAATCGTGCAAAAAATTTGGTTGGTGTTTGGTTTGGTTTTAGCCTCCAGTCTTTGACAAGAAGTCATATGGAGAATTGTGGGCCCCACTATTGGCTCGTTAGGGGCCCTTAGCGAGGGTCAACACACTTGATTAATGAGGGGTGCCTTGGCCTCCATATCACAATGCATTATATTTTATTTTGATTTTAAACCTTTCTTTTGTGCCCATCGAATGCATGTGGGACAATTAAATTACATGTTTTAAGGCTTTATAATATTTCTTTGGTAATTTACTATTACCATCCCCCATTACACCACATGGGAGAAAAAATAGTTGGCATGATATTATTCCACAAAGGTCCTGCCAACTCATAATTCTGAGTTAAGCTTGAGATTGAAGGATGAGTCAATATTCCATATATTGGATACAAGACCAAGCCATATTCTATGCTAAAGATGGTGTAATTCCAAGTTTGAGGGAGAATCAAATGTCATGAGGATCAATCCATTATCATGATAAGATTAGTGTTTGAGCCAAGTTTATAATGTGCTTCAAACCTTTGCACCCACATAGAGGAGCCACATAACACCACTGCCAAGATCAAGGACCAAGCACACCACCCAAACCATCAGTCATGGTTTATGCTTTAGCCAAAAGTCATAAATGACCATTATGGTGGAGATTCAAGCTATTAAAAAGTTTTAATTATTTTGGATATACTCAATGTGGGAATAAAGATAACCCATGAAACAAAATCCTAGGTCGACAACTTGAATCTATTTCCCAATGTGGGATTAAGGAGATAAGCCAATCACCCAACAAGGAGGCCAATGACTTAAACCATGGACCTCACATACAAAAGGGATAAGTCTTGATCAACTAAGCTATGGAATTTGAAGTGTTTTAAAAGGCACTAACTTTTATTTGAATGTAAGCTTATGTCAACTATGTATTTTTATTTTTAAAAGGCTGAGAGCTAGTTTAAGCTTGGAGATAGATTCAACAAGTGGATTGTGATCCATTTTCCATCCTATATACATAAAGAGAGCCTTTTTAGTTATGTATTGTAATTGAAAAGATAAATATTATAATGAATAGATCAATAGTTTGAGTACAAGGACTTAGTGCACCTTCAGAAGGGGATTGAAGATTGAGGAAGGATTCTGTGTTGCCAAGCTTGAGTTTATTAGAGTAGGTAGAATTATTGGATAGAGATCAGACCTAAGGGAAGTTGTGAAGTGTTTTAAGAAATTTTTATGCCATTTGTTTCACAAATTTAATAGAAATGGTCCTCACTATTGGGTGGACCCAGAGATGTAGGCTAGAGATGTCAAACCTCGTTAACAATCTCGTGTGGTAATTTGTATTTTATTGCATGATTTTAATTCATTTTTAATAATTTTTAATTAATCAAGAATACATGAAATTTTTAAAAATTGACAATTTATGACATTTTGATTTTAAAATGAAAACTAGTTTTATTGGTGAATGGAAGTTAAAAGTATTATGACGGTTCTAATCCAATTCGATAACTAGGAACACTTTTTCCAAATAATTTTCAAGTTCTTTTGACTATTTTGAGAATTTGTTAAGTTTGAGAAATTTTGTATCTATAGTTTTTAAACTTCACTTTGAGTTTGTCAATGTAGTTTATGATTCAAATTGGTATCATAGTAGTTTGAAAGTAGGGCTAGCTTTTGATTGTGTGATTTGATAGTTGTTTTTAGTTTATTGGTTTTCAATATCACTTGATTATATTTTAGTGTGTAGTTGTAGAATTAGTGTGTTATAGGGAACCATGGGCAAGTTGTCACATAAACCTAAGATGGAAGAGCTTGAAGCCATCAACACCTAGATTCAAGATGAGAATGCATTCCTAAGATGCAAGATCTTAACTCTTGAAGAGAAAGTTACAAGTTTGATGAATATAGGGATGAGATCTTGAGAAAATTGAAGTGTGGTGAACTAAATAAGGTGATACCTTCTACTTCAAATGTAGAGACAATGACTGAGTGCATTGTAAGTTATTCACCAAGTAATTCATCTTCTTCTTTCCATTTAGATTCAGATTCAATTAATGATGCTTTTGGTAGTTTTGAAAAACAAACTAAGGGTATAGGATCCAAGTTGTCAAGTAAAATAGGCTTTAATGGAAGATGTCTTGGTTGAAATGGCCAAGGAATTACTAACCCAATATAGGTAGAGTATAGTTATCCTCATACAAGATTGGGTTATACTAATGAGCAGGCAGATATTAGAGAAACTTTCTCCATGGCTAAAGGAAGACAAGCTTCTGATAGCAAAGGTCTAAGGCCACTAGTAGAGCATGTGTAGTGTAAGAGGACACATAGATGAGGTATTGAGATTTCACCTCCTATTTCCTACACTATAGTTAGCACTAAATCTTCTAATCCACTTTTTATGTTTATGAAATTTGGATTTAACATTTAGAAGATGATGAAATCATTCCCTTGCACCTTTTGTGGGATGCATAACCATAGTGTTGCATTTTTTTGGAAGATACATGCTTTGATTAAGTAGATTGTAGGTGTTAATAACCATTCATGTCATGGAAGAGTGAGAAGAGGTAAAAATGAAACCTCACCTAAGAAGGTTTTATGCATTCATTGCCATATGAGTGGACATCGGATTGATAATTATTTTAAATTTTAATCATCTTCTCAATCTAGAAATGGTAAAACTAAGATGATTTATCAACCTGTTAATAAGGTGAATGAAGTTAAATCAATCCATAATGATGTTAAGGAATCCACTATGGAAATCAAGTTAACTAGGTAGAAATTATGATTAAGTGGATTTATAATGCACTTATTTTTAAATAATTATTAAGACTTTTGTTAAGGGAAAGAACAAGATTTGATGGTGCATTAGTAGAGTTTGTGATAACACTTTGAGATAGGTTTATCATTTGAAGTATTTTAATTCTCACCTTATGTTGAATAGCTCAATGTTTTTAGAATCTCCTATTTATGCTGAGTGAGTTGTTTGTAGGACTTTAACTCATTTGATCAATTGGAGATAATAGTAGAATGCATGATGTAGGTTGAGTTAATTTCCTTACAACACTTTCTCATATTTAATTGCTATTTTTAGAATGTATCTATTTTTGGCACATGGATGTATAGATGCATTATAAGACCCTATGGGCATGTTTGGATGTTAGGCAATATACACTTTGTGTTGTTTGCATTTCCTTAGAATTGTAAGTCCCATACCAGGGCATTGTATTGCAACATGTCTAAAACATTTATTATATGTTGTCAACATGAACAAACTTGTTTTGTAGTTATATTGGGAATTATTTTAGTTATTTATAGTTCACTGCTTTACATGATGTGACATGGGTAGATAGTTTTGGTATGTTTTGATCAGACTATTGGCAATTGCAAATTCCTTTACTCATGCCATGTTATGGGAATTTTCACTTGAGTTGTGAATCATTTATTTTTCCAATGTTTATCTCTTGCTATGATTGGGTTTTGTTTGATGTGATGTAGTAGAACAATTATTAGTTTTCAGGAGATAGTAGACTTTTAGAGACTAAAAGCCTCTTTTATAGGGAGGTGTGATCCATATTTAAGTTTAAAAAAAGTTTCCAAGTCATGAAGAAACTAATTACACAATGTAGAGTTCATTTAGAGCTTTTAGATTCTTCTTTTAGATTACAAAATAGAGTCTAAATGCCTAATTTATAGGCTATTGAAGTTATTTTATGATATGAAAAATAAGGAGGTGTTGCAATGTGAATATGAGAAGTGGACCAATCACCCATTGACATGTGGTAGTACATTTTTGTATAGTTGTGTAAAAAATTTGGTTGCTTTTTGGTTTGGTTTTAGCCTTCAGTCTTTGATAGGTGGTCATATCGAGAATCATGGGCCCCACTATTGGCTCACTGGGGGCCCTTAGAGAGGGTCAACACACTTGATTAAGGAGGGGTGCCTTGGCCTCCATGTCATAATGCATTATATTTGATTTTGCTTTTAAACCTATCTTTTGTACCCACCAGATGCATGTGGGACAATTGAATTACATGTTTTAAAGCTTTGTAATATATCCTTGGCAATTTACTATTACCATCCCCTATTATGCCACATGGGAGAAATAATAGTTGGCATGTTATTATACCATGAAGGTCTTGCCAACTCATAATGCTGATTCAAGCTCGAGATTGAAGGCCGAGTCAATATTCCATATATTGGATACAAGAGCGAGCCATATTCTATGCTAAACATGGCGTAATGCCAAGTCTAAGGGTGAATAAAATGTCACAAGGATCAATCCATTATCATGATAATATTAGCATTTGATCCAAGTTTAAATTGTGCTTCGAGCCTTTGCACCTACATGGAGGAGCCACGTAACACCACTGCCAAGATCAGGCACTGGGCACACTACCCAAACCATCAGTCATGGTATATGCCTTAGCCAAAAGGCATCAGTGACCATTATGGTGGAGATTCAAGCTATTAAAATTTTTGAATTGGTTTGGATATACTTAATGTGGGACAAAAGATAACCCATAAAATAAAATCCTAGGTTGATGACTTGAAGTTGTTTCCTAATGTGGGATTAAGGAGATAAGCTAAGTACCCAACAAGAAATGCTGACAATTTGAACCACGGACCTCACATGCAAAAGGGATAAGTCTTGACTGACCAAGCTATTGACTTAATTTTTTTTTAGAAGGCACTAAATTTTATTTGAATGTAAGCTTCTGCTAACTATGTATTTTTATTTTTAATAGTTCGAGAGCTAGTTTAAGCTTGGAGATAGCTTTAGCAAGTGGATTATGATCCATTTTCCAACCTATATACATAGAGAAAGCCTTTTCAGTTATGTATTGTAATTGAAAAGATAAATATTGTAATGAATAGATCAATAGTTTGAGTATAAGGACTTAGTGCACCTTTGGAAGGGGATTGAAGATTTAGGAAGGATTCTATGTTGTCGAGCTTGAGTTTATCAGCATAGGTGGAATTCTTGGATAGAGATCAGACTTGAGGGAAGTTGTGTAGTGTTTCAATAAATTTGTAAGCCATTTGTTGCACAAATTTAATAGAAATGGTCCTCACTATTGGTCGTACTTGGAGACGTAGGCAAGAGATGCCAAACTCCATTAACAATCTCATGTGGTAATTTGTCTTTTATTGCATGATTTTAATTCAATTTTTTTGATTTTTAATTAATCAAGAATACATGCAATTTTTAAAAATTGAAAATTTATGACATTTGATTTTAAAACAAAAACTAATTTAATTTGTGAATGGAAGTTAAAAGTCTTATGATGATTCCAATCCAATTCGATACCTAGGAACACTTTTGCTAAACAATTTGCAAGTTCTTTTGAGTATTTCAAAAATTTGTTAAGTTTGGGAAATTTAGTATCCATAGTTGTTAAACTTCACTTTGATTTTGTCAATGTCTTTTATGGATCAGTAGGGTAAATGAAACATAGCATGGGTCAAATATTATTTATGTATAGTCCTTTCAAGCAACATTAGGACTCTCTATAGGCATTAGCAAGGAATCTCACATTACATATTAAAGTAATCATATTTCTGAGATAGGACCATGAAGATACTACTTAATATGAGGGTGGATTAGTTGAGCATGAGAGGTAGAGAATATTTTAATGGCCTCAAGAAACTCATAATTTAACCTGAGAAAAACTAGATACTTCCATACTCATGTACTAAAGTTCATACAACCTAAGAAACCAAATTACAGTCTGCAAATGGAGGAAAATTGGAGATTTTTTCTCTTCCACACTCCTAAACATGTGAAACATGAGTGTAGGGTGATGTATATGGGTTATGAAGATATATATATATATATATATATATATATATATATATATATAACATACATCAAACATTGGTTCTTATAAAAAATTTAAATATACACAAAAATGGATGTAATTTCAACTCCTTACATAGATGAATAAACTCATTGGAGTGACTAGGTTGTTAACATTTGTTCATAAACATCAAGACATGAAATTTTAGATAAATGATATGAATAATAATATCAAAGGACTCCCTTCCTTTCCCAAAATTTTCATATATTGATCTTCTCTCACATGCCTTTACCATCCACAAACTTGAAAGGTTGCCTAGACTACCAAAGGTCTTAGTAAAGAGAGAGGAATGGTTTTGAACTTGTTATAAATTATTTTTCCATTAAATTTACCTAATATGTCTAACATGATTCCTCCTACACCTATTATCCCCCTCTATATGGAACTATTCATACAAGTTCGTATATCATATAATAAATAGTTTAAAACACCTCTCTTCTTGCATTTTCTCCATGCTTTTAACCTTGAACCACCATTTAAGGATGAAAGGATGGAAAAAATGAGTTAACTAATAATTTCAAACTAAGTGGTATGGAAGGGGGAGCTGAAGAGGCATATTTTGGCATGTGTGGGGCCCATTTGGCTAGTGAAAGGTAGATATGAGCTTTAAAAAGGGCCTTCAAGGATATGAAATGCCTAGTAATGTCTTATAATGAGAATGGGACCTTTAAAAAACATTTATAAATAATGAAATAGTATAATATTCACATTTAAAAATGTTTTCAATTCAAATAGACTCATATTAAGGACTTAAGGATCTTAAAAGGGGGCAATCAAAGCTTGAAGCAAGCTTAAACAAATAGGCTATAAAAAATTACCTTCAAACAAATTACTAAGGTCTATAATATGGACTAAATTAAGCTTGGACACCCTTCATGTTGATTAAAAAGTCTCTCTCATAAAGAATAGCTTGAAATTAGCCCATTTATTGTAAGAACCAATAACCCTTAGATGTCTAAATACCCTTAGTTTTAACAATAGATCCTCAATATCATCAAACAAGGTTAATTCCATTATTTTAACCCTAAAATAAACATTTAAACTCCATTTATTAATAAAATACCATGATGGTGATCAATGATATCACCTAAAGACCCAAAACATCTAGGACATTGATGTAGGAACATCAAAAAAATAGACCTCTTCTTATGTGGTTCAAAGTCATAAATTGGTAGGAGGTCAAAGTTAGTCAACTTTGTCATGAAATGATGGGAAGGATCCAATGGGATCCATATAATGTCCTATAAGTCATATAGATTACTAAGAATGAGTTCTATGGGTGTTAGGATTTTTCCCTCTAAAACTAGGAATTCAAAAATTCAAATATTAAAATGAGTCTAGAAGGGTGAAATAAATGTAAGGAGTGTTTATATGAGTAAATTGGGTATAATTAAATCATTTCAAGGGTGTTTTAACTCACATAGGATTAATTTATCAAGTTAGAAGTCATGAACTAGCTATGTAACCTTACCCATACATTAGGTTGACAAGAAAAGAGGTGGTTTGTAACTAATTTGATAACCAACGTTAAGGTTGGTGAAAAAGGGAAGATGTTACAAAAATGTGAGAGAGAGGAGGATGTGATAGAGGAGGTAATAGGGGAGATAGATAGCTACAAAAAAAATAGGGGAATTTGAAAATGAATATATATACAAAACCCTCATGGAAGGTGATAAGTTCTGATTTTGGATGATAATGTAATGTTGTTTACTTCAAATGAGTAAATAAATGTGTTTATATGGTATTTAACTCTCCTTATATAGTTAAATTACTATTTTTATTGATGAATACAATGTTTAAACCCTTAAATTAGCATACAATCCTTCTAGGTGTATTATTACAAGCTTACCCAAATGTATACATGTCACCATTGTGAAAGAACATGGTTTGAAAGATCAGTATCCTAGGTAATCATGTGGATGATAATTTTTAGTGTAATTTGGTGTGATGTTAAACCTTTAGACCTTGATAAAATTTCCTTGTAAGATCATATGTAAAGGTTGATAACTATGTTTTAATTTTGTGTTTATTCCTTAGAATCACAAGAGGCACTTAAACAATGATATTTTTTATGATGTGTTGAATGTGACAAGATGTATTATATAAGTATGAATATATTTTTTTAAGGTAAAAGGAACATGTTTGTGTTTGTGTGTTTTCAGATCTAGGGTTTGAAACTATGGATTGTGTAAATGCTTGGTTAACATAACATAATAAAGAGACAAGTTGAAAGGTAGAGTAATAAATTTTAAAGTGTTTTAGGTGTTAATAAGATAATGTAATAAAATTAAAATGGCAAAAATAACCTTGTAACAAAGTGCAAACCCTCAGGTAATTGTAAATACTTTAACAACCTTGTATTCCCTTACACAAGCAAACTGTGTGAAAACATGACTATTAAACCTATGTTAAAACGAGGATAAGAGTATTTAAATAAGGATAATTGACTTTAAAAGGTGCATATCATGATTAATGATGGTATTTTATTCTTAAATAATTGAAAATCCTTGTTTTGAAACATAAGGTAACAAGTATCAACTTCTAGGTTTGGACATGTAGCATTATGATTCAAAACCTATCAATACATGTATAGAAAGTGGTTAGGACATGATAAAAGTGGTAAAAATATTTTTTAAGGTTAATTTATCATATAAAAACCTAAATTAGGTCTCATGTTGTCTTAAAACAAGTTTAAACTAAATACATTATGGTTCCTTCATTGCCTTGTATAGTTAATAAAAGAACCCATATTTGACTATGATTTGGTTGTTTTAGACATGAAATGGATTAGAGAGGGGTTATAACCTATGATATATTTTTAATAATGCTAAAAAATATTTTTTTTTGTAAATTTTATCATTTCAAACCTTCTACAACTCAAGTTATGGAATTCTATAGACTCTCGGCCTATGCAAGAAGGGGAAAACCCTAGAACTAGGGTTTTAACATTTTAGAGAGCTCTAACTAGTAAAAAATGCTATTTTTTTAATTTTAATTTTAATATCATATGGAAATATAATAAATTGTTTTGGGTCAGAAATTTTATGGATAGGTACATATTAGATAATAAAGGGTTTGGAATAGTGTTAATTAGGCCTAAAAAGAGGGGTGACTTCTAAAGGAAGAGATAGATAGAAATAGATATGAGTAATGAAAATTTAATATAAGTTTAAAAAACATGTATGGTGCCTATAAATGTTACTAATTATAGTTAAAAGTGCATATATAGGACAAAAAAAAATAGAAAAGTCTAAAAAAAGGCTAGTAGCCTTGAGAAGTCAAAGTAAACATGTGTGGAAAGGGGTGTTGAATGGTTATCAAAAGAGTTTAAATGGATTATTAAAGGTATGAGAGGATGATTTAATTTAATCCATTCAAGGATATTTATTTATTTAACCTTAGATCAATAATTAGTCCTTGAGACCTAAGAGGTGTGCCTAGTGGAAGAACTAGTGAAAGAGTTGATTGTTCAAAGGAGACTAGTGTTAAGAGATGAGGTAAAAGTGAATATGATTGGTTTTAATAGATTTAAAAATACACCAAGAATATATATATGAGGCTATTAATCCCAAAAAACATGAAAGATATTGATATGGAGATGGAATCTTGAAGATCAAACCATTAAGTAATTATGACCAGTTAGGTTTAGAATTAGATGGTGATGTATTGGTGACCTATTCCACTTTAAATATACATAATTTGGTATCATATAATGGTAATATTTATTAAATTTTTTTTTTAGTTCTTTATAATTTGTCTATTTAAAAATTGATGAAGCATATTATGAGTTATGCATAAGATAACACCTTGTAGGGTATTGAGGAAGAAGAATATTTCAAGTATGATTTATTAAGGTTAGAATAGAGGAATATAATGTTGATAAATAGAAGAGATACAACCCCAAATTCCTATGAGAAAGGACTAGAATATAGTCAAGAAAGACTAGAAGAGATAGAGAGAAAAAAGAGCATTGGATCTCAAAGAGAGGAGAGACAAGAGTAAAGACTCTACAAGAGAGTCAATGAGGATAAGAAGAGGTCATAGATTGAGTAAAAAATAAGAGGAAATTCCCAATATATTTATAAGAGGCAAGGTTGATCAACTTGCTAAGAGAAATCTTGAAATAGGCCTCAAAAGCAAAGAAGAATTGAGAAGATGGATATACAAAGAGAAGTAGAAGACATAATAAGATAATTTATGAAAGATATATAGATGATAGATATAATGATGAAACTCATAAGAGAACCAAAAAACCAATGGGCTAGTTGGAATGTGAGAAGAAGGGTGAAATGGCCACTTGAGTCACTTGTGAAATAAATAAGGCACAAGATGAGGGTCTTGGAGAGTGAGAAGAAGAAAGAGAAGGAAGCCCAAAGAGGCATGAGAAGAGAGATGTTACCAAGTGAGAAACAAGATAGAGAGATAAATAAGAGGGTTCCCATTGAAGAGAACAAGAAGGAGAGAGAAGTGACAAGAAGATCACATGATAATGAAGACAAGAGGAGAAGATGGAGAGTGTAAATGCCAAATACATTCAAAGAGACTATGTGGTCTCTAATTTTGTATGCTAACATTGATTTCAAGTTTGTGCTTGTAATTATGAAGACAAGTTTTGTGAAGTCCATGAATGAGGCCTCAAATTTTTTGAAGGATGGGCTAAGGACATCACCCATCAAGTGGAAATGTGATGACAAAGAAAAAGAACCTCTCATAGAAGATAAAGTGAAGAAAGTTGAAGGCATTCCAAATGTTGAAAATGAATAGAATGATGAGTTCTATGATTCACTACCTTGTATAGCAATTGAAACCAAATAAATAATAAACCAAGAAGAAATGAAGGTCACCCATGAAGACATGAAGGAATACATAAGATTTCAGTAATTGTATTTAGAGGAAAATTAATGTTTAAACAATGATTTTGATTACATCTATGAATAATAAAAGGCTAATATGAATATTGGGAGAAAGAATGACAAATTTTAGCCCTAAAAAAGAGAATGAGGGAATGGATTTATATGGCCTAAGTGGCTGAAACAAATAGGTGATGATAAGAATGAGGTGAACCTCGAATAAGAGGTCAAACAAGGCAAATGTACAAGTGGAAATCAAGCACAAAATGCAAATTACATCAAGTTGGCATGGTATGTAACCAAGGCATGAGGCATAAGAGTTATGAAAATAAAAATAATTGGAAGCTGAAGAAGGTACAAGGAAAAAAATGGGTGGGAAAGAAAATGGAAGGATCATATTATAGGTGAATCCCAATGAAGCATGAAGATTGAAGAATATAGCAAGCCTCTGAGGCAAACAAGAGAGGGAGAGAAATCAAACCCATCAAATGATATGAAGGTGCACCCAAGTATGCTATAATAGGAGTGAATGTATTTTCAATATTTGTTTTTAAAAGTTGTATATGATGATATATGTGATATTGATTATAATTATGAAGATATCTTGTGTATAGAAACAATGGCATTGATGAATGAGTATGTAACAAAGAAAAATGAGGATGAAGCACCTTAAATAATGATTGAGAATCATTACACATAACATGAGGATGCAAATATGACTCTAAAAAATGAGGGATTATAAGTTGAAGATAAAGATCAAGTTGCCCAAGGGAATAAATAACAATGTATACCAAGGTTTGATGAGGATTTTGAAGAAGTGGATGCACTCAAGTTACAAGAAGAGTTGGAGATGTTGTAGGAAATGTTAATTCCATCCAAGAGGATTAAAAAAATTGAAGTAAAATAAGAAAAATTTGAGGATTAATGCCAAGAAACATCAAAATAAGAGAAATAAATGGATGTACAAAGAGTTGTGCACACAAAGATGCAAGAAAGCAAGTAAAGGGAGTGTGAGCAAGCAAATAAGGTGAGTTACTCAGTTTTTCAATCTCAATCTAAGTTTAAATTTGATAATAATGGATATAAAAGGTCAAAATGGGTCAAATAAAATTGTACTATGTTTTGGAAGAGAGGAACAAGAAGTTGCTCTTGCATAGTGAGGAAGGTGATACGAAAAGGTAGCAAAGTGTGAATAATTTTGAAGAAGAGGAAACAAAAGAGAGTATATATGATAAGAGGATATATATATATATATATATACATGCATAAGAAGCCATTAGATATTAATGAAGAATATGATAGCATGAAAAATAAGAAATAAACATTAGACAAGCAAGGATCAGGTGAAAATAATGAGGAAACAAGCTATCAAAAAATCATGAGGAATAAGAATGATCATAAATTGGTTGAAACTAAAAATTATGAAGGGAAAATACACTTTTACAAGAGATAATATGCATAAAATATAGAGCTATGGAAATTAGAACACCTTAAAGATGTAGAAGATGCATGGATAAGAGAGATAGATAAAGACAAAAGGAAGAAATGCAAGATTTTGGCAAAAAAAAAGGAACAAGAAAGGATTATCAATAGAAAATCAAGCTTTAATTACCCTCAAATATTTAATTGGAAGGTATGGAATAAGAATGGTGGCACAAGTTTTCTCCCTCCTAGGGAGTATGATGTAGGAGCATCAAATAAATACACCTCTTCTTATGTGTTTCAAATTCATAAGTTGGCAAGAAGTCAAAGTTAGTCAAAATTTTCATGAAATGATGGTAATGATCCTCTAGGATCCCTATGATATCTTATAAGTCATAAATATTACTAGGAATGAGTTATATTGGTGTTAGGAGTTTTCCCTCCAAAACTAGGAATTTGAACATTTAAATATTAAAATGAGTCTAAAAAGGTCAAAAGCATGTAAGGAGTGTTTATATGAGTAAATTGGGGTTAATGGGGTCTAATTAAGTCATTTAAAGGGTGTTGTAACTCATATAGAGTTAATTTATCAAGTTATAAGTCATGCATTAGCTATGTAGCCTCACCCATATGTTGGGTTGATAAGAAAGGAGGTGGTTTTATAACTAATTTGATAAATAATGTTAAGGTTGGTGAAAAAGTGAAGGTGGTACATAAATTTTAGAGAGAGGATGATTTTATATAGGAGAGAATAGGGGAGAGAGAAATAAAGAGATCTCCCAAAGAAAAGAGGAGAATCTAAAAATGAATGTATATATAAACCACTTATGGAAGGTGATAAGTTCTGATTTTGGATGATAATGTAATGTTGTTTAATTAAAATAAATAAATAAATGTATTTTTTTGGTGTTTCACTCTCCTTTTATAGTTACATGATTGTTTTTATTTATTAATACAATGTTGAAACCCTTGAATTAGCATACAGTCCTTCTAGGTGTATTGTTGTAAGCTGGCCCAAATGTATACAGGTCATAGTTGTGAAAGAATATTGTTTGAAAGAGAAATATCTTAGTTAATCATGTGGATGATCATTGTTAGTGTAATTTGGTGTGATTTAAATCCTTCACACCTTGATAATAGGTCCCTTTAATATCATACATAAATGTTGATAATTATGTCTTAATCTTTTGTTTATTCTTTAGAAGCCCAAGAGGCACTTTAATAGTGAGAATGGTCATGATGTGTTGAACATGACAAGATAAAATATATAGGTATGAATATATTTTTTTAAGGTAAAATTAACACATTCAAATGCATTCATTCAAATTAAACACACACACACACACACACACACACACACACACACACACACACACACACACACACACACACACACACACACACACACACACACACACACACACACACACACACACACACACACACACACACACACACACACACACACACACACACACACACACACACACACACACACACACACACACACACACACACACATTTGTGTGTGTTTTTAGACCCAAAGTTTGAAGCTGTAGATTGTGTAAATGCTTAGTTAGAGTAACATGATCAAGAGACAAGTTGAAAGGTGGATTAATATATTTTAAAGTTTTTTTGGTGTTAATAAATAGTGTGATAAAAGTAAAGTGGCATAAATAACCTTGGAAAAAAGTACAAACCCATAGGTAAGTGTTAATACTTTGACAACCCTGTGTTCCCTTACACAAGTAGACTATGTGAAAACATGACTATTAAACCTAAGTTAGAATGAGGATAAGATTATTTAAATAAGGATAAGTTATTTTAAAAGGTTTATAGAATTATTATTTATGTTATTATATTATTATAGAAGTGAAAATCCTTGTTTTAAAACATAGGGCAACAAGTATCAACGTTCAGGTTTGGATAGGTAGTATTATGATACAAAACCTACCAATACATGTATAAAGAGTTGTTAGGACTTAATAAAAGTGTATAAATTTTTTTAAAGGTTCATTGAGAATTTATAGACCTAAACTAGGTCTCATGTTGTCTTAAAACAAATGTAAACCAAATAGTTGCATTATTATTCCTTCACTACCTTGCACAATCAAAAAACAAGAACACATAATTGACTGAGATTTTGTTGTTGATTAGAGAGAGTTTATAAACTATTTTATAAGGAAAATAATATTAAAACAGAAATTTTTGTGTAAATTTGATCATTTTAGACCATCTACAACTCAAGTTATGGAATTTTATAGGCTCTCGACCTGTATAGGAAGGGAAAAATCCTAGAACTAGGGTTTTAGCATTTTAGAGAGTTCTGACCATTGAAAAATCTTGAAACTTTGTGATTTAACTTTTCTTGTCATATGGAAATATAATAATGTGGTTTGGTTCAGATATTTTATGGATAGGTATGGATTTTACAATAGAGGGTTTGGAATAGGTCTAATTAGGCCTAAAAAGAGGGGTGATTTATAAAGGAAGAGATAGCTAAAAAGGGAGATGCATAATGAAAATTTAATATAAGTTTGAAGGACATGTATGGTACCTATAAAGGTGAATAATTCGTGTAAAAAGTGCATATATAGGTCAAAAAAATAGAAGAGGATAAAAAAAGGATACTATACTTGAGAAGTCATAATAAGCATTTTGTGTGGAAAGTGGTGTTGAAGGGTGATCCAAGGAGTTGAAATAGGTTATGATAAGTATGATAGGACCATTTAATTCCATACATTAAAGGATATTTATTTATTGAAAATTATATCAATAATTAGTCCTTGATACCTAAGAGGTGTGCCTAGTTGAAAAACTAGTGAAAGAGTTTATTTTTTAAAGGAGACTAGTGTTAAGATATGAGGTAAGAGTGAATGTGATTGGTTTTAATAGAGGTCCAAAGACAAAAATAATTGTTTATATAGATTAAAAGGTATATGTACAATTTAATGAGGATATTAATCCCAAATAACATTAAAGATATTGGTATGTAGATGGAATGTTGAAGATCAAACCATCAAGTAATTGTCCCTAGTCAAGTTTAGAATCAGATGGTGATGTATTGGTGACTTTTCCCACTTTACCTCTACATAAAAAATATAATGATCAAAATCAGACTCTATGACACCTCTAATAGTGTTAAAATACTTCAATAATCAATTTAGGAGACATCATCACTCAGGAGATCACCATGTGTAGGCTTAGGTGGGTGTCATAAAATTGTTTTACCTATAGGGGTTAGAATTTGTCCTAAGAGGCCAAATTTTCAAAAAAAAATTGTGACTCTCATGGGTGACCATCCTATTGGTCAAGATAACCCATTCACTTTTCATGATAATGATGACTAAACATGACTCACGATTTGAGATCCCTCTCTTAGAATACCAAATAAATAACACTTAATGACACCTCATAGAACTAGAAAAATAACCACAAAACACACATAAAGTAAACCAAAGAAATAAAACCTAAACCTAAGAAGAAACAAGTCAAGATACCAAAAACAAGGCAACTAACTATAGACTTATGCTAACCACTTATTGATATAAGAAACAAAACTATATATAACTAACCCTAGATTAAATTCTTTCCTTTGGGATCAAATCAAAAAATTCTTTGGTCACTATGCCACCATGAGGTATGTTTTCCATGTATTTATTTGGGTCTAATTAGGTAGTGCTCATTAAATGAGGGATCCCACTTACATGTAGTGGAATTATCATGTTCATGGCTTCTTGAAAAAGTATTTGGACCTTATAGCTCCATCCCTAGGTGCATGGGTTGGTTACATGAGTCAATAACCCAATCATACTCATTATAAACTTGTTTTCCTTGCATGATCAATTTTATTCTACCTCCTTCATGAGCTACTCCTAATTTTTGGTGTTCCTATGTAGTGATTACATTGAAAAATCAATTGGTAAGCTTTGATTAGTGTCTTCATTCTACTCATGAGACTCAAAATTATTAATTTCTATAGTGTTCCTTTTGAGATATTTATAAAAATTCTCATGGGGTAGAGGTTTACCATCTAATCTTGAACAAAGGTTTTCCAAGTCTTCCCAAAATGCCATCTCTTCATGATCATTTAGAAAGATATGATTTCCTTCTCATTCTCCCCATTTACATGTGAAGCATCATGCTAATCAATATCATGTTCTACTACAACTTGGTCATCCTCATCTTCAGCTGATAATGACATCTTAGTAATCCACTCAATCTCCAGATCATATTATCTTGGTGTTTCTAAACTTGAATTATCTTCTTCACTTGAAACCTTAACCTATTGTATTAATTCACCATCCCAAGTTATCATGTTGAGTTATTTTATTTCACCTAATATTTAATGGTACAACTACTACCAATGATCTTCTAAATCATTTGGGATGTTTTGAGATTAAATAATGGTCTCATGTGAGTTGTTTTCATGGTTGTTCCCTAGAAAATTAGTTACATGATTTTTGCCTTCATTCACTTCACCATCATGTCATTGTGACTACTTCATATCCTTCATTTTTCCTTCATGTTTAAATTTTTATTTACTAGGATGAATGGTTTTACTAATAAAAATATCCTCATCATAGGTTTTTGAGGTGTTTTATTTTAAGGTGTTCTTAAAATTTAGTTACAACTGCAACATGATCTAACTCTTAAAGGACTGCCACCTCATTGATCATCCTTGACATATTTTTTCCCACACTTATATTCCTAAAATTTTTATTCAATACACTTGGTTTATATTCATAAGAGGAGAAGGTGGGAGGTAAATGTACCTCATTATATTTTTTGATAGCTACTAAAGTGATCTTCCAACTTGGATCCTTAGGAGTATCAACCTTAGACACTAGATTCTTCTTCTTCCATTGTTCATTTTCCTTATCAAATAGAGATGTACCTTGATGCTCATGAATGGTTTTATCATGGAAGAATAATGGGGAATTTGTAAAATCTGAGACCTCTTAAACTATAATCCATACCTTTCTCTTCTTTTGACTTGGAGTATGCATAAGATAAGGTTCCCTTTTAAGGGAAAGGATAACATAGCTTGGTGTTCTACCCAATGAAAACCTCAAATCTAAATTTATTATACACTCTTGAGAATGCATGGGTGGATTTTGAAGGGGATCTAGAACACATGGATATTGATAAAGAGTATGAGAATGAAGGCAATCTACACTTTGAGTGTTTAGTAAGGTTGAATATGAAGATTGGAGAGTGGACTAGGCTTGATTATGACTCCTAACTCATGTCCATACTTGTATACCATGTAAGACAAATCCAAGGATAAGTATCCCTCTATCTTGGCCATAAATTCAATAGACAAACATACAGAAAAATGAGGTGATAATTATATAATAATGATATCTTTTGTAATTAAGAGCTTGGGGTAGGCATGAAAGGCAGGTTATAGTTTTTTGATAGGGCCAAATTTTCATTTAGTTAATCCATTTAATTACAATTCGACTTTAGAGGTAGGCTCATACACTAAATTCAAGCTATCAACCACTAGCTTAGGGATAACTAAATTGCTTGCCCTATAATTAAATAAGCAATTATGAACTAAGAAATCTCTAATGATCATAGAGGTAAGAAAATGAGATGGAGTGGTCACCTTGGCTAGTTGATCTTAGTTTTTATGGGTGTTTTGTTGATGGATAAGGACTTGGTGTTCAAATTCATTATACTACTTAAGACATTCCTTCAATTTATTTATTTCCTCCTTTAGCTTCTCAATCTCTAAGCTCAAATCATGATTTCTTGGTTTAGGATGAATATAAGGAATGCCATGATTATTTAGGAAGATAATAAGGTTTCTAAGGAGGTGAAAGACATTCCTAATCAGGTTTATAATATTAGAAATAATGAGGCTCATTATAGGGATAATAATGGTTTTCATAAGGTTGATAGGGTCCATAATGGAGTTGATGTGGGTCATAGGGATACTAATAATGAGTTGAATGATATAATTTTGCCTCATAGGCATCCATAAGTCATGATGAGGTATATTCATAACAATTTAAAACATGAACAAGAACTACTATTAACCTTGATATGATAACTTATGATGCCTTATAATATGAAATCTGACTCTAATTTTGGTCCTCAAGTGGTTAAAGTTATTTGAGATGAATACAAGGTTGTAAATGAATGCTCCAATGCTTGAATACCATCCCATTAGGTGTGCCAAAAATTTTATCAACCCAAGTTATACCCTATGAAGGTGATTGTTCAAATCTACTTCAAACTTAGACTAATATGCGAATGGCATAAGGTTATGCGTGACCTTATAATTAGATTAGACCTCTAGACTATGGTTATATCTCCCCTCATACATCTATTTAGGCTCAATTCACTAAGACTTATTACTATTAGGGTGAAAATGGATAGATATTACATAAAATAAATCTACTCTAAGGTGTGGTGATGTACTAATATGATCATTCATCCACTCAATTGGACTCCTAAAAATAATAGTGGACTAAAAAAGAAATTGAAAAACAATATTAAAAATTACCTATGCAAAAGTGTTTCATGTGGATGCTATATTAGTTAGATAGAGTAAAAATTCCATGACAAGAAGGTATTCTATAAGTCTCTTACCAGTTAGATCACACTTCAAACTCTATCACCAACACTTCTACACACCACATAACCTACATAATACAACCTATTGGCATCTAGGTGAAAAATAACCTATAAAGGAGGGAAATCCATCACATATGAAAATAAACACAAGTATAATCACACTAGATATCATCATGAAAGACATGCAATAGTTTATTCATTAATCCAATAGGTTCATCAAGTACAAAACTAGGAAATGTTTCCTCATACCCAAGTAAAGGATACAAATCAAGGCCTTAAGGCCTAAATAAAAATAAAAAAGGTAAGATAAAGAGGGGTATAATTCCATGGAGGAAAGAGGTATGGGTCATAAATGACTGTAGTCAACTCCTATTCTAGTTATAATTAGTTCCACAGTCTTTCAAATGACTCTCCATGCATTGGGCTCTTTAACGAGCCCTTTCTCCATTAAGGTGGAGTGGTGGAGGTTAAATCTGACTTATTCAAGGCATAACCACACCAAAAATACTCAATAACTCCTATTTATGGTAGTTAAAAGGTATAATTTGGGGGTAATTAGTCTTTATGAGGCATTGAGCAACCCATGACCCTTTATGCATGCTGAATAACCTTGAGAAACTACTCTCATATCCCATTATTACCATTAAGTTCATTTCTCACCCCTTAATATTTAGTTACATGAGTGATAACCTTGAATTAACTCCCTTAATATCCTCTCTATGCTGAACTTCGACTCTCTTTATTGACCAAGTAGGACAAATAGGCCAATAAGGCCTAGTAACTTGACTATTAGTGCTTGGTTTCCATGAAATCCTTTATTAGACCTTAAGATCATATGAATAACCATGTTAAAATCCTAAAAAAGTGTTTCATACCATGATTCAAATCCTCAAATCATTACACACATGCAACCCTATTTTACCTAGGTAACTAGGCTACTTTCTCTCTCATGTTCATAGACTGACTATTTGGAGGAGACTTATAGAGGCATTTACAGGCTTATTTTTGGATAGCTAGTGTCTTGGGAAGATAAACAATCCTTAAACCTTCCCCTCATATTACTAACCCAAGTTATTCCTTACTAAATCTATAGCTTGGAGGTCTTGATGTATGACTATAGCTTGGAGGTAAAGGAAAATAGGTCTAATCTAAGACACTATTCAACCTTGTTACACTATAGATCTGATCATCAACCTTTGACACTTTATATAACATGCATAAGATAATTCATCAATATATAAGTGTAGAAAGGACATGCTAAGGGATGATTAATACCACTTATACACATTTGAACAAGCATATACACACTATAAATCAATCATAGACAATATTAAATAGTCCACTTTATTGATTTAAGAGGTTGCAAATCTCAATCTTGGTAGAGTTTCCTCATGCCCAAGAGATAAATCTAAAAAAAGGCTAAAATATTGAATATATAGAACATGAGAAGAGAACAAGCCAAAATAATGGCATAGAGGAGAGAAGAAAGAATCATATAAACATTAACTCAATTAAAAATTTAGTTACAACTTGTAACAAATAGTCCTCAAGTCATTTCTCCTTGTCTAGTGCCTTTCATGCTCCTTGAATGAGTTCTTTGGCATTGAAAACAAGGTGGTGGGCCATAATTGACTCATCCAAACTCCTTTGGAATCATGTTATTCCATTATTTATCAAATATATACTCTTAACATAAGATCAAGTTAAGTGAGTGATTCCTTCTTGCATGAAGAATATGGAATATACATTTATTACCACTCTAAGATCAGTTAACTCATGATAAGGACTAGTTAAGCATGTGAATGATAGTTATGACTAGTTATGCATAGAAATTACACTTAAAGACTATTAGCTCATGTTATTTCTAGTCAAAGGTTAGTTATGTGTCATGATCAATCCACATGAACTCATTTCAAATAACCTTATACACCATATTCACTTTAGGGTAAGTGCACAAAGTTGGGGGAAAAATAGTGGCCTACCAATGGATTTGATTTTATTGAAATTTTAGAAATCTAAAATTCTATAGATAATTTGAGATATCTACACTCCAAATTTTAAGATGGTATAAGAACATGAAATGTACAATTTCGATTCTAGTTTCCAAAGCACTATTTTTTTCAAAATGATTAAATATAACTAGGTCAAACATCTAAATTTTGAAGAGGAAATCCTATTTGTTTTTAAAAATAGAGTAGATAGATGACCATGTGGTGTACCATCTTTAGAAGCATTTAATATTATTTGAAACCATTTGGGGAAAATTTAGATAAGATCTTCTATTTTTTGAATTATATTTTTTAAATTTTTCAATGAATTTTGTAATTAAATAGATCCTAAAAATTGACAAAAAAAATGGATAGTCATCCGTGTGATGCACCTAAATACCTCAAAAAATGAAAATTAATTTTTTTTAATGTGTGTAAAATTAGGCTTAGTTTGTGACCATATAACTTATTTTTCACTTGGATCAATGAAAGACAAATTACATGAACATATATAGGCATGTATGTTTCTAGCATGTAGTTGCCTAAAAAAGGTATAGTCAGAAATCAATATAGTTTGAAACCTTAAATTAGTCCAAAAATTATAAAAATCATATTTTTGAAAAGAGGAGAGAATTCTCATCATGATGGTATTAAGTTTTTGAATTTTCATGTTGAAATTATTAGTATATTTATCAATCAGAGTTGAATTTTGTTATTTTTATTATAACTTTCAAAACTTGACTTTAGATTGATAGGTCCAAGCCATTGGCTCAAGAATTCAAGCCATTCCTTAGCCAAAAAGGTGTAGTATTTGAATTAAAATTTAAATAGTGTGATTATGTTAATGTATAATGTGATTGCATTAATAGATAACATGATCACATTAATAGCTAACATAATCGCATTATTGTAAAAATAATAACATGATCATGTTACTATTGTTTTTCACATTAAAGAAACAAACATGTAAATGGAATGAATGTTGGTTAATATTTAATGTGATCATGTTATTTTTATTTTACACATAAAATCATGTGTGAGTTGAACATAAAGGCAACTTTGGCCAAAAGCTTATTGTATAAATAATAACATAATCATGTTACTATTGTTTTGCACATTAAAATAGTGAACATGTAGATGAAGTGAATGTTGGTTAAAAGGTAACACTATTGTATTCATATTATTTTTCACATAAAATCATGTGGTAGTTTCACATGAAGGTAGCTTTTGGTAGAAGCTTATATTTGCTACTCTAAATGTTAAGTTGTTACATTTATTTTCTTATACTTTAAATTTATTTTAGTAAGTATAATAAATTAGGGTCACTCTACATCTAATAGAGTTTCTCTCATAGCTACATTCCTTATGACATAGAAAATAATATTTCAAAATCCAATATAGTCAGTATCTGGGCATTTATAGGGTCTAGGTATCAAACCTAGGGATTTCAGTACATAACTTTTGCAATTGATATCCATTTTTGGTAAAAATATAGTCGTTTTTAAGGTTTGTGTGCCTTTTAAATTTATTATTATAATTTATAGGAGTCCTAGGTTTATCAAAATTTAAGTTTGACACTAATTACTTTGAACTTGATCCAAAGTGGTGTGATTGGGGTAGTGTAGGTCATATTGATAACATGCACACATCAAATGACCAATTTTTGTTAATTTCACTTATTCATCATCCCTCCCTCATCCTTGATCACTTTTTACTCATACCTCATTACTCATAATCACTCTCTCATAATTCATCATTGTCCCTAATCACTACCTCATTGACCCTCACTATCCCTAGTCATCTCTAATCATTTCTTTATCATCCATAATCACTCCTCCATTAACCCTCACTATCCCTCATCATCCCTAATAATTACATCCCTATCCTTCATCATCCCTAATAAATATTTCCTCATCCCTCATCATCCCTAATTACTTCCTCATCCTTAATCACACCTTCCTCATCCCTAATCACTCCCTCATTGACCTTCATTATTTCTCATCATGATCCAACAATCAAAATCTTTGGTTGAAAGATAATTTAAGAAAAAATAACAACAAAATTATAATAATGCTATCTCTGAGAAGATACATTTTATTGATCAAATTTATGGATCTAAACATATGCCTATCTTTGAGAAGAGATTTCTAATTTCCATTTTAGGTTACATCTTCATTTATACACATTTTTAAAGTATGAGGAGGATTTGGAAGGTCACCAATATTGAGGGAGATTAAGTGTTTTGACTTTTATGATTTACAACAATATAGAATTTGAGGAATTAATATTTTTATAAACTTATTATTTTTAGACTACACTACTAAAATTGAAAATTAGGGCACATTCATTTGGTTTTTGGGGGTCAAAACCCGCCTAAAAAATATTGGTGCCATCTCACATGATTCTCCTCATTATTCACTTTCCAATAGTTCAAACAGGGAGTCAAACAAAGCTATGCTACAAAATGTATGGCTCCTAGAAGTTCTACCACCAATTGGGGTAGAACCATCACCTAAATTATCACCTAAAATGTTGCTCAGATCACATCATCTCTAATCACTTGGGATTATCATCCCTAATCACTCCTTAATTAAATATCACCATCCCTCATCATCCATAATCACTCCCTCCTCATCCCTAATAATACCTGATCAATATTTCTTCATCCCTCACCATCACTAATCATTCCCTCATTAACACTCACCATCCCTCATCACTCTATCATTGATCCTCACCATCCCTCACCATCCCTAATCAGTCCCTCATCATTTTAAATAAGTATATACTCTAAATATATATTTGATTCCAATCATATGTTTTTTAATCCATTATAATATAAATTAACTTATTTATAGGACTTGTTATATTGTCAATACCCATTCATGAAAGTCAATTTTATTACTAAATAAATTGGATGATCTTCCAAATTTATAGTCAAGTAAAATAAGTACTAACACAAAATAGAGTATGAATTTTAGTTCATCAAATTATCTTTTTTGTGCAATGGATTATATGAACCTTTCTTCATTTCCAGCTTTGATAGTTTTTTTTAAAGGATAAAAATTAAACACAAATATCTTGTATAATTTTCTAATTATAAGAAGATTTGAATCGGATGCAAAGTTATTTAGTGTTTCACATTCCTTTATGACTTGAATCTTGGTAAAGTTCACACATGCACTCTTTTTGTGTGTAATTCATCCCAAATATTTTATCTCTTTCATTAAAAATGAACATTTATTCATGTTATAATAAAAATATGTTTTTTCAAAATGTGAAACACTAGTTCAACATGGTGTAGATGTCCATCCCATGTTTTCTAAAGATTAAGATGCCATCAAGGTAGATTAAAAAAATGGCATAGGTAAAGGGCATAAGGATGTCATTAAACACATTGAAATTAATTAATTAGTTACATGATTTAACCTAAAAGGCATAACCAACTATTCAATCAATCCTTCCTTTGTTTTAATGCTATATTCGAAATGTCTAGAGGTTTACCATGAATATGGTGATACCCAAACTTAAGATAAATTATGGAAAATACTTATATAGCATGGATATGATATAAAAATGCCTTAATACTTATATGATTATAATAGTTATTCATTTTAATCTCATTAATTTTTTTAATTGATTCACAATGTTAGCATAGACATAATTGAGCTTTTAAAAGGCAATGATTTGGGCATGATGTGTCCATTATCCATGATTTCATGGATATACCACTTTATCTATTCATTTTATAGAAATGATATTTTTTTAAAATGGGTTTGAGGTATAGGTAGTTATGAGATCAAATCAATAGTATTGTTTAGTATATAATATGTAGGAACTTATTTAGGTGACTGAAAGATATCCTTGTATTCATCTAGTTTATGGTTCAATTATTTTATCTTTTTTATTTTTGGATAAAACACACTATTATATGGTGACATAAGGATCTTATTACATTTACTTCTTACCATCAAGAGTATACTTATTACTATAACTAACAAGATTCTTGTACTTCCTAGCACTAATGATTGAAATATTATGAACTAACTACAATATATGGTATTTTAGATCATGACAATCAATCACAATATGTCAAGGATTTAATTCATAAACTACATGTAAATGGTAAATATATGATTAAAAACATGTATAAAATCACACACCTCTAATGGTGAGATGCCACAAAGGATTACATCTTTAAATTTTTTGATTTTTTACACCAAGTGACACTACTAGGTGATCCATTTTTAAGGCCTACACTAGACCATACACTATAATATGTTTGTAGATGATGTATAAATTTCAATTTCAATTTTAAAAAATATGATTTAGGAGAAATTAAATTCTTTTGACTTCCATTAGAAATTATGAAGTGTATTGGCTCACCATTTATCTACATTTGTTAATGAAATATATTTTTAATTCATATAATCTCTTGTTAGGGGAAGTAGAGATATTTTTAGTATCAGCCATATCATTGGTTTCATAATCTATTATCTACTTACCTTTTTACAGTGATAGATAACATGTACCCACATCTTGATATGTGAAATTAGAGATATCATAGTGTGACACTATTCGTTGGATTGAATATTGAAGTTATGAATTAAGCATAACTTTCTAATCTTGGACTACTTGTTTTAATAATTTGAAAATTATTTTCCACTCTCTGGTATGATAAATCAATCAATATACATATAAATATAATTCCTTCAATGTAGTTATTTAGATAATAAAGTGTCCTCATATTTAAATTAATTGATTGGTTTTAGGAAATCACATAGCTTAGTGATATTCATGTATTTACTACCCATTTTTTGTGTTATGGTGGTTTTACTTGCTTCTTTTTGTAGAAAATTATCAATTATGAATTACATCATTTCTAATAGGCCAATATTTTTTCATAGTTGTTAAATATTTATATTTAAAATTTTCCTCCACATCATTTCGATCACTATGTCTTATATTTGTGTTAGAACTCAACTCTCCACTTGTAGATCCTAGAATTGTTAAACCCCAAAAAAATACCACCATTGAGGTATTGGGTGGAGTGATTAAGGATGAGGAGGGCTAAGGAGAAATTGAGTAGAGATGATGAGGGATTTAATAGGTATGGTGAGGGTCAATCAGAGAGTGATTAGGGAGGATGAGAGAGTGATTAAGGATGATGAGGGATGTTGAGGATTAATGAGGGAGTGATTAGGAGAGATGAGATATGAGGAATAAGTGATTAGAGATGATGAAGTAGTGATTAGGTATGATAAAGGATGGTGAGGTATGATGAGGGAGTGATTATAAATGATGAGTAATGATCAAGATCAATAAGGGAGTGATTAGAGATGATTCAGGATGAGGAGGGAGTGATTAGGGATGATGAATCCATGATTAGGGATGGTGAGAACCAATGAGGGAGTGACTAAGGATGATGAGGGATGGTGAGATCAAATGAGGTGGTGATTAGGGACAATGAGGAATGGTGAGAGATAATGAGGGAGTAATTTGGGATGATGAGGGAGTGATTAAAGATTATGAGGGATGGTGAGGGTCAATGATGGAGTGATGAAGGATGAGGAGTGAGTGATTAGGGATGATGAGGGATAGTGAGTTTCAATGGGGGAGTAATTAGGGATGATAAGGGAGTGATTATGGAAAATGAATATTGATGATAGAGATGACTAATGATAGTGAGGGTCAATAAGGGAGTGATTAGGGAAAATGAATATTGATGAGAGAGTGATTAAGGGTAATGAGGAATGAGTAAAAAGTGATCAGGGATGAGGAAAGGATGAAGAACAAGTGAAATTAACATAGTATCCATTTTATGTGGTAAGGTCATCAATGTGACTTATGTTAACTCAATCACACCACTTGCATAAATTTCAAAGTGAGTGGTTTTAAAACTTCAATTTTGACAAAATTAAGACTCCTAGAAATGCCAAGAATCAATCTAGAAGGAACAAAAACCTAAAAAATGATTATATGTTTACAAAAAATAGACATAAATTAAAAAAATTATGTCCTAAAATCCTTAAGTTAAATACTTAGACCCTAAAAATGCCTAAGTACTACCCATATTGTATTTTGAAAAAATATTTTCCACATCAAAAGGTTTTAAATTGTGAGACTAACTCTACCAAATGCAAAGTGACCCTATTTTCTTATATTTACTAAAATAAATTAAAAAATTTAAAATTATACTTAATATTTAGAGTATTAAATATAATCTTCTGGCCAAATTTTCCTTCATGTGTAACTCTCACATGCTTTTATGTGTAAAATAATAGGAATGTAATCATGATATTAAAAATGCAATCACATTACCTATTAACTAGAATTCACTCAATCTACATATTTACTAATTTAATGTAAAAAATAAAAGTAACACAATCACATTATTATTTTTATAATAATATGATCATATTATCTATTAATATGATCATGTTTTACATTAACACAATCACATTATGGATCAATAACTACCGATCCATAATTTAAATAATACAATCACGTTATGTCAATAACATGATCACATTATTTAATAATGTGATATAATTATATTAATAACATTATCATTCCATTTAATAATGTGATCACATTATGTAAAATGTCCATGAAATTGTCCCCCAAATCCATGCACTTACCCTTCACTTGATTGACCAAGTAGGCCTATTAGGCTTATTAGGCCTAATAGCCTAACTTATTACACTTGATGAATCTGAAATCCTAATGAAACCATTAATAAATAAAAATATAGTGATTTTTAGACATGAATCAATGTCTCGCATCATGAAATCGGTCCTCTTAAGGAAGCAACACCTACAAATTGGTCATAGTAGTTGACTAGGTCTATCTATCTTCCATTTCCTATAGAAAAGATAATTTGAAGAGAGTCATAGAGGAATTTTTAGGCATGAATTTTATCATATGATGGCCTTATAAGGTATAAAAAGTGTCAATATTCAATCTCTATTAATTGGCATCCATTAAACTACCTTGTAACTCTATTTTTTGCACTTTTTCCTTAAAATATCCTATTTTGTACCATGTTCATATAGTTAAATACATCATAGTACCATTTTCATGACCCTCTCTCATTTTAATTCATGTTTATATTTGTTATCATGTGTTTCATTGGTTTTTAGATGTAAGAAACTTCACTTTTCTCAAAACAAGTTTGTAGGAGGGTTTGGGAGGGTTTTGGAGGTGAACCTTCTTAATGATGGTTCATAAAGTACAAACCTCCAAACCAAAAATTATTTCTATGGATATTTATTCCATACACCCCTTAAACTTTCCTAATAATTTTAGTTTCCCATGTAAAGAGTGAAAATATATGTACATAAAGAAGTTGACTTGTAGTGTTTTGCATGCATTTTAGACCTAATCATAATATTAGTGATGGTTCATAAGCATAATATTATAAAAAACTTAAATACTTCATGTATTTTAATTTTATGTGGGTCCTTAAATCATTATAATATAATTTTTTCAAACTCCTCCTGTGGTGAAAAATACGAGCTCTCAAATAAGTGGTTCAAATGAGTGTCTTGCATGTAGTGGTTTGAATTAGTTCCCAAGGATAGAATTTAAAATTTAATTATATTTATATACTTTTAATATCTCATATAGGACCTAAAAAATACCATTAAACATTTTCATGAAGTTACCTTTTCTTGATATATTTTTCAAGTGTGTTAAGGTGATATAGGCCTTCTAGGCCTAAAACTAGTTTCTATGCCTAATAAGCCAAATATAAGTGTTGGAGTTTTGAATGACCTAAAGGATTATATGTGGAGAAAAACCCACCTTGATAAATTATTTCTCAAAATTTTATATCCTCTGTGACTTTATTTTATTTCTCAAACTCCACTTTGCTTTTATAGTCTCTTAAGATTGCCTATATGAATGACTATGTGTTTATGTAAAACAAATGTCTATAAGTCCTTCCTCCTTTACAAAAAAAATTAAAATAGTTTTAAACTTATAAAATATTTTATTATATTTATAATAATTCTCTATTAGAATCCTTAAAGTCACCTTATGCTCCATATGCCTTGATCTCACTACCCTAGGGTTTAAAGCAGGCATAGATTGTTAAACCCTAATGGTTGGGTGACTGAGTTTTATTATTAAATAATATATAATAAGATTATAAACATCATATAAAATTTAAAATAACTTAAAAAATATTTAAAAATTTCATACATATTCAACAAATCTCAAAACAAGTAAAGGGTCATTAAACCATGCACACATGCTTGTTTTAAATCTTTCTTCTTTAGTTAACCCTCAATGGAATTTTAAATTGAAAAAATGAGTATGACCCACCTAAAATATAAAATAAAAACTATCATTACCTTATTTTTCCTTATAAATATTCATATGGATCTTAAACTCTCTATCATGCTCTCAAACTTCTTAAAAACTCATTTGGTCTCTTATATGACTGTTCATGACTGCAAGATGTCTATGCCAAAATAATGCTTAATTACATTGATTATGTGGAATTAAGGATGGAATATAAATATTATAAAATTTATTAATACAATTTTACCAATTTTTAGAGCCTAACTCTACCTATATATGCTCAAAAGTCACAAATTTCTCTCAAAACTATCCATGAGTGTTTACTGACTATATTATCCTTGGTTTTAATAGGTTTAAACCATTGTCTGATCATTTCATGATTACAACAAGGTGTATGGTGATTTATTGGTGTAAAATAACTATATTCATAACATTATAATTAACTCTAGTCTCTTAACCAACCAACAATTCTCCTTCTCTTTCTTTGCAAGTGAGAGTTCTCAAGGAAAATAGATTGTATGCTTCTTTGACTGTGTTTTCATGATAAAGGACCTATGTATTCATTTTTTACCTTTTAATTTGGATATAATAATTTCATAAAGTATTTTTAAATTTTATTTTAATCTTATTTAAATAATATTTATCCTTCATTGGTCAAACTTAGTCTTATTCACCCTATCAAACATCATTTCTCTTCATAGTCTCCCAAAGCAACTACCTCTATCAACACTATCATTGGTGGTACTTGGTTAATTTTAAATGTTTTATATATATTAAACCATTATTTTGAATTTTTCATACCTCCTAACTCACTTAAAACCTCCCTCTCACCTTTTTCTTTAGTATATTACTCTTTTTACACAATTTGGATTTCGTACATAGGCCTGTGTTGTGTGCCTTCTTGAGTTAGTAGTAGATGAAATGATATTAATGAAGGTATGATGATTTAAATTTTAAATTTGAAACATAGGTGACTTTAAAAGTTTCCTCTTGACTAAAATTAATGTATCTTTCACTACATCTTTAAGGTATGTGGATGTATCAATGTAATTGACCCTATCATTAGATGTAGGTAAACATTTCAAGGTTAATCTTGAAGAGAAAACTTGTTTAGGTTAACCTTATTAATACCTTGACATTTCTCACACTTTATCATTCTCATGAAGCTTTCATGTGACATGAGACTCCTCCATAGACTTATTTTCTGTCATCTTCTTTATAAACTTGGAGATAAGCCTATGTTTTCATGGTTGTAGGTGATTTCATGAGGTGAATGACTTTTCCATTTAATAATTAAACCTCATATTTTGATATTAATATTAATATTAATTGATTTTAAAACATGTAAAAAACCTTATTAAACCTAAATATCATGCCAACACCTCACAATATTAATTTGATCTAGCACTAGCATACTTAAAGATTCTTCAAACTCTATTGTGGATGGAGTTTCATATGAAAATATGTTATAATCTAAATTTGATCTATCCTTAGGGTCTACCTTTTATCCTAATTTCATATCCATTACCTTTCACACTATGTTATTCACACTCATTGATCTACCTTCTTGAAAATAGGATTTTCTTTCTATCATAGACTTGACTGTGCATTCTATTTTGGCTCTTGTAAGGACTATGTACAAGTTTTAGGCCTTGAAACACTCTAACAAACCTCCAAAAATACCTTTGAGTCTCTAATATTATTAAATTTTCCTAAATTTATTCATTTATTTCAATTTTTCCTCTCAAATATTCCAGTCTCTCCCTTGGTTTGAAACTAATTTTTTAAATTAAGTTTGTTCTTGTTCCTCAAACAGGGCTATAAGTTATCTTGAAAAGGATGATTTACTATAAGTTTAGTGAAATTTCTCCTTATATTGAGATATTAATGAAGTTATAATAGGGACAAATAACTCCCCACTCATTTTTGAATCTTACTCATGAATTTGTGCCATGATCATTCCTTCATGATGATTGTATATTGTACCTTCATGTGATTGTGTGAGGTTCTTTTGTATGGACAAAGGTGGAGTTAGACCTTGAGAAGGTCACAAAATATGACTATGAGCCTCTCCTTCACTCATTTAAACTTGAAGATAGAGGAATTAAAAAATACCTTGAATTAGATATCTGTTATTCTTTCCTTCATTTACACTTCCATGAATACTCTTAATTGTGCTTTCATTGGCTATAGGTGATGATTTTTCTCTCTTTAACACTATTTTAAGTTTTTTAGACCACATTTTCATGACCATGATGATTCATGGTTTCCTTGACTCTTCTTAACAATGGATATATGACGTGAAATTGAGTGGAAGGTGGTGATATGTTGATTGACATGGAGATGAGAATGGATATGGAGTGAAAGGCTTGAAACAGTGATGAAAGGTAGTGAAAAAACTATGTTTGAGGATGAAACAAGATGGAGGTGAAAAGAATATGACCCACTATAAATTCAACCCATGAAGACTATGAGTGATTCATATTCATTTTCCTTAGCCAAATATATCATTTTTTATGTCTTATACATGCACACGCTACTAGAAATGGAAACCTAGGAATCATCAAATACCTTAAAGAAGTTTATCTTTCCTTAATCTTTGTTATAATATGATTGTGAAGAGTTTTGAATGTGGTTGATGGTGTTTGAGGGTAAATTAACTTGATTATTTTTGCCACTTTAATGTAAATATGACATAAATTAAACCCCTAAAAATAATAATCACACAAATCTTGGTATTCTTTCTCTCTCTTGAACCATACAATCTCTTTTATTTATATGTAGACTACAAATGTACATTGTGTCTTCTTAATCTCCATATTACCCTCACACATGTGGAAATTATATGAATAATATCATGGTAAGGTGTCTCATACTACTTTAAATCCCAATAAACTTGACTTTTTCTATCATGATGCCCAGATGAGGAGAAATCTTGAAAAACCGGTTGTTTGCTTAGATGCATAAGGCATAGTGAGTACCTTATCTTGTTAAGGATGGTTCATAAAGGAGAGAGAGATAAAATGAGAACCAATTTCTATGAGTTTAATCTACCTAAGACCCCTTCCTAAAAATGATAACCAATTTCTATGAATTTAATCTCCCTAAGACCCCTTCCTCTACCCAAAATTTTATAACTTGATTTTCTCTCTCATGGTTGTACCACCTACAAACCTAAAGTGCTCTCTTGATGTGAAAAGGAGCTAGGTGGAAGAAGAGAATTAGTTTTGAGCATTTTTGTGATATTTTAACCTTGAAAATATTTTGGAAAACCTTCCATATCTTCATCTTCAAGATGTTAACCTCAACCATATGGAAAAGGATGTATAATTCCATACTTATGCATGGGAATACATGAAAATGGATCTTTTCTTGCATATTTTCAAAACTTAAATCCTTGAAGCACTAATTTAAGGCATTTTTAGGAATACCAAGAGTCATGAATGAGATTATAACAAGTAAAAATTCTTTTATGATCAAAATATGATCAAATTTGGCATGTAGGATCTTTTTGGGGAGAAAAACTACTCTTTGTCTTGCATGTAGAGATGTTTTCAAACTATGAACATTTGAATTAAGGAAATTTCATGAATATGAAGGTTTTTATAGGTATTTATGATTGGTTTAGTGGCCCTTTGGCTCAAAATTTATTATTTAATGACCAAAAACTTTGGTTTTAGGAAATATACCCATAGTTTACAAAGGAAATTTTCCATTAAGTACAATGAAGAATACCTTTTAGACTTCTTAAAAGGCTTTAATGAGGATTTTATGCCTTTTGATCACCCTTAAAAACTCATAGACATATCCATACCTTTCATACACCAAAATATACTATATAAATCATGATGAATCATCAACTACTCTCTTTACCATATCCATCAAAACACTTTAGATCACAATGCATGATAGTGATAAGACATGGGACTCACTATCTTCACTTAATGGATAATGACATCAAGATGATCAAACACATCACTTAAGGACCCAAGACAATTAAGACATGAAATGTTTTTAATGTAGGGGTTGGAATTTGGACTTAACAATCCAAATTTACAACATTTTTGGTGACTTGTAGGGGTTGACCAACCTATTGGTCAAGAGAAATCACTAAACCTTGATGATAATGATAGTTTGAAACATGAAAACATGATATCAAGGATTAACTTGACTAACAAACATAATTTTTTTAATTTGATACACCTCTTTTACTGCAACAACAATAAGACACAAATATAAATAATAAAAAAAAACATAATAAACTAACAAATAAACAAACCTAACCTAAGGAAACAACAAAACAAGACAAACAAACCTAAAAAAACTAGCTTGAAGTCAAAAATTTTCCTCTAGGGTCAAATGGAAAAATTGATTTCCACCATGGAACTTTGAAGTATGATTGTCATATCTTGATAACTCCTTTTTGTATCTAAGAGCATGTGAATATTCATAGCCTCTTGAGGAAATAATTAAACCTTTTAGTTCTAATTTTAGGTACATGAATTGTATATTTGAGTCCAAGACCCAATCACACTCCTCCCATATCCATCTACTTTGAAAGAATAATGGTAATTCTTATTCAATCATGAGTTGTTGATGGTTATGTTAGATAACTTGAAATGGCCCTTGTATTACTATAAGGCTAGATTCTAACAGAGATGGATCTGATTCTAAGACTTCTTGAGGCCATTTGAGTTTATTTCCAACTTTAAAGAGTGGAGAGACATCTGAAAATGGATAAAGAAGTTGATAACCTTGCTTGAAAATATCAAATAAGTCATCTCATAATAAAATAACTTATTAGATTGGTTTGCTTGGAGAGATGATTACTTCTTGCTTAATGTAACTACTTATCTCATTGAAATTAATCACCTTCAAGTAAAGGATAACCTAAATGGATGGTATCAAACAATCCCATTGATTAGTTCTCACCAAGCTCAGATGTAATTAGAGTTTCTTCATCATGATCATGAAGCTAAAAATCATCCTTTATTATGTTAGATTGGTCACTTGAAGTTGTTTCATATTAAAAATCAACTTGGTGATCTAGCATGCTATCAAAGTCAACTTCTTCATATTCATTGGTTGGTTGGTACTTGTCCTTTACCACTTCTATAAGTTCATTTGAACTATCATGATGAATGGTAGCTACCATGTGACCAATGAGTTCATGGGAAACATCATATTATTGCTCATCTAAAAAATATTTCTCTTGTGGATCTTCTTATACTTGAAACTCATTCTCTATATCAGAAACAACCTCTTTGAATTCATATTATTTTACATTTTGAAATATTGAATCATGCCTATCTTTACCAAGAGGTGTCCTAATGGTGATCTCCTCTTCTTCATGTTCACGTGAGTCATTCTCATATTATATCACCTCAATTGAATATTATTCATTTGCCTCACAAAGGAGAGGTTCTTTCTTAAAGAGTGGCATGGTGGATCGCCAAAAATACTCAAGAAGATGAGACAAATCCAAAGGTGTTATCATGGATGCTTGATTCTACTCATGGGTCTACTCAACTTTAACAACCATCACCTCCTCTTTCTATTGAATTTTTCCTTAAATGGACTTCCAAAAGAGGAAGGCCTTGGGATCTTAAGGAGGGAGGGGTGGAGGCTAAATAATTTCAAGCTTTTCATTGATTTCAACACTTGAACTTATGGTTGACTGCTAAAATTGTTTCCAAGTTGGAAACCTAGGTTTAGGATCCTCTTGCATTGAAGATATTATATCTTGGGGAATGATTGGGAAAAATTCATGTTGACATGGAGTTGCAATCCATGGATAGTGGTATGGTGTAGTAATAGGTAGTGACTTTTGATATTGTTTACATGATTGTTCTTATCTCAAGGCTAAAATTTATTCAAGGATGATTTGGTTCATCCTCTTCATTTCCTTCAACTCATCATAAAAATTAAGTGAGTCTTGGAAGGGTGGTTGATATTGGAATTGATATGGCTCATATAGAGGATAAAAAGTTTAATGAAGATTATCATATGATTGGTATGAGTCACCATAATGCTGATAAGGTTCTATATATAGTTGGTAAGGCTCATCATAAGGTTGTTATGGATCATGGCTAGGGTTAATAGGGGTGAAGATGAGATAGATAAGGATCATATTGGAACTAGGATAGATCGTATGGATATTGATAAGGAGGTGAATGATAGGAACCTACTCTATAGGCTGCATATCCTAAAACTCACATGAAAATAACTGAATTTATAAATAAGATCTACCCTTTACCTCAAAGATGATGACCATATGAGTGATTGAAACTACTTTTAAATACCAATATACTAAAAATGAATACTTTAATGGCTATATATGTGTCTCATAATGTGTGCCATAATTATTAACAACCCAAGTTACACCCTAATAAAGTAGATTGCTCAGATCTCCTTCAAATTTGGACTAACTATAGACATTAGAAATCCACACACAATGGTTCTAAATGTTGCAATTCCTTAGGATCCCCTTGGCCCCAAATTTAGCCTCTTGTCTAAAAAACAAAACTAACCCAAGTCAACTTGACCTACTAGATAAACCAACATTTTTAACCCAACTTGACCTTAACCCTTGATTGTCGACGATCACCCTAACCATCAATGGTCATGTTCCAATATCTGAACCACTAACAACTACTTCAAATCTACCTTGATTTTTTATAATTAACTCATATAATTAATGTGCATGAGAATTCAAGTGTGATTTATATTTATATATCAAGTTAAACCTCTTGTTAACATGTTGTACCTCTCCTTCCTTCCTATAAGAAGAGAGGTGCAAGAGGTGAAAAAGGGATCTACAACTATCAAGAGATTTTTTATCCAGAGTTTCTTTTGTAGGTATTCTTCTATAAATATAATTATCTAACCATAAATATAGATATATAAAGTGTTTCCATACATTGAATAATAGCCAAGTACTATTACTTTACTAGAATTGTTCTAAGCACTACTGCCTTAACCCTTCATTCGATCAATCACTAGAAAGCTAAGTATTTATTTTTAATTATTCAGTCACTTTATTTTTATTTTGAAATAAACCTAGCCCAAACTAATATCTCATAATCCCATTATATAACCCCATCCAAATAGCCTCTTATTACCCAAACCCAACCCACACTAGTGGCTAACAATCACCCTAACTACCAATAGTTTGTTCCAACCACCAATTATTACCTCAATCGCCAATGGTTACCCTAACCACTAATGGTCACCTCAACCACTAATAGTCATTGTGGCATAAAATAATAAAAATATATTTTCACCCACTTACTTTCAACCAAATCCAACTTTATTTTCCTTAGCCTATTCATAGATCCCCAACATATTTTTTGAACCACACCTAACCTATTTAGCATTAGTATTAACCTATTCATTTTTGTAATTAGTCAATTTCACCTATTTATTTATCAAACATTTATTATATTCAATTTCAATATCTTATATGATTTATGAAAGTAATTTATATTTCAATTTTTAAACTTAATTATTTAAATAACATGGATTGATAACCCCCAAGAAAGCTCTTACTTCTCACATTTAGCTAGCACTAGGAAATACACCCAACTATCTATCTAAATAACCATTTGCTTTAGAGTTTTCTTATTTGTAGGTCATTCCTCCCAAGCCAAAGAGGATCTTGCTATAATCATATGATTTAATGCACACACAACCAAATAGTTTTTTCTACCATAAATGTATCTAGTTTCTTATTCTTCCTTTTTTAGAATATAAGCTAAAATTATCTAAAACATTTTGGCACACCCGATGAGACCCTTGAGTCTTTTCTTGGGTTCATAGTTACATCTAGGTGATTTCTTTATTTTTATCTTTGTGATCATAAAAGAAATCAAAAGTTCATTTTGGGCTTAAAATTAACTGCATACATTGATTGATTTTAAGTTTATCTCACTTAGTTAAATAAAATAAAAGTAATTTGATCATAGCATCACTTGTATCACACACACAAACCAAACCAAATACATCAATCAAACATAAAAAAACTTGACATAAGGCCCGATAGGGATTTCATCGCCAAGCGGTCACATTACATTTTTTCAAAAATCTTACTTAGAGGTCATTACCAAGGAGATAACAAACTCAACTCTTTTATTGAGTATAAACTATGAAAATAAATATATATTGGTTAATCAACTAACACCCTTATCACTATGGTATATGAAGTGAGGGGGTAGGCCCCAATACCAAGACATGTATTGAATTCCAATACAGATCCCTTTCAGAGCCTAAACACAACCTAAAACTAACTATAATTTTTTTTTTATTACCTTCTCTACAAGCTAATTTTAGTCACATGGTTCTTAGAGATTAAGGCATAAGCCAAAAGAGAGACTAAAAAGAACTTTAGGACTTAATGTACCTTTTAGTGTGTGTTTGATTTTCTTGATCATTTCTTGTCTTCTATTTGTTTGAGCTATAAGATTTTTGTGTTTTACTTTCTCCCTCATTTTTTATGGTTCTAACTTGATAGCAATAAAAGAACCAGGTAGAGCATAATCCATCCCCAAACCATCCAACCCTTTCCACCTCCTCATCCATGGAGTAAACTCAAATACATAGAGTTCTCCTCATCCTTTAGGGAGTTCCAATTTCCCTTGGGTAGTTCCCAAAGGAGATATAAAATTCACTACCTTCTTAGATAATAATCTCATGGCCTTTTAGCATTATCTCAACACCATGCCTCACCAGACCCCTACTTTAGTTCCACCTATAGACCCATTTTATGGCATGCCTTCTCACCTTATGGGGAACACTTATATTTCCATAGTCACCACCTAACCATTGAATACCCAAGCATCTTCATATACAAATAATCCCTTTGATACTACTATGGAAAACTAAACTACCCAACCTACCAACACCCTTACACCTTTCATCCCCACCAACAACCCCTCTACCCTAGGAACAACCCAACCATTAACCACCTATACTCCACTAACCATATGATTGCATACTAATATCATTTCCAACCTTTCTTTGGCTACCCCCAATGCACTATTCATTACTCCACTTCAAAATCTTGTGGTTTCTATACCTTCTACCTTACCACCAATCAATACAAAGATTTACACCTTTCCTTTGGTTACAAACCCAACCATAGCTCCTACCCAACCTACCTTAACCTCTCAATAGGTTCCCATCACACCCAACCTAGATTACATACCTAACACATAAGGGCATGTACCTCTACCCACTACCCAACCACCTACATCCACCTACTCCTACATGACATCCACCCAACCACCTGTGTCCACATATAAATATGTGGTAGCCCCTCAAATTCCTACCAATTATCAACATGTTACCCAACCATAACAATAATATGCACCTTATAACCTTTCAAGTGCATAACCCCAAATATAACTAATGAAAATTATAATGGTTAAAATGATAACTCTAGACACATCCATTTCTAGAGCTCATAACATTTAATCATATGAATAGATCTACAACAAGCCCATTCACCCATTTGTCTCTATCAAACCATATCCTCCTTAGTGGGAGATTCATAAGTTTTATAAGTTTTAAATTAAGGAGGACCCCCAACATCACCTTAGGGTATTTAGGCATTCATGTTATTTGATTTCCTATGATGATGCTCTCCTTCTCCAGCACATTTCTTATGATTTTATTAGGGTCAACATTGGATTAATATAGTTCCATAACCAAACACTCTCTCCTCTCTTTCACCCAGCTCACCCAAAAAAAATTGGATAAATTTTCAATAAACATCTCCAAGAAATTTTATGTTACTGACCTTTACTCTATCTAAAAATTTGATGATGAATTTGTTGTTGATTGTGTAGCTTGATGGAGAATCCTAATCAATCAACTTTCCTTCTCTTTACCCCAACCTGAACTAATATTTTTTTTTATCAAGCATGTGCCAAGAACATCTCTTTTACATTGTGTGTTCAAATATTTATAACCTTTGATTAAGCTTTTACCATGGCATGTAAATTATAAAATAGATCCATCGATGAAGGAAAGTTAAAGTTTAAAAAAATAAACTCTACCTTCAAATCTAATGAGGCCTCTTCGTCTAAACCAAGCAACCAAACCAACACTAATGACAAGAGGAAGGGAACTGAAAATATAGTTATCCTTAAGATCATTCTTCCACCATCTATCAATCAACCAAACTCTTCTAACTCCTCAAATCAAAACACAAGGAACCAAAACCAAAACATCCAAAATCGAATTTACTCCTCTTGGGGAATCTTACACTTTAGTCTTGGAGAATTTGTTGAAAGCTAATATCATATAGATTCCTCCCATCAAACCCCATCAATAATTTGATTCTTCTCATCCTATACTTGGTGGGTATAATTAGAATGAGCTATGTGCTTTCCATCGAGTAGTTGGGCATGACATTAGGAGGTATAATACCCTCAAAAATATTGTCCAGATGCTCATTAACAAGGGGGAACTTGTGTTGGACAACCACAATGCACCTCTAAACCAAGATCTTAACATTTTTAGATAAACTTTACCCAATCATGCACTTATAAAAAAAGAGAATAATAAATTTGAGTCCTCTCACGATGTCCATTCCATCAATATGGTTCTTGACATGCTCATTGCTAAAGAACCTACCACCCAATCTACATGTTCTTCACACTCTCCACATATTTAGGTAAGGGAATAACCTTCTCTTCCTTTGGAGACCCAAACCAAGGAAATATAATCTTCTTCTCCTACACTTATTGAGGTAGTGGAGTCATTAGCCCCTCCTTTAACTAACATGTCAGATCAAGGAACCATCACCACTTTACCTTCTCCTTCAACTACCAAACAATTCACCCCTCCTTTAAAGATCATTCCAAATGAAGAAACCACCAAATCTTCACCTCCAATAGAGGAACCACCCATATAAACCTTGGATTATTTTATTGAGGAAAATCATGTAGTTATTATGCCCCTTTATCAACCTATGGGTTTATCTTTTTAGCCCACTATTCAAGGAACAAAACCAATCTATAAATTGTTCTCTAGACTATTTTAGACATTGGAATTTATATTCAAACTTGAAATGGATCAAACCACCTTTTATAAATAATTTGGACTCCCTTACATCACTAAATATAAACCTAAAATGACCTATCTGATAGACCAACCCACTAATTCTATTATCCAACCCACTACCATATCAACCAAAGTAATGAAAACCTCTACCAATCCAATCATTTCTCAACCACCCAAAGTAACCAAATTATAAATAACCAAATCATCCTCTATCACTTAAACTAAATCAACTAAAAACCTTGGTGTCTTCCCTATGCAAATATTTAATCATCCATCCTTGAAACTAGAGCTAACCTCACCAAATCCATCAACAAAATACCAAACCAGATTAGCAAAAGAGGTAAAACCACCAAAAGGTCAAAAGGTCAAAAGGTCAATATTTTTCCTCCTCCACTTTTGGTTATGCCATCACACTTACTTTCTAACACACCCCTCTTCACCGAGCCATCAATAACCAAACTAGCTACCTTAACATATTCTACCTCCAACCTATCAACTTCCTTACCTAAACCAAAATCATAAATTAAGAACACCACTTTACCCAAGACCTCTACCACCAAGCATTTTCTTAAAATACATCCATCTCAACCACTGAGGCCAAAACCTTTAGACCCTCACCACCTTTACTTGAGTCTAACTTAAATATTTTCCAAAGGTTATTGTAAGCTTCTTACTTGACCTTACCTCCTATCTGACCATTTAAACCTATTGGTTCAAAACCAACTTGGTATAATGACCACTAGGTATGCTCCTATCATATAACACCTAAGCATGACATGGAAAATTACAAAGCTCTCCAAACCATAATCCATTAGCTCTATGATGAGGATTATCTATCCACATATGAACCTCCCATGAGCTCACTACCAATATAATATAAAATAACCACAACCCAATTCTTACCTACTCCCCCATCCTCACCTCAAATTGATAGGGAACTAAACCATTCTCCTACCCCAACTCTTTCCTCTATCTATACTATCCATGTGGTCACATGATCACACACTCAACAAAACGATAAGGGGAAGGAAAAAGTATCCCTCCCATGGATGTACCCATCCTATAATTCCTAACCAAATCAAATTTGAGGATATTCACCTTCATCCAAACCCAAGGTATCCATCTTGGGTACCTCTTAATCTAACCCCTTCGAATTAATCAAAACAATGGTTCTCAAACAACTTCACTAAACCCTAGAAAATATGAGCCTATATGAATTAATTTATACCTCACCTCATCATTTCCAAGAAATGATAGAGACATTGTAATCAATATAGGTCTAACCTAAAGACCCTCAATGTCTGGAAATCTTTATTGGTTCTCTTTAAATTTATAACCTTGTCACCTTCAAGAATTCAAAAATACATTCTATCTACCCTAATGACCTAGGTCCCCCTCTTTTCATTACTACCTACATCAACCAAACCCTCATCAAATGGGTTATCATTGATTAGGGAGTTAATATTAACATCATCTCCTCCCATGCCTATGACCAACTTAATCTACCAAAAAATATCATGTTTAAAACCTTAACCATCCTTCAATCCTTTAATGATACCATGGCCACTACTTTAAGAACTATTGTCCTTCATATCTATTTAGGACCTTGCACACTCCTAGAGACTTTCTATGTAGTAGCAGGTGAATTCTAGTATAATTTTTTGTTGGGATGACCTTGGATCCACTCCATGGGTTGTGTACCCTCTACCCTTCATCATTGCATCAAATTTAAGCATGAAGGTTAGGTTTTCATTATACATGTTGACTCAAGTCCCTTTTCATCATGAAACATGACTTATCAACCCAATGATGTCCTCCTACCTCCATCTAACACAGCCTCATCAACTAAAGACAAAATTTTGACCACAAAATATGGTGCCATATCTTATTATACCAATGAGGAATCCACTAGCTCATTGATTCCTTTAGTCCAAATATCCACCGCAAAACCCTTGAAATCAACATTCTAATGCCTTTCACTTGGAGAATATTGCCTCTTAACCCTTCATTCCTTCCCTAATCCCCATGAGTATGAACAACATAAAAACCAACTTGCATATGACCCTAATATCAAAACCATTATTCCCCTTGGACCTTAAAATTATGAAACCCCTTTCATCTATAGGGAACTCAACAAACCCATTGGCACTTCTCTCACCTCTCTTTTACCTTTACCATTCACCTTCAAATTCTCTTAGCTAGATAAACTAAGTTTCATCAATACATATATCCATTAGTGTACCTGGAAGGGTTTTAGTCTTATAATATATGAATACGGGATACATGATCTACTCCCAACCCAAATAAAAAATGACCACAAGAAACATGGCCTAGGCATCTCTCTATCAAACCAAAAAACCAACTCACCTCCCATCACCAACATTGATGAATAAATCCCATCCTTGATGAACCCTTTACCCTTATAATTGAAGGAGTCTAACATCATCCTCCCTAACATTTTATTTTCATCAACATGATCAACTTCAAACATTTTACCTATTAAAAGGATAAGGCAACCATAACCATCCCTTTGATTCATCCTGAAATGATAAGAGATGACTCTACTACCATCAATACCATTCAGTGTCAATATGATGAATCCATTCTCACCGATCTTGGTGCACCAAATTATTCCATCCATAAATCTCTACCTCATAAAACTTCAACCATGTTGAATGAATCCACCATGGATATCAACTTGGGTACCCTAGATAACCAGTGCATTGTCAAAATTAGGCAATCACTAAATTTTAAATAAATTTAGGACTTACCCTCCTTTATTTAGTACCATAACATAACATTCACTTAGTCTTATAGAAACATTTTTATCATCAACCCCTCCATCACTACCCATAACATAGTCACCAACTATGATTCCAAACCCATCAAAAATAAACTTTGATGAATTCACCCTTGCATAGCTTTTTTTCATCAAAGAAGAGATTTAACATCTCCTCCCTATCAATTTAAGTCAACCCATTCACTATCCCTAATGGGTCTCAAATGTCATGCCTATCACCAAATCCATAGGGTGACTATGCATTTGTGTGGACTTTCATGACCTCAACCCTACTTTTCTAAAATATGACTTGCCTTTACTAAGCATTAACCAACTAGTTGATCTTACAATTGAACATGAGATGTTATCTCTCATGGATTTGTTTTTAGGCTATAATTAGATCCTAATTGCCCATGAAGATCAACATAAAACCATTTTTATTACCCCATGGGGAAACTTCTATTATAAGGTGATACCTTTTGGATGAAGAATGTTGGTGTAACCTACCAACATGTTATGACCTACATCTTCCATGACCTTATTCATACAATCATTAATTACTATGTGGATGAACTTCTTTAGAAATCCAAATATCATAAGGATCATTTGGTCATTCTCAAGATCATCTTTGAGTACCTCATCCATTACCATGTCTTCCTTAACTCTAAGAAGTGCATTATTGGGGTTTTGCTAGGGAAAATCCTTAGCTTTATCATCTCCCTTTGGGGAATTTAAGTCTATCCAACCAAAAATAAAGTAAACCCTGATATGCCTCCTCTTACCAACCTTAAATAACTCTATATTTTATAGGGGAAGCTCTAATCCATTCATCACTTTATCTCTTAGCTCTCAAACTAATGCCAACCCTTCCATCACCTCCTAAAAAAGGATGTATTTTTCAAGTGGAATAATGACTATCAAAATGATTTTGATTCACGTAAAATGTAACTTTTGTCTCCACTTATCCTCACCCATCGCAAGGATGATTAAACTTTCTACCTTTATATCTCTTCCACTAACCACTTCCTAGGGGAAATGTTTGCTTATCGAGATAAATAACACAAAGAGAAATCCATATACTACATTATCTACATGCTTATAGAGTATGAAACTTAGTATACCCATACCAAGAAACTTTTCTTAGATTTAGTCTTCATGGCCACAAAACTTTTCCACTACCTACTTAACCACAATACTTATGTCATAACCAATATTGACCCACTCAAGTATATGCACTCCAAGCCATACCAAAACTAATGTATGACCAAGTGGCTCATGCTTCTAGCTAAGTTTGACCTTATGTTTCTTTAGTAGAAGTCACTTAAAGGGCATGCCATTGTCAGCCAACTAGATAATGTACCATTATCAAACAATCAACCTCTTCCTCTTGAGTTTCCTGATGAGTCCATCATGACCCTCTCTAAGGAAAACTTTACCTATTAAATGACCATGTTCTTTGGATCAAAGTGTCAACATGGTGGGGGAGAAGGCATCATCCTTATTCCCCTTCATGATAAAACTCTTACTTTATCCTTCAACCTATTTTTTTAATGCACCAAAAACATGGATAAGTATGAAGCCCTAATCATAGGCCTTCAAACTATGTTGGCCTTAGGAGTTAAAATGATCAACATATTTTGTGACTCTCAATTTATAGTCAATAAAATCAATGGCTCTTATCAATGCAAGAATGATGTTTTGTAGTAGTATAAACAATTATATGATGAACTCTTAACATCATTTGAAAATTACCATATCTAAGCCACCCCATGATCGATGAATAAGTTTTTTGATACCATGGCTTCCCTTGCCTTTCAAATCTCATCTATGCCTAATGAATCTAAGATATCTATCATTATCCATCAACTTACCAATCCTTCCTATGTTAAATCAAATTCTCCCACCATCTTCAATGTGGAAGAAAAGCAACCTAACCTTTGGTATTAGTAGACCTTTGACTATCTTAACCTGGCCATCATTCCCTCTGGTATTCTTAAGAATGTTCAAAGAGTGTTTATCTAGAGTACCTAATGTTATACCATTCTAGGGGGATTGTTTATAAACATGGATTTAATGGTCTCCTCTTCCGTTACCTACGTAGTCATGAAACCTCTCATTCTATTAAGGAAATTCATGATGAGATCTATGGGGGACACTTTAATGGCCTTATCATGGCTAAATGCATCCTTTTCCTTGGTTATTACTATTCTACCCTTAATCAAGAGTAATTTGATTATATGAAAAAGTGTGTTAAGTGTCAATAACACATCAATATACATCGCATTCCTAGCCATAGTCCTCATGTATCCACTAATTTTTGGCCTTTTCATAATGGGGTTTGGACCTCATTGGTGAAATTAACCCCCATTATTCATAATGACATCATTATATCATCACTATGACTAAATATTTCACCAAGTGGGTCAAAGTTATTCCTCTTGTCTCCACCAAGGTTGAAAATATTATCTACTTCATCAATCATCACATCATCTATCATTTTGGTGTTCCTCATAAAACCATCACCAAAAATTTTAAATCTTTTAAAAACAAACAAGTCCAAGGTCTTTGTGACACATTCAACATCAAGTTATGTTTTTCTTCACCATATCATCCCAAAGCTAATAGATAGGTCAAATCCTCTAATAAAAATCTTAACAACATGATCATAAAAAAGGTCAATGCATCTAGTCAATATTAGATTTTCCATATCCCTTTAACCTTATGGGCATATCATACTAGCATTCGAGCCCCGATGGGTACTACCCCTTTCTCTCTAATTTTTAGAGTAGAGGCTATCTTTCTTCTCAAATTCAAAATCCCATCTCTTCACATATCTTTATAAGATTTCATCTTTGAATATGATTATCATCAGCACTATTTATCCCAAATTAAGCTACTTGATGAACATTGATTAGCCACCCTCACCCATATTCATGTTATCAAGAATGAAACAAAAGAGCTTATAAAAAATAACTTAAAATATGAGAACTAAATATCGAATACCTCATTCTAAAGGAACATAAACATGTCACTAATTTGGAGGCAAACAAGTAGGGAAAAATTTATTTTAATTAGATTGGAGCTTATATCATAATTCACAATTACAGATTGGGAGCTTACCAGTTATCCTCTCTTAAGGGAAACCTATAGATTAAGCCCCTAAATGCTTCACATATATATCCTTTATTTTGTTGAGAAGGATCAAACTCACCTTTTATATCACTTAAGTTCATCCCTTGCTTTTAAAACATATTCATCTCCCTATTTTATTTGAAATTGATTCAAACTAAATCATGTGATTATCTATCACAATCATGGCCTAATCTTGAATAATGGGTACCATAAATCTACCCATGGCATGATTCTCATGGTACTTTCTACCCCTTTTATAGGATGGATTCCGATGATCATTGTCACCTAAACCTCTTTACACCTAATCAATCTTCTTGAGCTTTTAGTTTTGCCTTCATAAAGGTCAACCTTTAAGCTTATATCAATAAGTCTATGTCAATAAAAATAAAAATAAAAATAAAACCAAATTCATAACCAAAAATAATCATGGATCATTCCTAGTACTCGTATACTTATCCCTCAAAGGATAGCTACTAGAAACATATCAAAATTTCTCAATATAAAGTAGACTACTCCCTTGAAGGATAGCTACCAAGAAGCCTTGAACAAAGCAAACAAACTTAGACCACTCCCTTGAAGGATGTTTGAGTAAAGAATTTGTCAAAACAATATAAATTTATTAAAAGATTCCTACATCAATCAGCTTCCCCTAAATAACAACAATTAAAATACCCATTATCAAAATCAAAACAAAGTCAGACTCGTAATCAACTCTCAAAAGCAAAATAATTTGAAAGCCACAATTAACTCTCATGAGTATGCTTCTCATATCAATCAATCTATACCTTATAAGACATAGACTTATTTATATTAAATCTTTGGTAACCTCTAGAAGAGGTATGTTAGTCACACAAGAAGGTTCCATTTTCATTCATCTCCCTTTTTTGCACTATAATCAAAAGATTTTTGAGTTCACTTGACATTATGTCATCGAGGGACCTTTTTAACCAACTAATGAATGCTAATGTGAAGCATTCAAAGGGATTATGTTCCTTAAGCCAATCCAATTTTTTTTTTTTTTTAGTCCTTCCTAAACAATAATCATCATTCCCTCTTATTATCCTCTCATAACTGGATGATATATTCACATAAAATTTACTCTTGATTATCTTCTCTTTCTCACATCTAGTGTTGTTATTCAGCTTACTTTATGTGTTTTACCTTAAGAAAAATGACAATAGTCATAACCACATCACATCATATCATGAACCAAAAATAGATATCATTATAATAAAACATGTCCATAAACATAAGCATAACTATCAAACATCATATTAACATCATACCATCCATGAATAATAAAGAAAATAAACCATTTTAACCACATGTCTAAATCTAAATAAGGAAACATATATTGATTAAATTTTATCATGAACAAAAATAATCATAACCATGAATAAACAAACAAAAGGCATCACATTCCTAGCTAGGTGAGTCCATATCAGCATCCATATCCATATCACCACCATAATCAATGTAACATCATCAAATAATCAACATGAACATGATAAACATGAATCATAAACAATAAACAAATATCATATCTATATATCATGAGTATATAATCATACATAAACATCATAATATATACAAAAAATATACATGTATCTCTCTCAAAATTTAAAACTCACCACATTGGCTTGTAGGATGATATCAAAATGATATACAATAAAATATACTATCTCCTAACCATATCATGACTATGCCCCTGGGGCACCACTATATTTAGGAGAACCATTACCTCCTAGTACCTATCTTCCAAAGGTCCATACCTATCCACCTATAGAAGTAACCCACTGACATGGTGTCACCATTCTATCACCACCTAGCAAACTAGCTCTATATGCACCCCATCAAGGCTCATAGAGATAATATCTCAAGACTATGGCCTTACAATAGTGTATCTCCTCCATTGTGGCTAGATATCATGCCATGAGGATAGTGCTCAATGGTCCTATATATGTTGCATCTCCTCTTCTAGCTTGACTCAAAGAGTCTCTATCCTAGGTAACCAAGGATAGTGTAGCTCTAGCTTGGTCCTTTTCACCTGTAACTACAACCACTTGACCCTATGCCACTATGAACTGATCTTATAGTAATTCCATAGTATCCTATGCCATGACTACTACTACTCATTCCTAATCTCTCTTTATAGTCATTGTCTATACATTTGGGGCATTCCCTTGTACTTGTGTTAACTACCCTTTACCAGTTATGTCAACATCCATTGACTACTTACCACCATCATTTTATGCACTTAAAACTAGCCACCAATAACTTCTAACTAGGATTTTGACTAATTTCTACCAAAGTGTATAATTTGGCCTAAAAAAACTAAAACATGATAAATGAGTTAACATTGTCATATACAACTATTGATTTTGGCTAGAGTATCAATAAATGGGATAATGTATTTTATGAAACAACTAACTTTGATGAGATCATTTTGAGTAAAAATGACATTTTCTCACTTGAGTTCTTTGGATTGCTCTTTTCAACCAAATTTCTTGCACAAGACACATGCCTTTGTTATTTTATTTTGGTAACATCCTAAATTGGATAACAGATCAAATACATCTAACTTTGCATGCTAATTCCAATCCAGTCAAATTTTGAGCCAATAATATGACATTCTAACCAATTTGATAAATTTTTACACCAATTTCCAATATTTGCACCAAAATTGATAAATCATATTCAATACTAATTAATTTGAATCATGAACCTAATTAAGATTTCCATGGATCTTGTTGAATATTTATTTTTGGAAATTGATTATGATTTTTTGCATCATCAAGTGACATCATTTTAAAGGAAGACATCCCTAGGCCATAAATGCATAAAATATTTTATTAATCCCTCCCATGCCTCTTTAATTCCTTTCTATAAAAAATATTTATGAGGGCATTTATTGATTTTAGCCTCCAATATTAAATGGATTCTTAGCCACGCAACTTCATCTTAAGATGGATGGTTCGAGTTCATTCTAATCATTTACAAAAATCTATAAATAGAAGGCCTTTCCTATTTAATTTTGAGCTCTTTTGGTGTAAAGCTATAATGATAAAAAGATATCATAATCCAAATTTATCGTGCCCAAATAATCTCAAAATCTTAGATAGTGTAAATTTATCATGCACAAATCATTCCAAAGCCTTATGTAATCAGTATTATAAATTCCCAATTGTTGAGCCAAGCTAAAGCCATCACAAATCCATTGATGCCAAGGATAAGAGGATATATCCAAGCCTCCTTTGATAAAGACTAATTAAGCACAAGCTAAGAAAGCCACTTCAACAAGATATTTAGATCATCCAAAGAAGGTGAAGGATTTATTTATCTTTTGCATTCTAGTTATGTTTTTTCTTTAATTATTGTTATTATGTACCTCGTTTGAGATAGGCTTAAGGTGTTAGAATTAGGGAATTTTATTTGGATTTGGTTTCATTCACTAAAACCATACTAACTCCCCTTATTAATATACCATGTTAAAAATTTCATGCCTGGTGGGACTGACTCATCTCACATAGCAAGAAGATCATTATGCAACTTTTATATCTTCATTTAGATGAATAAAACTTTTAAATTTGATTTTATAACTTTATTTTGACACTTTTATTTGTCACAAGTTTACATAGTAACTATCGATGGTTAGTGAAATTGTTGATTATCATTTTCAACCATCAATGGTTAGGTTAAACCATCAATGATCAGGTATAACCATTGATGGTCATTGTGTAGGGTAGAAATCTAATAAGCCATTTTTTAGATCTTGGTTTGGTGTCATATGGACTCTAGTTTTCATGATTTATTTTAAAACCATGTATTTTCTCCTAATTTTTTAGAATATGCTATCATTTTACCTTCAAGTTACATAGTTTGTAATGAAATCAAGTTGCTAACCAAGTCTAATCTAACTTTTTTATTTCTTCAGGTTTTTTCTTCAGGTCGATAGGTGTTTAATTTTCAAAATTATTTCCAATTTACAAAAGAGATTCTAAGCAGGTAGTCATAATCTTGTTTTTTCAAGCTGAAAGGCTAGTTTAGAAACCAATTTGATTATTTTTTACTAACAAACATTTCAATTTGGGTTTAAAATGAACATGTTGATCTTTCACTCTTCATTTTGGGCTTTAAAAAAAATGCTAAAATATACATGTTTGGACTTTCGGGTTTAAAATGAACATGGTTATGTTTTTTTTTTTTTGGTTTATCAATGATATTTCAAATTTTCCAAGGAGCCATGAACATAATCCAAACATTTCAATTGGTGTTTAAATAATGAACCTAATCAAATCCTAACGTGTTGTCAATATTGTTCAAATTATTTATTTGGTGTCTTAAAAATAACACATTTCATTTTTTATGCCATGGATGTTTATCGAGTTTTTACAAGTTAAATCAATGCCAAAGATGCCAACCTTCACAACACATTTTGTTTGGTGTCTTAAAATGAACATAACATCATGTAGTTTCATTACTTTTGTAAACATTCATTTATCATACCTTATTTGCTTTTTCCCATTTTCATGAAAAGAGAAATGTGTATATGCTCTCCCCTAGCCCCTTTAGGGAACTTAGGTGATAAAAAGTGCTTTCTCATCACATTTGAGCCTAGTCCAAAGTGTAAATATAATATCACCTAAGCTCTCCCCAATATCACATAGTATTGGGTGATCTAAAAGTGATCATAAAGTTTTTTTACTTATCTTTTATTTTTCATACATCTTGGCTTATGAGGGGGACTTCATTACCTCCCATGCGTTCTATAGGGAACACTTGATCTAGGAATTAACCTACCAACATTGTCTTAAACCCCTCACCATGAGGGGGTATATAAATTGAGATCACCCCACTAGGACTGATGGTTTGAATGATTAAATCATCTCCTATCATTAGGGCTAAGCTCATGGCATTTGAGCACATTAGACATCTCACTACACTTAGAGAGTGATAGATGTAGTGGTTGTAAAAAGGGCAAGACCTTTTTACAACAATCCAAGTGCCAAGGACCCAAATGACATGAGATTATCCTATATTTTAATGTGAAATTATTGTGCATCTGATCCATCTAGAATGATAAAAAACTAATTAGTTTTAGTCAACTCCACTTTGCCATACCCTTGATAAGAATTTGGATGATGTACTTGTATTTTGTCATTATCTTGCTTGGTTTTTGGAGACTAAAAATAATGTGTTTATTTATAAACCACATAAAAACCAATTTTCTCATGTTCCATTAGTTTTTTAAAGAGGTGTTATGCTAGTCATTTTACATCACATTTATACCTTTAATTTTTTGCTAAACTTATTTGTGTGTGTTTTTGAGTTGAGGAGAGTAGTGTTATGCTTTCCAAAACATGTCAAACTATTTTTGCCTTTGAATCTTTGAAACATAACATTCATCACATCATTAGAGCATGCTTACACCATTACACTACTCAATTTTTTTAAAGACTTATTTACCTTGTATCGAAAACCATTATTTCAAACCATGTCATGTATGCCATTTGGATCCTTATTTTTCACTATCACATTATCCAATATTTTCTAAATTATTTGGTTAAAACCTAATCTTTAACGTTGAGTTTTCAATTAACCTTATAAAGTTTGAATTCAAACATTTATTAACTTTTGTTTAGGCCTCACTTCATATGGGATGATACATAGATATTTATCTTTTGGGTTCCATAACTTTGGTTAATTGATTACCCAAATTTAAAAACTATTGCTTTTTTGTTCAAAGATCCTTGTTTCCATTGATTTTTTGTTCATAGAGCCTATCCTCATCATTGTGTGTGCCTTTGTTGAGGAGAAAACAACTTTTATCCAAGAGACTTTTGAATTATGTATTATACCAACTGATCATGTTTATGTTTGATTCTATGTGTTAGGTCTATGTCAAAATTGTTTCCAAACTTGTCAGATTAAATCAAATTCACATCAATCCTTTGTTTTAAGCCTATATTTTGATGTCATTTGGCCAAAAGTCAGCATAGCCTATTTGAGACTAGTTTTTAACTCCACTTTTTGATAAAAGACCTAATGGCTATTTTCCCTTTCCTAGTTTAGACCTTATTTGGAACATTTTGGCCTAGACCTTTGACATCTTGGTTTTTATTTAGACACTTGACCTCTTATGTGTATGACATTTGATGTTAGACATTTGATGTTAAACTATTTTATGCTAAGTTTTAGCACAAATTATTTTGGAGATACAAATCCATTTTCAAACCACTTTGGAGATATAGTTCCACCTTTAACCAATTTAGACCAAGTTTGAACCTTTTGTCTTTTAGACATTATTTTTTAGATTTTACAAAACTCTAAGCCTTTTTATTTTCAGATCTTTCATCATTTATGTGGATATGTCTAGCACACTTATGGTGGATTCACATGCAATGGAAGTTATGATAGAATGGTCACATAAAATTAAACTAGAAACCCCTATGGGGATAGATTCTGTAGGGAGTTTTATTATTCTCCCAAGAATAATCCATATGGGGAACAAAGTCAAGGACCAACTTATAATCCAACTCAAAACCCTGATTGGTATGATATGGTTTATAAGGACTTGGAAGTTTTGGCTTATACGATCAACCAGGCTCCACCACATCATACCATTTCTATTTTAGGACCACAATGTTGAACCATTTTCATACCAAGACCTAGTTCTTTGGCATATGCAAGCAATCAAGTTCCACAATGCCCTTTCATCATTCCAAGACCTAGTCTATTGGATTTTATGAACAACCACATTCCACACTACCCTATTTTACCATTTCAAGACTTTTTCCTTTAGCTTGTGTAAGCAATCACACTCCCAAATACCCTACCATTATCTAATTATAGGACATTCCTTGTCTAGTACCAATCCCATCAAAACCTCAATTGATCCAATCATTAAATGACCAAGCTATGTTCAAAATTTGTATTTTCCAACTCATTGGAAACCAATGCCAAGAAAACCAACTAATTAGAGATTTTTTTGTTGAACCAACCATTTATGATAAATAAATCTTTGTTGAATCACCTATTGATCCATACTAGTTATCAAGGAGTCTCACTCTAATGAGCCAATCTTTATTAAGTCACTTCTTAAAGATTATAACCTCCTTTGTGAAAATAATTACCTCAACCACATGCATATTTTTCAAGAATCTCCCCTTGATAAGAGTCTCTATGGACTTGTTTCTTGATCTTTTTCTTATCACTGAAGAGTCTCACTTTGACAAACTAGTCTTTATGGAGACCATTATGCCATCATAGGTTGTTTTTCATCCAATACCGAACATTCAACAAGAAATCATTGTAGCATCATCCATGATAGATGAAGAATCAACATTAGAGTTAAGATTTAATCTTAAACTAACATTAGATTTAGCATCATTAGTAGAATCAACATTAGTCTCGACATTGGATTTAGAGTCCTTTGAGTCAGAATCAGATTCAAAAATCATATACATTCATGATTGTTAAAATATTGGTTATACATTCCTTGTAGATCAATTTGAATACATATGTTATCCTTCTATGGTATTTGAGGATGATTACTTCAACATTAACACACATTATCCTAGTATCTTTTATGAGGATTATGTGGCCTCATCCCATTCCATTACCATTCCACATGTTAATACCACCAACAAACATAGCCATATTATTGTCATTCCACCTCCCACAAATGTCTATTAGAACCAATAGAATCATACCTTATTGAATTACATCCATGGTGACATATCAGTTGAAGAAAAATAAGGAGGCTAAGACCAAATTCATGTAGAAGAAGAACACTCTCCTATTGAAACATTTTCAAAGGTGTTAGGAGATAATCAAAGTTAAAACTTATCATCTTATAGTGAAACCTTTTCAAAGGTGCTAGAAGACAATGAAAGTTAAAATTAAACATTCTTTAGTGAAACTTTCTTGAAGGCATTATGGAATAGTCAAGAAAACTTTATTGGTGAAAACCTCTTTGAAACACCAATAGATGATCACAAAAGTGATCCATTGCTTAATGAAGACATTATCAAAGATCCAATCATAATAACTTCCCATCTACAGTATAATTAGATGGTATCTATTCTTAGGCCCAAATAATAGAAAAATATGGTGGCCCTATCAAGAACATCTTCAGAGGTCCTTGGCCCCATCACATCTAAAGTTATGTCCAATCTAGAATCAACAACATTGTGTGTGCCTAAAAATCTTGATATTCATTTATTTCCACACCATCATTCATTCCATTATCCTCCATCATTACATCACCCAATCAAACCTATCATCCACTATTTATCCCTATTTACCATCCATGGCTACACTTTCCTTTGTAGAGGATACAAATATACCTTGTCTCGATGTTTTAAGGAAACATAATCAATGACCAATGAAGATAATAACAATATAATTTATATCCAAATTTGTAGAACATTCTTGATAGATCAAATATTCATATGAGGTGTGAGGTAGCAATTAAAATAACCAATTGTTCTAGTTATCTCATTTTTTGATCAGGATGTGCATCTCCACTTTAGTAGGAGTAACATAATCATATATCAAAAACCATACCTAAGCCAAAAAAATGTACCATATCATTTCATTTACCTTATTACTTTGTATATTGTCACATATATTTTTGACCATTGTTGCATACCCACCTATTCACCTTACCACTTGGGGGAAACCCTCTTACCATTTTATCCAAAACTATCATTATCGTAAGCAAGACCATTTCATTCCTATCTAAATCAAATCCTATTTTAAGTCATCTTACCCAATCCTATTTTGATCTTTGTTCCTTTGGTTCTTCCTATACTTTTTGTTAGGGGATTTTTATCAAGTTTTAATAATCAATCAAATTTTGTGTTTAAAATGACAATCTATGAAATTAGTGTGATAGTTGATCTAGAAAGATATCTTTCATTTTCCATCTTATATCAATTTTGTTTATGTGACCCTAATTATAACCACCTATGGGTAAATTAGTGTTCATCAATCTTGATACTAATTATAAATCAAAAAATTAGTATCATTGATCTAATCCATTATATCCTAGTTATAACTGCCTATGTGAAAACTAGGATCAACATTTGTTTATCATGCATTACCACATCAACTTGCCATTTTTGTTTTCATTTGATTGTCCCTTTTCCAGATTTGAGAACTTATTATGACTTGGTCAAGTTTCTCCCTACCTTTTATGTGGATGTAATTACTATGACTTGAGGTCATTTTGGTACTATGTGGGCCATACTCAATTCATGTTAAGGTCACCTCATTCCCCTTTTCTATGGACTCTCATCATTATGCAAGTAATCTAATCCAAACACTCTCATCATTTTGTGAGTAGGTATCTTGTCATTCTTTAAGGAGTTAAGATACCTCAAATTTCCAAAAAAAATCAAATATTTCAAATAAAAAAACATTTGTCTTATTTAATCTTAGTTAGTTATCCTTAATTTAACCTTACTGGGGCATGGTCATTGTTAGGATGCTTTCTTTTGCTTTTATTTTTAGTCTTTATTTTTGTTTGTTTATTTTAGGTTATTTGTATGGTTATGTGATTTCTATTTCTTTCTTTTTTTTCACTTCCCTATTTGTTTGCTTTCAGCACTGTTGCCTTGACTCAGTTTATATGTGTTCATTAGGTGATTCCTTATGCATTATTCTTGAGTCCCTCCATATTAATACATCAACATTATCATCATGGTTTTTATCATTAGTGCATTATTTTCAAGTGTTTATTGGATTAGGAGTTAGTCTTTACACACATTTTGAGCTATATATCATGGTGTTCTATCATGATGCCTACTATCACATCCTAAAACAAATAGTTTTAAGAGGTTTTACAAGTAATAGATCCACAAAAGTTTCTCCTTGACACCTTGGAAAATCCTTCCACCCTTTTTAATCAAATCAACCCTTTGACCATTCACATTGTATTATTACTAATAAGGATGATCATCTCCTCATTGGTAGGTATAATTGAATCATCTCTAATAATCAATCTTAATCTTCTATCCATCTTTCATCACTTTGCATCCTTGTATGTCTAGTTTTTTGTGGCTTTTTTAGTCATTAGACCATCACATATATGGTTGTGCACACTCATATTTAATATATATTTTAAGTTATATCATTTAGTTATGCTTGTTAATTATCCCTAACTAAAGCATGACCATATAAAACATCATCTTTTAAAATAATCTAGGTCATCTTAATGATTATAACCACCTATGGGCAACTCATTATTTTAATTTTTATTCTTGATTATAACTTCCTTTGGGAAAATAAATACCTTTTAAAATCAATGCATGCACACATTTTATCAATTGGATTAATATATACAATGGGTTAATTTCACCTTTCTTTTTACTTCTTTTCAAGGGACCATCCATCCACATATGTGATGTCCACTCCCTCAAGGGGGCATCATCATAAGCTTTTAGAACACCATTTGGAGACTTTTATTTAATCATCATCATCTTATTTTTGGCATATATATCTTTACTCATTATTTAAGAAGACATTATCATGCCTGTGATTTGTAACATCTTCCCAAGTAGGGGAAAACTATAGACACCTAAAACTGGCCACCAATAACCTCCAACTAACCTTTGACCAATTTCTACCAAAGTGCATAATTTGGCCTAAAAATAGTAAAACATGATAAATGAGTTTAAATTGTCATATACAAGTGTTGATTTTTTCTAGAGTATCACTAAATGGGACAGTGCATTTTATGAAGCAACTCACTTTGATCAGATCATTTCAAGTCAAAATAATGTTTTCTCACCTAGGTGCTCTAGATTGCTCTTTTATACCAATTTATTTCACAAGACATGTGCCTTTGTTATTTTGTATCAACAACATCACAAATAGGATAATAAATCCAATGCATCTAACATCACATCTTAATTTCAATCTAGGCAATTTTCAAGCCAATAATATGATATTCTAACAAATTTGATTAATTTGTGCACTAATTGCCAGGATTTACATCAAAATTGATAAATCATGTTTAAGACTAATTAATTTGAATCATTAGCCTAATTAATAATTCCATGGAACTTTTTGAATATTTTTTTGTAAATTTGTTATGAGCTTCTACATCATCAAGTGACATCATTTTTAGGAAGACATCCCTAAGCCATAAATGCATAAAATATCTGATTAAACCCTCCCATGCCTCTTTAATGCTTCTCTATTCCAAATATTTATGAGGTTATTTATTGATTTTATCCTCCAATATTGAATGTATTTTTATCCAAACATCTTTATCTTTAGATGGATTCTTTGGGTTCATTTTGATCATTTATAAAAATCTATAAATAAAAGGCCTTGACTATTGAATTTTAAGCTCTTTTGATGTAAAGTTATAATTATAAAAATATATCATAATCCAAAGTTATCATGCCCAAATAATCTCAAAATCTTGGATAGTGTAAATTTATCATGCACAAATCATTTTAAATCCTTATGCAATTAGTATTATAAATGCCCAATTATTGAGCCAAGCCAGAGCTGTCACAAAGCCATTAGTGCCAAGGAGAAGAGGAGATATAAAAGCCTCCTTTGATGTAGAGTCATTAAGCACAAGCTGATCAAACCACTTCAACAAGATAGTTAGAACATCCAAAAAAGGTGAAGTATTTCTTTGTCTTTCATATTCTGGTTGTGTTATTTTCATTTAGTATTTTTATTATGATCCCCACTTGAGATAGGATTAAATTCTTACCATTAGTATGTTTTTTTTGGATTTGGTTTCATGCACTAACACCATATTAATCTCCCCTTATTATAATCTTATGTTCATAGTTATCATCCATAAAATCAACTGAAACATAGAGTGCCTAGTACCATGTTAGGTACCCATCTACAAAGCCTACATCATCTACCTTTCCCTAGCTATAAATTCCTCATGATCAAGAAAAATATATATGGGCATGGATTTAGGATTAAAATCTCCACATCCTCTTGTATATACCTTGGGAATGGACTTGGGATACCCTATACTAGGACAAACTATTACCACACCCTATCAAATGGGATGAGTTCTGTCTCACCATCCCTCCTACCAAATATCCACCTATAGATCTACAAGGACAGTGTATGTCTTTTATATCTATCCTAGTCTAAAAACCTAACATGTGGCTTCTAAATCATGTCATTAAAAACTAGGGCATCTAGTGCCCCTCTAAACCATTCAATGTTCTGAACCCATCTACCTAGTCCTGAAAGGGAAAAATTATCTCTTCACCTCATGAAGCCAACTTTGAACTCCATTTGTGCATACCCCTCCCATGATAGTCCCATTGATCTAAGTAATAAGATTTGCTTGTATACCCAATAGTGTAGAATGAATCCAACACTAATGTCATACCTCGTATGAGCTCTGAAACCTTATAACTCCCTATATATCTAGACTAAAAACCTAGACACCCAACTAAACATTATGTGACCTAATATCATATCAGTTAATACCCCCAACAATAAATATGATAACCTACCACTAATAAAATCTAAGATAGACAAAAATGAGCCCACCATCATCATCATAGTCATCAACCTCCTATCACCTCTTACCCTCTAGTATAGCCATGTGTAACTAAAACCCCCAGTGTGCAACTTCATAAAATCATGGTCATCTCTATACACCAACTTCATTAAATCATCTCTCTCCTCCCTCTCAATATGATAGATTGACTCACCCTGAATGGTTAGCTAAGTAATCCTACAAACATCCTTAGATAAGATCATCATCTCACCTATCAATAAAAGGAAGGTGTTCATAGTGGGATCCCATCTCTCGATGAGCACTACGATCATTTACATGTCTCATAACATGTGTTGGTAATGTATCATGGCACGGAAGCCCACCTACTCTATATGTCCCCAATCATTAGTAGTCATCCCCTAGTGAATCTCAATAAAAATCTAAGGCACCCAATCTTGCATCTAAATCCACTCCCATGCCTGTAAGGTTAAAATTGAAATAAACTTAGTTCTCTATACTATTTTATCCTATGAACTTAACCTCTTATTCCCACAACCAATCACCCTATATTTTCCTACTTTGACCTGTAACCCATCCTATTTTCACCCTAAATAAACTACCTTCTACCTAAAAACACCACTTACTAAACATAAAACTTAACTATTCTCAAATAATGTTACCTATTAACCATCAAACATTACCCCTTACCCTTAAATGTTAACCTAAATCCTCAAACTACTAACCAAAACATTAAAACTATCAAACTTTAAACTTTCAAACAAAAAACATTCAAATTTTTTAAATAACACCTCACCATTTTAATCATCCACTAATGTCATAGTGACCATTGATGGTCAGGAAACCAAATTCCAATGGTTATCAACCATCGATGGTTGGTAGTGATCACTAATGGTTACTATCAATGTTTTACTAGTGGAACACCCAAAAAATTACTTACCTAACAAACCATGAAAACACCAAAAATAGATAATATATTTCCCTAAATTTGTCATCTACCCTCCCCTAACCTACCCTGCCCTTATAATTTTGAAAATCACCTATGTATTTCACCATAAACATACCCAAACCCTAAACCTAGGGAAAAAATACAATAAACCCTAATCTTCCCTCTTATTTGATAAACCAAAACCACCAAATCTAAATGTAAATGAATTTGCAAAATCATAACTACTCTACCAATTAACTGATATCACCTACCTCATTTCTTGAACGTCATCAAGGAGGAACTCAAGGACCCATAACCTAGCCATATGCCCATCCTCATCCACCCTACATCCTAGCTTGATCTAATCAACAATCACCTCAACCAATCATTCACTAGAAATGACATAAAAATCCTCTCACAAAATTCCAAGAGCTAACTGTCAAAAGTCAAAATGCAATAATGATCAAATGAAACCCATGAAATCACTTTTTTTCTATGCCCTTTTAAGGTTTAAACCTAATTACCATTGATCAGGATGACCATTTATGGTTGACCCTAGGCACCTTAATCATCGATGATCGAGATGTTGGCATTTTTATTTTTACTTCTAAATAAAATTTTCCACCAAAACGAATAACTTTTCAAAATTTTGTCACACACCAAAATTCATGCCCACCCATAGAGATTACCTTCTCCACCCACCTTAACCACCGACCACATCACCTTACTAGTGGTTGTTTCAACATAAATTAACACGTATATTTGTGACAAATTTGCATTGGTCCTTCTGATTGAACCAACAACACTTGCCATATTGAATAGTTTTTTGAACTTACACTACCTTTCACACACCCAAAAAATTTGTGTCTTCTTGGGAGCACTTCCTACCTTAGACACCCATGACTACTCCAAACCAAATTCTATTTTATTTAAAGCACTTCCTACCTTGGATACCCATGAAAACACAAACCTTTCATAGGATACTTTCATTTATGAGTGTTCCTAATTACTATACCTAAATGTGGTCATGCAGTCCACTTATCACTCATCCTCATATCACTGACCTTAATTTTTACCAACTATGATAACCTAGTCAATATGCAATCTTGGCTATCATACTTTTATCATATTTCATACATGTTTATGCTTTGTGCCCCACCTATCACCCATATTTTATCATCACTTTCACCACTCATCAAACTTGCACCTGATTCTATTTTACCTGATTGATTATTTATTTGAGAGGGAACACCTCCTCCCATGCTTTGGGAAACTAAAACTTCAATTTGTAACTCCCATTCTCTAGGAAACTAAACCTTTAACCTATAATCCATTTTTATTTTACATTTTGTTGATACAAACTACATAAAAAAAGGGCTAAAATATAGTCATCATAAATCCACACATGATGGTTCTAAATATCATAACAATTTAAGAACCCCTTGGGCCCAACCTTGGCCTCTTGACTGTAAACTAAACCTAACCCAAGTCAAGTTGACCTACTGGCTAAACCTAAATTTTTAACCAAACTTTACCTTAACCATTGACTGCAAATGGTTACTCTAACCATTGATGATCAGACTAACCACCAATGATTAGGTTCCACCATCTGAACCACTAATAACCACTTCAACTCTATGTTAATTTTTTATAATTAGCTCATCTAATTTATGTGTGATCCAATGCATGCATAGGTTATATTTAGAAAATAAATTGAACCTATTGTTAACATGTTATTATACCTCTCCTTCCTTCTTAAAGAAGAGAGGGGTAGGAGGTCAAAAAGGGATCCACAACTATCAATTGATTTTATATCTAGAATTTCTTTTATAGGTGTTCTTCTAGAGATATAGCGATCTATCCATCATAACAAAGAGATGAAGTATTATCATCTATAAACTAATAGCCAAGTACTATTACTCTATCAAAATTATTCTAGGATCTACCACCTCAACCCTTCATCTAATCAATCACTAGAAAGATAAGTATATATTTTTAATTATTCGGTAACTTTTTTTGTATTTCACAAATAACCCAACCCAAACTAATCTCTTAGAATCCCATTTTATGACCCCATACAAATAACTTCTTACTACCAAAACCCAACCCATAGTAATTGCTAACCAAAGTTTGATCCTTCTCACCAAAATTGGGCACCTTTATTTGCAAAAATTATCTAAGTCTATATCTTAGGCCAAGTCAAGTACTTAGCTTTTCTTCAGAATAAGTGTTTTTTGATAAAACCCAACAATAAATGTGTAAGTCTATTCCTTTCAAAAAGTTCATTTTTGGTCTTTGCTAAGCCTTTGCTGAATTCTTTTAGGCTTTTTGTCTAAAGCCTTTGCCAATTTTTTTTCACTTTTTGTCTAAATATTTTTACTTAAGTCTATTTCTTTCAGACTTTTCATTCAGCCAAGTAATGAATTCTTTCAAAAAAATTGTCTAAGACAAATCTCTCAAAGACAAAGTGCCAAATTATTTTGGACAAATTATCCACACAATTTTTCTAAAGGTACTTTGAATTTTTTTTGAAAGATATCTTTCAAGATGAAAATGACACTTTCAACTTTTTAGAAGGATATATTTCAACTTTTCTAAAGTCCATTTTCATTTTCCTAAAAGTTACTTTGCATGTTTCCTGAAGGGCATTTCAACTTTCTTGAAGGAACATTTTTTGAAAGTCTAAAAGATTGTTTTAGTGGGAAGGTGGACCATTTCAAAAAATCTAAAGGGTATTTTTTTTCCTTTTGAAAGGTCATGTTCAAAAGCTAAAGGACACTTGAAACTTTTTCAAAGGGGTCTTTTCAAATTGTCAAAGGATCATTTGAAGGAAGTTGAAAGGGTCATTCCAAAATCGAAGGTCCACTTCAAAAAACCCAAAGGAAAATTTAGAAGGGCCAAATAGAAATTCTAAAGGAATAAATTATTTTAGAAAACTTTTTTGATACAAAGGAAATAAAAGGGCTGAGACAAAAAGTCTAAAGGAATGAATTATTTCAAAAAACTTGTCTGATATAAAGGAAACAAAAGGGTTGAGACAAAAATTCTCAAGAAATGAATTCTTTTATAAAACTTGTTCGATACAAAGGAAACAAAAGGGTTGAGACAAAAAGTCCAAATAAAATGCCCGAAGAAGTGATGACCCCCAACACATCAATTTTAAACTACAATAAATATTTTTTGGCATCAAAAGTCTTGGTGGGAACCTAAAGGGAAAAAAATAACAAATGGTAAAATGTAATTAAGGGTTTGGTTTAGTTGTAACTAATGTAACTAATGCTTTTGGTTTAGTTATAACTCATTATGACTGATCCATTTGGTGATATGGCATAGCTCACCCACTTATCTCACATACAAATGTAACTAATTATTTCAAGATGACACATGTCCAAGTGACCCTTGGACATCTTTTGATTGCTCCACCTCTCAAGGCTATATATATTCATTCTCTTGGATCATTTGATAGCCTCTATAGGTTAGTGGAAAAAATTTGGCTAGATTTTTACTCAAAGAACTCTTGAAGAAATATACAAGTGTTGTTGCCAATCACATGCTTTAACATTGAGTAATGACATGAATCTTGTTGGTCTAGTCTAGTGAAAGATTGCCTTTTTCTAAATTGTACTCTTGATGGTCTACTAATTTGCATAAAGGATATTATTATAGGTCTTTTCTAGTATTCTTTCTTAAGTGTTGAGATATCATAGAAGTGGTTTATGATTGTATCTTTCTTTGGAATCATTTATACCCTTTATAATAATCATATACCTTCTTGAATCTAGAATATAAAGCATTGATGCAGTAATAAATCTTGAGTTGTGAGTCTTTTCTGAGAAACACCTTGTTTGTTTTTTAAGTAGTGGTTGCAGTTAATTGGGAGGATATTATTCATTACTGCATCATCATTTTATTTTCTTAGTTGTTTTCCTTAATCCTTTTTATACACAATTGATAGACTAGAGAGAGATTTAAAGATGAATCAAGGGGAGATAAACCCTAATCTAGAGATTAATATCAATGAAATTATCACCCAAAGTAAGAGAGGTGATTCCATTTTGCCACTTGGATGAGGAGAGCTAAGCATCTCCTTAAGGGTGCAAATCCAAGCATCAATAGGTTTTGGCACACCCAAGGGGACATATTAGTCCTAAAATATTGTTCAAGATTGGTATTGGTCTTGGCATTGTTAAATATTGAAATAAACATATAAACTTAGTACTTGGTGACTCCATTAAAGAATTCAAGTCTTTGGTTGATGATCAGTCCTATTTTCTATGCCAAAGTTGACCACTAGGTCTACTGCTAAAGTGTACCCTTTGATTTTGTGGAATTACCTCCATATTCCACCAAAAGGTTTAGGTTTGTCAATACTCATCCTTACAAAAGAGATTTTATGTTTAAATCTTCCAAGTTTGTGTTACATTTGTTGGAAATATTGTCATTGATGTCAAAGGTCTAGCATTATTAGTGATAAAGGCCCCATTGCATTTAATTGTGTTTTTAATATTCATATTCTGGATAATATGTGTTAATATTTATTTAATATTAATGAATATATTTTTGGTTGCATATATGTCAAAAGAGGGCCCATGAAGAAGTCAAAGAGTCATGAGGTAAAAGATGAAAGAGGAATGGGACACATTTTCTCATGAAGAGTCATCTTGAGGAATTTCAAGAGTCACCATGTGAAGACTAAAAGAGGTATGGTGAATTTTTCTATAAAGGGACACATTGAAGAATATGAAAAGTCACCAAGATAAAGACAAAAGAGGAAAGGGTGATTTTGCTTATGAAGGATCACCATATGACTTTTCAAATGCAAGGATATGAAGGCTCATGCAAGTTTGGCACCATTTTCCATGAGGATTGAAGGATCACAAAGGGTGAATGTGAAAGGTCATTTTGTAAACCTATAAATAAATTCTTGAGAATCCATTTTTAATATGCAAGAGAGTGCATGGTTTTTATTCTTTTTCAAAGAGAGAAAAGCAAGAGATATTGTAGAGTTCTATCATTTGTTGAGTAAGCAATAACAAGAGATAGTTTTGTTTTATACACAAGAGGGGTTGGTTCTCTTGTGGGTTGGTGCTCACAAATAGTTTTTGTGTTGGTGATAGGCAAAGGGGTTACTGCTCCTGCAATTTGGTGCTTGTAAACTTTTTATTTTGAGTTGGTGCTCATTTATATACTTGAGATTGTTTTCTCTAGTTTTTTCCCACTTTGGGTTTTCACATAAAAATTTCTCTCTCTCTCTCTCTCTCTCTCTCTCTCTTGTGTGTGTTGAAAATTATTGTTTCAATTGTATTGCATATCTTAAATGTGTGATTAAGTGGTTAAATAAAATAATTTAGATCAAGTAAAAATATATATAATATACTAATTCACACCCCCCCTCTCAGTATATTTCATGCTTAGCAATTGGTATCAGAGAAAAATCCTTTTGAAAAAATTTTACAAATTAAAGGTAGATCCGAAAAGCATGATGGCTAGATCACATGAAGAATTCTCTAAAATTAAGGCACCTTTTTTTGATGAGATGAATTATGTATTTTGGAGCATAAGGATGAACACTTATTTGATGGCCCTTGGATTCAACATATGGTAAGAAGTGGTGGAGGAATATGAAGAGCCACAGACACTTGTAACTACTCTGATAGAAAAGAAGGCAAGTGAAAATAATGCTAAAGATTTAAATGTTATTTTATGTGGCTTATGTGAATCAAAATTTGTTAAAGTTATGCAATGTAAATCTACTCATGAAACTTGGGTAAAAATTGAGAATATTTACTAAGGTGATGGAAAGGTTCAACAAGCTAAGCTTTTGACTTTCAAAAGATAGTTTGAGAGTTTGAAGATGGAAGAAGAAGAAAATATAGCAAGTTATCTTTTATAGGTTGATCAAATAGTTAATTAGATTTAAGGTCTTGGAGAAAATTTAGAAGAATAAACTATGGTTCATTAAGTTTTAAGATCTATACCATTGAGATATGATGCAAATGTTTCAGAAATTGAAGAGATAAAGAATTTAGCCAAGCTAAAATTGGATGAGTTTCATGGTATTCTTATGACATATGAGATGCAAACTAAACAAGGAAAACCCTTAAAGAGAGAAGCTGCTTTCAAAACATCAAATAAATAGAAAGCTAGGATTCAAGAATCAAGTGATATTTTTAGCGATGATGAAGATGACAATGGAGCTCTATTCATTCACAAGATGAAAAAGGGCACATGTAAATATCAAGGAAAATTACCTTTTAAATTTTTTAATTATGGAAAGATTGGACATTTTTTAGGTAAATGCCTAAATAAGGGTAATTATGACAATAAATAAGGAAAATATACATACAAGAAGAATTTCAAAGGCAAATTTAAGAAAGGATTCAAGAAGAAGAGTTTGTATTCTAAAGATCCTAGCTTAGCCAAAGATAGTGGAGTTAGTGATTAAGAAAAAGAAGAGATTATATTCATGTCTATAGCTCAGTCAAAGATAGTGGAGTCAGTGATTAAGAAAAAGAAGAGATTATATTCATTGCCATACATGAAGATGCCTCCATAAGAAAAAGTACAAATGATAAAGAAGAAGAAGAAGAGGATGAAGATGAAGTGAATCTATAAGGAGAACTCATTTGTGCCTTAAAATAATTAAAATCTCTTGAAAATAAGAATCAAAGATTAAAGTTCCAGATTGAGAAAAATAAAAAAAGAGTCAAAGGAAATAATTGAAGATCTATAAGCACACTTTGAAGAAGCCAAGAAGAATAAATAAGATCTAACATCAAAGTTAAAAATAGTGAGTGAATAATGTGAAAGTTATGTTATTAATTTTTTTTCTTTAAAAGCAGATCTTGAGAAAATAAATAAAGCAATCAATGATAGAGTAGCCAATGATTCAAAATTTAAGAACAACACTAATATGTTGAATAAGATATTAGAAAATAAAATATCAATGTTAGATAAGATAGGTATTGTATTTTAAAAATAGAAAGAGGAGGTCACTACTTTCATAGACAAAGAGAAAGAAAAGAGTTATGTTGAAGCTCTTACAAAAGAAAAAATAAAAAGGGAAGAAGTTAAGAATACAAAGGACATCTCAAAAAAAAAGGCTGAAGAGAACAGAGCTATAAAAGGCAATCAGGTAAGAGATACACAAATAGGTCCTATTTTTTTGGTTACTATTTTTATTGTAATGGATATGGTCATAATAAAATATAATGTCAAAAAAGGGATAACAATTTCATAAATAAGGAGAAGGAAATTCATACAGATTCAAGCAAAAGCCACAACTCTTTTGCTCCTCTATCAGGCTTTAATGGAGAGGCCATAATATGTTATAAGTGAAAAAAAATTAGAAACATAGCTTAGTACTATAGAATCATGTTTGATTTAGTCAATAAGGACTAGAGTTTTAAGGATCCATTCATCAAGAAGAAAGTTCAGACAGGTTCTTGGCAAAAAAACAACCTCAAAAATCTATGCTGGTGTAGACAGCTTTGCATGCAAGAAATTAATAAAATCCATGGCTCATTGATAGTGGATGTTTGAGGCACATGATAGGAGGCATGAGTAATTTTAACCTTAAATAATATAAATGGTGGCATAGTGAATTTTAGAGACAATACTACTACCAAAATTATTGGAAAAGGTACACTAAGTTTGGATAATGGTAGAACTAAAACTAAACATGTCTTGTATGTAGAAGGTATTAATCATAATATTTTTAGTGTAAGTCAAATATGTGATTAGGGGAACACACTAAATTTTTATGTAGAAGGTTTTGAAATTAGAAGAAAAAATTTAGATGTGTTGGTTGCAGATGCTCAGGGAATAGGTAATAATTTGTATATGATATCTGACATCAAAGGTCAAAGATGTTTTTTGAGTTAGATTTTATAAAGTTAGATATGGCACAGGAGAATGCAGCACACAAATTTTGATAGTATTTTAAACATTAATAAGAAGTAAACAGTCAGATTTATTTCAAAGATTACAAATCCATATGACATGCTTTGTGAACCTTGTCAACATGGGAAGTAGGCTAGAAGGTGGTTCAAAAAGAGTACTCAACCACTTAGATTCTAGAACTTGTTCACATTGATTTATGTGGACCTATGAGAACTCAAAGTACTCAAGGTGAGAAATATTTCATGTTGCGTATTGATGATTTTTTACGTATAACTTGGATAATGTTTTTAAAGAAAAACTTAGAAGGTTTCAGACATTTCAAAGCATTCAAAACATTAGTTGAAAATGAGACCAATTTAAAGATTAAGTGTCTAAGATCAGATCAAGGAGGAGAATTCATGTTAGATCAATTTACTGAGTTTTGTGAAGACCATAGAATAAAGAGATGTTATTTAACAGCTAGAACTCCACAACAAAATGAAGTAGTTGAAAGGAAACATAGAATAGTTCAGGAGATGGTGAGGACAATGCTAAATGAATACAAGATAGTAGATAAATATTGGAGAGAGGTAGTTTCTATATTAGTGCATATTTACAATAGAGCATTATTGAGAGTCAATAGTGACAAGACTCCTTATGAGCTATGGAAAGACAAACCAACAATAGTTGATTATTTTTGATTTTTTAGTAGTAGATGCTTCATAAAGAAAACTAATAAAAAATTTGGTAAGTTTTAATCTAGATTAGATAAAGGTATATTTCTTGGTTATTCTTACAAAAGTAAAGCTTATAAATATTATAAAAAAATAACCAAGAAAATTGTTGAAAGTGTAAGTGTCAGGATAGAAGAAGATGGAACACAAAGAATCAATGATCCAATAGACATTCCTAAAATCATTGAAGAGGAAGATTTTGAAGAATCAGATGAAGATGAAAAGAAATATAAAAAGGAAACCATCCAAATATGTTTAGAGAAATCATAACGAAAGTGGCATCATCAGGGACATAAATGAAAGAATTTTCACTAGAAGAATGATGGTAAGTAAATCTGAGCAAGTTAATTTCTCTTTTTTATCCAAAATTTAGCCTAGAACTTTTTCAAAAGCTAGACATGATAAGCATTGGGTTAAGGCTATGGATGAATAATTAAATTAGATAGAAAAGAATGATACTTGGGAATTAGTGCCTAGACCAAAAGATCACAATGTGATAGGAACAAAATGGGTTTATAGAAATAAGTTGAATGAAAATGGAGAAGTGACTAGAAATAAAGAAAGATTAGTATGTAAAGGATATGCTCGAATTGAGGGAATAGATTTTGAAGAAATTTTTGCACCAGTGGTAAGGTTAGAGGCTATTAGAATGTTTCTTAAATATGCAGTATTTAAAAATTTTAAAGTATTTTATATGGGTGTCAAATCTTCCTTCCTAAACCAAAATATAAAAGAAGAGGTCTACATTGAGTAGTATGAGGGATTTATTCTCTCAAATATTAGTACCCATGTATGTAGATTAAATAAAGCATTGTATGGATTGAAACAAGATCTTAGAGCTTGGTATGCAAGACTTGATAAGTACCTACAAGATCAAGGTTTCAAGAGAGGATTTGTTGATAGTAATCTCTACATCAAAATAGAAGGTGAGCATCAATTTATTGTTGTGGTATATGTTGATGATATCATTTTTGGAGGAAATATTGAAAAGTTGACAAAAGAATTTTTTGATAATATGCAAAAAAAATTTGAGATGTCTATGCTTGGAGAATTGTCATTTTTCTTAGGATTACAAATATTTTAGTCAGATAAAGGAATTTTCATATCTCAAAGTAAATATGCCAAGGAAATGTTGAAGATATTTGGTTTTGAGGATTGTGCACCAGTTGGTACACAAATGTGTATAGGAAATAAGGTGAGCAAGGATTAAGATTCACCTATTATAGATCAATCTTTGTTTAGATCTATGATTGATAGTCTTTTATATTTGATAACATCAAGGCTAGACATCATGTATGTAGTAGGTTTGGTTATAAGATATCAGTAATCTCCAAAAGACAGTTATGTTTAGTTGATGAAGAGAATATTCATATATATCAAGGGGACATTAGATTAAAAATTATGGTATCCCATAAGTAGAGATTTCACTTTGATTTCTTATACAAATTTAGATGGGCAAGGTGTTTGGATGAAAAAAAGAGTATAAGTTAAGGACCTTTCTTCCTTGGTGATAGCTTAGTATCATGGCCAAGCAAGAAGTAGAATTTAGTATCACTTTTTATAGCTAAAGTAGAATATATTTCAGTAGTATTATGTTATACTTAAGTGCTTTGGATGAAGCAAACTTTGGAAGATATCAAGGTAAAGTATGATGAACTTATTTATATTTTTTGTGATAACACAAGTGCTATTAATATTTTGAAAATTCTAATGACTCATTCAAGAACAAAACATATTCCCATTAGATATCACTTCTTGAGAGAGTAGGTTGTAGATCAATAGGTTAAGATGGAGTATATCAGTACTACAAAGTAGATTGTAGATATTTTCAAAATGGCACTACCAAAAGACACATTTGAGTATTTTTGAGAGAAGTTGGGAGTAATTCATTTTAGTTCTTGCCATTAAGGTTCAACATCAATTGAGGGGGAGCTAAGTGTTAGATCCAAGTAGACCCTTTGCCATTAATGTCAAAGGGGGAGAATAATAGGTATAGGTGTATAAATAGGTATAGGGAATAGGTGCAGGTTGCTAAAATAAGGGGGAGTTACTATATGTTTTTTAGATGGTATTATGTATAAGTTTTAGGATGTAGCAGTTTTAGTTTGAGGTTGTCATTAATGACAAAGGGGGAGATTATTGGAAATATTTTCATTGATGTCAAAGGTCTAGCATTATTGGTGATAGAGGTCCATTGCATTTAATGGTTTTTTTTAATATTCATATCTTGGCTAATGTGTGTTAATATTTATTTAATATTAATGAATATATTTTTGGTTACATATAAGTCAAAAGAGGACCCATGGAGAAGTCAAAGAGTCACAGGGTAAAAGATGAAATAAGAATGGGATGCATTTTCTCATGAAGAGTCATCTTGTAGAATTATAAGTCACCATGTGAAGATAAAAGAGGTATGGTGCATTTTTCTATGAAGGGACACTATGAGGAATACGAAAAGTCACCAAGATAAAGACAAAAGAGGAAAGGATGATTTTACTTATGAAGGGTTACCATATGACTTTTTAAATGTAAGGATATGAAGGGTCATGTAGGTTTTTTGTCATTTTCCATGAGGATTCAAGGGTCACAAAGGATGAATTCCAAACGTCATTTTGGAAAGATATAAATAAAGGCTTGAGAAGTCATTTGTAATATGCAAGAGAGTGCATGGTTTTTATTTTTTTTTAAGAGAGAAAAGCAAGAGATATTATAGAGTTATATCATTTGTTGAGTAAGCAACATTGAGAGATAGTTGTATTTTATACACAAGATGGGTTGGTGCTCCTGTGGGTTAGTGCTCACAAATCTTTGCAAGGGGTTGGTGCTCTTGTGGGTTGGTGCTCATAAATAGTTGTGTTGGTGCTCAGCAAAGGGGTCGGTGATCCTACAAGTTGGTGCTTGAAAACTTTGTATTTTGAGTTGGTGCTCATTTATATACTTGAGATTATTCTCTGTGTTTTTTTTCCACTTTGGGTTTCCATGTAAAAATCTGGTCTCTCTCTCTCTTGTGTGGTATAAACTATTGTTTTAGTTTTATTACATATCTTGAATGTGTGATTAACTTTGGTTAAATAAAATAAATTAGATTAAGTAAAAATATATATAATATATTGATTCACTCCCCCCCTCTTAATATATTTCGTTCTTAACAACATTCCATCCCTAACACCCATAGTGATCATTCCAAAAGGGCTAGAATACATCCTTTTATAAGTTTCACCAGGGATTCTCCCTTGTATCTTGCCTAATATGATCAAATTCTAGAAGAAACCCTCAAAAGTGTTCGATATTTTAGTGGAGATGGTCCAATTACTGCCATTGAGCACATCAAGAATATAACAAACTTTTGTAATATCCATAATATTACCCAATAAAATGTAGCTATTAGGTTATTATCCTTGTATTTCAAAGGAAAATAATTGGACTAGTATGGGACCCTACCTATAAATTATATTGGCTCATGGGATGATTTGGGGACTCTATTGATTGATAGGTTTAGGGAAAAGAGTGATCACCTATCTTTAAATGATCAATTAAACATAATAAAGAGGGAACCACATGAATCATATAAGATTTTAATACTAGGTTTTAAAAAACATGGGATAAAATCCCAATTCTCGTGAGGCCAACCACAAACTATGCATTTTTGTACTACTTGAAAGCATTGAATAGTGACATTACCATGATGATTTAATCCATGGGTGGAAACACATTGATTAATACCTATAAAATATCCATAAATTCTAAGAATTGTCTTATCCAAGTGGGAAAGATAGATCCTAAACCTCCAATGCCACTATTCCTTGATTTGTATTCTCCTTGTCAAAGTGCATTGCCTACTTTAGCTCCTTTGCCTGGTCAAGAAAAATTTACCATTGCCCCTACCAATGAAATAAATGAAGTCAAAAAATTTCTTCAAATTGTTACTAATGAATTGGTTGCTCTCAAAAGGCAAAAATCCTAAGGTTATAGGCCATATCAATCCTTCAATCAATTTGGACAAATAAACATACCTCCTTTTCAAGGTGATAATTAAGGATAAGGCTAAATTACCCATGTCAAGTCTTATCAAAGCTATAATCATAGTGATCCCTCATCCTCTAGAGCCCTTGTCCCCACTCAAAAAATTTAGTCTAAAAACAACCTAACTATTAATCTTTTAAACATGGTCAAGAATAAGTTGCTTATGCTAATGAGATGCAAAATCAAGGCATGACTACATGAGGTGATCAAACATCTCAATTTTTAAATTTTGGGATGATGATGAAATTTTGGATGGAAATTAGATAGGTTCATTCTGATTCCACTCTCATGAATAATGTAGAGGGTGAGTTTGCTGTCATTAATTACATGGGGAATACAAGTAATCAAAATACTAGTGTTGCCTCCAATACTTGGTCCAAAAGGAGGGTTTTTGATGAATCTCAAGGAGATAATAAAGGACCTATTGTGATTCCTATATCATATACTATGGTAAGTGGGTCTAACATAACTCTTAAACTACAATAAAATCATAGGATTCCAAATTTATAGTTGTTAAAATTCTAACTCCACAAGCTACATCATAAAGTGTAAATGTTCATAAAAAGAACCCCAAGGTGATTAATCCTTCCATCAATGTGGTAGACCAAATGAATAATCTCAATATGAGAATATCATTGTGGGATTATCTAACATTACCAAGGTAGAAATATATACTCCAAAAAGAATTATATGGATTGGGTAAATAGGTTGGCCTATCTAGAAATAACAACGTCATTCTAGTAAATGGAACTCAATATATGGATGGTCAAGTGAAGAAAGATGAGAATACTCCTCCTTTTTATCTATATATAATTATTGGTCATTTCTTGGTTCATAATTTTTATTATTGATAGTGGAGCAAGCACATCAGTTATGCCAAAACATATAGCGGATAAGCTATGCCTCAAGTATGAGCCAACGAATAAAGGAGTTTTACAATTAGATATATCACCAGCTAAGACTTTGGGGGTAGTGAAAGGTTTGAATTTGACCCTTCATACTTATCCTAATTTTTTAATTCCCCATGTTGTGGTAGTATTATATTTACCTCCCTATTTTTCTCTTTTCTTGTCAAGGGACTTTACATCCAAAATAGGTGGATATTTGATAGCCAATTGGTCCTACATGGTGTTCAAGACAAAATATGGAATTAAGGTGAAGATTGAGTTATAACCTATCCATATAAATAACTTGGAACCATATTCACCTAAGGTGGAAAATGTTAACTATGCCATCATTGATTGAGAGGATCTTCATGTTGACCAATCTTTGTCATCTTTCCTCAAGGGAGTTTCTGATTTGTTCTTAGATGAGTGATGAGATGACAACTATGAGCATGATCCTTACAAATTTATTGAGGAATATGGTATTGGATTTTATTATATGCATGAAAATGGTACTTTTAGGCCTAATTTTATGAATCCAAGTGAGGATGTGAATGTCTTGTGGTAGCTCTTCTTTGATGGGTCTAAAAGCAAGATGGGGGTAGGTGGTGGACCTATGCTAATTTCACCTTCATATGAAAGGTATTTTTTAGCCTTAAAATTTTAATTATCATGCACTCGTAATGTGTTAGAGTATGAGGCCCTTATCCATGGCCTTGAATAGGCAAGGAAAAGAGGTGTCAAGGAATTACAAGTGTTTCGTGATAGCGAATTTGTTGTGAATCAAGTTAGAGGGTAGAATTTGACCAAGAACTCCTTACTCAAATCCCATAAGCATAGATTTTGGGACCTTATATAATATTCAATGGATTTTAACATCATATCTATTCTAATGGAAGATAATAAGAACGTTAACAGGTTGGCATCTATTGGCACTCAATTTGATGTTCTAAAGGGCATAAAAGAAGACAAAAACTAGTCATATCCAAAGGTGATTATGAGACCATCCATATCAGATAATGTCACCAATTGGTAGGTATTTGATAGTTACCAACAATTATCACTTTTTATACAAGAAGAGGTTGAGTTCTCTTCTAATAATTAGTCTAAACTGCAACAACAATATGAAGGGCAGATTGTCTAATTAAATTTTGACAAGATTCCTAAAGGCTTAGTGACTCTTGAGAGAATTTTTAATGAGGATGAATATCTCAAGAAGTAAAAGGTAGGTATGTCTAATAATAAAGATAACTATGAAAGGGTATAAATATTTAAATATAAGCTACTTGCACTTGGGAAGGTATGCACTATTTAAGAGAGGCATGATTTCATTAAACTATACAAGGTATTTAGTGATATTTTTGCATTGGAGTATAGTGATTTAAAGGGTTTTGACCTAATATTGGCTCAACATAACATAGAGATAGATGAAAATACCAAATTCATCAAGAAAATACAAATGCCAATCAATCCCAATATTGAGCCTCTCATGAGGAAAGAACTCACCAACATGATTGAGTCCAAAAACATCTTTCCCATCAAGCATTCTTCTTGGTTAGCCAACTTAGTCCCTATTAGAAATAAGAATGGGGAGATCAGGTTGTGTGTGGATTTAGGGGAATTGAATAGAGTCTCTTTGAGAGATAATTACCCCCTCCCTCCCATAGAGCAAATTCTATAAGTGGTGGTAGGTAGTGAGAGGTTTTCCCTCCTAGACAGTTATTCTAGGTACAATTAAATTTTAATTTTATTGACCAATACGAAATAGCCTTCACCACCAAATGGTGTATATATTCCTATAGTAAGATGCCTTTTGGATTATCAAATGTTGGAGCTACTTTTCAATGTGCAATAGATATGGCTTTTCAAGGATTAATCAATGACATTGTACTAGTATATCTTGATGATGTGATAGTTTTCTCCAAGGAAGCAAAAGATCATTTGAATCACTTAAGAAAAATTTTTGAGAGGTGTAGAGAGTTTGAGATATCTCTAAACCTAAAAAAGTGTGTGTTTTTTTTTATGAAGGAAAACTCTTAAGCCACATTATTTCTAAGAAAGGTATGCCTATCAATCCTAAAAGGGTAAGTGTCATCTTTGTATTATCTTTGCCTAAGCATAAGAAACATTTCAAAAGTTTATTTGGAAAGATAAATTTCATTAGGAGGTTTATAATTGATTTTGCTAACCTGGTCAAGCCCTTAACCTTCATTCTAAGGAAGGATGAGATATTCACTTGGACAAGGAGGAAAGAAAGTTTTGAAGAGATCAAGCAAGCCATTGCCTAAGATCTGACTCTTGCAAGTCCAAACTTCTCCAAGGACTTAAATTTGTACAATTTTTGGAATGAGGAGATAATCTCTATAATGCATACTCAAGCTAATGATGAAAATTTTGAATAGCCTATTTCCTTCATTAATCAAGGTTTGGAAGGCTATGAGATAAGGTACACATATGTTGAGAAATAAGTGTTTTCAATCATAAGAAGTTAAAATAAATTTAGGAATATGTTGTCTAATAACAAGATTCACATTTTTTTTCCTCATCCTAGTGTGAAAGACTTTCTTTTGAGTATATATTTGAATGAGAAAAGGGTAGGTTGGATCACCAAAGAAATGGAGTATGATGTGGAGATCAAAACAACCAAGCTAGTGAAGGGAAAAAGAGTATGTGAGCATCTTGTTTCAGACTTAAAAGAGCAAAGGGAAGTTTTTTTGGCACTCCATGATAACCATACAATATTTTTACCTTCATATATGAGAATTTGGACATAGGACATGATCCATTTCCTCCAAACTAGTGAGTGTCCACCATGTCTTGATAAGGCCAAAAGAAGGTACTTTAGGATACAATCCATTCCTTATGTGCTTGTTGATGGAGTTTTATTTATAAAGGAATTTTTAGGTGTGATTTTGAGGTATGTTTATTTGGATTAGATTGATAAATTATTACATGAGTTTCATGATAGACCACCTAGTGGTCACTTTGCTCCAAGAACCACAGCTGCTAAGATTATGAGGGCTGGTTACTTTTCGCCTAGCTTGTTTAAGAACACTCATCATTGGGTAAGTAAATGCCAAAAGTGTGATATTTTTTATATCAAACAAAATCTAGTTACCTTTCCTCTTCATCTAATCTAGGTTGAGCAACCCTTCATGAAAATGGGTTTGGATTTCATAGGTATGATCAATCCTCCTTCTAGTGGTGGTCACAAGTGGGTGTTGATAGCCATTGATTATTTTACAAGATGGGTGGAGGCTATATCTATTAAAGAGATAAATGAAAACTTAGTCCTAGACTTACATGAAGGTATAGTAACCAATTTTGGAGATCCTTCAATAATCATTTTTGATAATGTATTAGCCTTCTTAGAAATAAGGATAAATTAATGGGCTTTAAAGCATGGCATCTATCTTAGCACCTCCTCCAACTACTATCCCCAATGGAATGAAATAGTTGAGTCCATAAATAAGAAATTAATCATGATCATAAAGAGGAAAATATAATAGAATCAAAGGACTTGGCATACCAAGTTGAAAATAATGCTTTGGGATGATAGGATCACCCCAAAGAGAGCAATTGGGAATTCACCATATACACTTATCTATGGAAGGGAAGTCAAACTTCCTATCTCACTTGAGTTACCAGCTTTAGACCTCACATATCAGCTATAATTGATGGAGAATGAGATCATGAAAGTTAGATTATGTGAGTTGATGGAGCCTGAAGAGACAAGAGATCAAGCTATACACACCATGAAAACTCACCAACAACAAACAAAGAAGTATTTTAACAAGAAGTCCATGCCAAGGAGTTTTAGAGAAGGAGACATTGTCCTAAAATAAGATGAATATAGGGCCAAACCTAGAAGGCACATAAATTTTGATGCTTTATGCAGTGGCCCATATGTGTTCACACAGTGTAAACATCATAATGCTCTCCAACTCTCAAAGTTGGATGGAGAAGAGATGCATATCCTAGTCAATGGGATATATCTAAAACATTGTTACTAAGTTTTTATTTTTTATTTTATATATAATTTCCTATTTTCCTTATGTTCCCTAAGTGATTATGCACATGTGTGAGTTTACCCTTGTCTTGTTTTGCATTGTCTTTGCTTGGTTTTGTTGTTGTTGTGTGGTGTGTTTCCTTGTGTTTTATTTTGGCATAATCCTTGTTAGTCATCTTCAAGAATACATTGACTCCATTAGCCTTGAGTTGGATAAAGCTACTAGTATATTTAGTATAGAAGGTATACTACCCCTACAAGTCACCATTTTGTTGACCAAATTTTGTCCCTTTAGGCCAAAATTGGGCACCGCTATTTTCAAAAATCAGCTAAGTCTATATCTTTGGCTAGGTCTAGTACTTAGATTTTCTTTGGAAGAAATGTTATTTGACAAAGCCCATAATAAATGCACAAGTCTCTTCCTTTTATAAATTTCATTTTTGGTCTTTACTAAGGCTTTACCAAAGTTTTTTTGGGCTTTTTGTTTGAAGCCTCTGCCAAAAAATTTCAAAATTTTTGTCTGAATATTTTTCCTTAAGTGTATTTATTTATAACTTTTCATTCATCAAAGTAATGAATTATTTTAGGTAATTTGTCTGAGATAAATCTCCCAAAGACAAAGTGCCAAATTCTTTCAGATAATTTGTCTGTACAATTTTTCTGAAAGATATCTTTCAAGACAAAAAGGATACATTCAAATTTTTTGAAGGGCGTATTTCAACTTTTCTGAATGCCATTTTCATTTTCTTGAATGGTACTTTGTAGTTTTTTTGAAGGGCATTTCAACTTTCCTGAAGCGATATTTTTAAAAAGTTTGAAAGATTGTTTCTATGAAAAGGTGGACCATTTTTAAAAGTATGAAGGGTATTTTTTCCTTTTGAAAGGTCATTTTCAAAAGCCAAAGGACACTTGTAACTTTTCCAAAAGGGTCGTTTCAAAATGTCAAATGGTCATTCTAAAGCCAAAGGTCCACTTCAAGAAACCCGAAGGAACATTTCAAAGGGACAAATAGAAAGTTTGAAGGAGTGAATTCTTTCAAAAAACTTGTATAATACAAAGGAAATAAAAGGGCTGAGATAAAACGTCCAAAGGAATGAATTCTTTCAAAAAACTTATCCGATACAAAGTAAACAAAAGGGCTGAGACAAAAAGTCTGAAGGAATGAATTCTTTTAGAAAACTTGTCTGATATAAAGGAAATAAAAGGGTTGAAAAAAAATCTTAAGAAAATTCTAAAAGGAATGATGACCCACAACACATCAATTTTAAGCTATGGGAAATAGCCATTGGTGTCAAAAGGCTCAGTGGAAACCTAAAGGCAAAAAGAAATAACAATTAGAAAAATGTAATTGAGGCTTTGGTTTAGTTGTAACCAATGTAACTAATGCTTTTGGTCCAATTGTAACTTGTTGTAATTGATCCATTCAGTGACATAGCTTAGCTCACCCACTTTTCTCCCATGCAAATGTAAATCATTCTTTTCGGATGACACATGTCCAAGTGACCCTTGGACTTCCTTTGATTGCTCTACCTCTCAAGGCTATATATATGCATTCTCTTGGCTCATTTCATAGCCTCAACTAGTTATTGAAAAATAGGCTAGATTTGTACTCAAAGAACTCTTAAATAAATATACAAGTGTTGTTACCACTCAGATACTATAACATTGAGTAATGACATGAATCATGTTGGTCTAATCTAGTGAAATTTTGCCTTTTTCTAGCTTTTACTCTTGATGGTCTACCAATTTAAAGAAAGGAGATTGTTGTAGGTCTTTGCTAGTATTCTTTCTTAAGTGTTATGATATCATAGAAGTATATTTTGATTGTATCTCTCTTTGGAATCATTCAAAACCTTTCTAAGAATCATATACCTTTTTGAATATAGAATATGAGGCATTGATGCAGTAATAAATCCTGAGTTGTGATTCTTTTATGAGAAACACCTTGTTTATTTTTTAAGTAGTTATTGTAGTTAATTGCAAGGACATTATTCATTGGTGAATCACCATTTTGTTTTATTAGTTATTTTAATTAACCCTTTTCATACACAATTGATAGATTAGAGAGAGATTTAAAGGTACATCAAGGGGAGCTAGCCCCTACTCTAGAGATTCATCTCAATGGAATTATCACCCATAGTAAGAGAGATGATTCCATTTTCTGTTTGGATGAGGAGAGATGACCATCTCTTCAAGGGTGGAAATCCAAGCATCAATAGTAACCACTTATAATTACCCTAACATGATGATTCCATTTTTCTACTTGGATGAGGAGAGATGATCATCTCTTCAAGGGTGGAAATCTAATCATCAATAGTAACCATTGATAATTAACCTAACCACTGATGGTCTATCCCAATTGCCAATAGTTGACTTAATCATCGATAGTTACCCTAACCACTGATGATCACCTCAATTACCAATAGTCATTACGGCATTAAATAATGAAAATATATTTTCACCTACTTACCCTCAACAATATCCAAATTTATTTTCCTTGGCCTGTTCACAAAGATTCAAACTATTTTTTTAACCACACTTGACCTATTTAGCATTATTATTAACCTGCTTATTACTATAATTAGTCAATTTCATCTATGTCTTTATCAAGCAGTTCTTGTATTCAATTTTAGTATCTTTTATGATTTATACAAGTACTTTATCTTTTGATTTTTGAACTTAATTGTTTAAAAATTATGGATTGATATCTCTCAATGAAGCTCTTGATTCCTATATCTAGCTAGCACTAGGTAACCCACCTAAATATCTATCTAACCAACCATTTTCTTTAGTGATATCTTATTTATAGGTCATTCCTCCCAAGACAAAGAGGAGTTCTCTATAATCATCTAATTCAATGTGTGCATAACCAAATAGGTTTTTCTACCATACCCATATCTAATTTCTTTATTCTTCCCTTCTTGGAATATAATCTAAAGTTCTTTGAAACACTAACATTAGATTGGTATAAGGCTATGGGGTACCTATAACTAGATCAAGCCTCTAGATTATGAGGCTAGATCCTATAAATATATCAATTTTGGATCAATCACTAAAATATACTTGATTTTTAGGGTGAAAAGAGTTAGAAATATAACTAAAATGGAAATAATACACTAATGATGGTGATACACCTATATTGTTGGTTCATCCACTCAATTTTCACTCTTATAACACTAATGAACCATAAATGAACCTAGAGACTATCTCTAAGCCTTATTTTGCAATAGTGTTTCACATGGATGTCCTAATTTATGACTGTAGATTAGAGGTAAAGGGAGAGAGGTCTACTCTAAGACACTATTCAACCTTTTTACACTACAAATCTGATCATCAACCTTTAACACTTCATATAACCTAAAAAAGATAATTCATCAACAAATAGGTGTGGAAAGGACATGATAAAGGATGATTCATACCACTTATACACATCTGAACAAGCATATACACATTATAATTCCACCATAGATAAGTTTAACCAATCCATTTTATTTATTCAAGATGGTACAAAGCTCAATCTTGGTAGAGTTTCCTCATGCCCAAGAGAGGAATATAAAAGAAGGCTAAGAACCCTACATATATAAAACATGGGAAGAGAACAAGCCAAGATAATTGCATAGATGAGAGAATAAAGATTCATATAAACATTAAATCAAGTAAAAATTTAGTTACATCTTGCAACAAATAGTCCTCAAGACATCTCTCCTTGTCTAGTGCCTTGCATGCTCCTTGAATGAGCTCTTTGGCATTGAAAACAAGGTGGTGGGCCATATTTGACTTGTCCAAACTCCTTTGGAAGAATTTTATAACATTATTTTTCAAATATATCCACTTAAAATAATATCAATTTAAGTGATTGACTCCTTCCTGCATGAAGACTATGGAATATGCATTGATTACCATGCTAAGATCAGTTAACTCATGATGAAGACTAGTTAATCGTGTTAATGATAGTTAAGAATATATATGAATGTAAATTACACTTAAATAAGATTTATATCATGTTAATTACACTTAAATTTTATCTATGTGGTATGATCAATCCACATGAACTCATTTCAAACATACGGACTTCACTTGATTGACCAAGTAGGCCCACTAAGGCAATTAGGCCTAGTAGATTAACATATTGCACTTGATGGATTTGAAATAATACATTGAACCATTATAACCTGAAAATATAGTGAGTTTTAGACATTAATAAATTCCTCACATCATGAAATAGGTCCTCTTGTGGAAACAACACCTATAAATTGGTCAAACTAGTTGACTAGGTCAATCTATCTTCCTTTTCTTGTAGACTAGCTAATTTGAAGAGAATCACATAGTAATTTCTAGGCATCTATTTGATCATCTCATGGATTTAAAATGTATAAAAATTTTCAATATTCACTCTCCATTGATTAACATCCATTAAACTACCTTGTACCTTTATTTTTTTATGTTTTTCCCTAAAAAACTCTATTTTATACCATGTTCATATAGTTATGTACATCAACGTACCATTTATAGTACCCTATATAAGTTTAATTAATGTTTAAAATAATTATTAGGTTATTCATGGGTTTTTGGATGCAATAAACTTCACTTTTCTCAAAACTGGTCTATAGGAGGGTTTGGGAGGATTTTAGAGGTGAACATTCTTAATGATGGTTCATAAAGTATGGACCTAGAAAATAGAACTTATTTCCATGTATATTTATTTCATATAATCTTTAAAATTTATTTATAAGCATGTTTTCTCGTGTAAATAGTGTGCAAATATACATATGTAGAGAAGTTGACTTGTAGGGTTTTGCATGCATTCTAGACCTACTCATAGTCTTAAAGATGGTTTATAAACCTAAGCTACTAAATAAAATTAAATAATACATTTATTTAAATTTTATACTATACCTAAAATCATTATAATATCATTTGGTCAAAATCCTCCTTTGGTGAAAGATATGAGCTCTCAAACAAGTGGCTTGAATGAGTATCTTGCCTATAGTAGTTTGAATTAGTTCCCACGGATGAAATTGACCTTTTAATTGTCTTTGTCTACTTTCAATATATAATATATGACCTTAACCATCCCATTAAACATTCTCATGAAGTTACCTTTTCTTGATAGAGTCTGTCAGTTCCTCTTGGTGATATAGGCCTTATGGGCCTAAAATTGATTTCTAGGCCTAATTGGCCAAATCTAAGTGTTAGAGATTTAAATGACCTATATAATGATATTAGGGTTAAAAAAAACCTTTATAAATTGTTTCTCAATTATTTATATCACCTATGACTTTATTTAATTTCCCAAACTCTAATTTACCTTGATGGTCTCTTAAGATTACCTGTAAGAATGATTGTGTGTTTGTGTAAAACAAAGGTCTATAAGTCCTTCCTCCTTCGTGAATAGAGTTAAATGTGTTTTAAATTTTTTTTAAAATTATTATATTTATCATAATTCTTTATTCTAATCCTAAAATTCACTATACGCTTTATATGACTTGATCTCACTACCCTAGGGTTTCAAGTAGTTAGCTTATCAAACCTTGATGGCTGGGTGACTGAGTTTGCTTATTACCTCATACTAAGATTATAAACATAATATAACATTTAAAATACCTTTAATCATATTTTAAAATTTCATACATCTTCAAAAAATCTCAAAACAAGCAAAAAGTCATAAGATCATGCACATAGACCTATTTTGAATCTTTCTTCTTTAGTTATCCCTTAAGGGCATTTTAAATTGAAAACCTGAGTATGACCTACATAAAAATAAATATTAGGACTATAATTAAGTTATTTTTCCTTTTAAGTCTTCATAATTATATGAAACCCTTATTCATACTCTTAAACTTCTTAAATTCTCATTTGGTCTCCTCTATGATTGTTCATGACTACAAGAGGTCTATGACAAACAATGCCTACTTCCACTAATAATGTGGCATTAAATATGGAATATAAAGATTTAAAAAGCTATAAAACCAATTTTTACCATTTTTTAGAGCCTAAGTGTACCTGTAGATTCTTAGAAGTCATAAATTTCTCTCAAAATTATCCATAAGCATTGACTGTGACTACATTTTCCTTGGCTTTAATAGGTTCAAACCATTGTCTAATCATTTCATGCTTGTAAAAAGTACTATAGTGATTTAGTGGTGTAAATAACCTATATTAATCATCCTATAATTAAATCCACTCTTTTAACTTACCAACTTCCTCTTTTTTATTTGCATATGAGAGTTCTCAAGGAAAATAGACTGTATTCTTATTTGATTGTGTTTCCATGATAAAGGACCTATGTCTTCATGTTTTACCTTTTAATCTGTGTCTAATAATTTCATCAAGATTTTTAAATACTATGATAAACTTATTTCAATAATATTTATCCTTCATTATTCAAACTCAGTCTTTTGCACCCTATTAAACATCATTTCTCTTCATAGGCTCCCAAAGTAACTACCTCTGCCAACACTATTATAAGTGATCATTGGGGAATTTTAAATATATATATATATATATATATATATATATATATATATATATATATTAATTACACCATTATTTAGAACTTTTAATACCTCCCAAGTCACTTGAAACCTTCCTCTCACCTCTTTATTTATCATATTTCTCTTCTTGCATAGTCCTAATTCCATACACAGGCCTATGTACTATACCTTCCTGAGTTGTCAATAAAGGATATGATCCTGATGAAGGTCTATTGATGTCAATTTGAAATTTTAAACATAAGTGAATTCACAATTTTACCCTTAAGTTAAATTAATATATATTGCATTGCACCTTTATGGTATATGGATGTATCAATGTAATTGACCCTAGCATTGGCTATAGGTAAACATCTCAAGATTGATCTTGGAGAGAAAACTTGTTTAGGACAACCTTCTTCATGCCTTGACATTTCTCAAACTTAATCATTATCATGAATCTTTCATGTGACATGAGACTCCTTCATAGACTATTTTTCTCTCATCTTCTTCATAAACTTGGAGATAGGCCTATGTTTTCATGGTTGTAGGTGATTTCATGAGGTGAATGACTATGCCATTTTGCAATTGAACCTCATATTTTTCTATTACTAACCATATTAAGTGATTTTAAAACATGTAAGAAACATTATTAAACCTAAATAACATTACAACACCTCACATTCTTAATTTGATCTAGTACTAGCATACTTAAAGATTATTCAAACTATATTATGGATGAATTTTCATATGAAAATATGTTATAACCTAAATTTGATCTATCCTTAGTGTCTACCTTTCATCCCAATTTCATATCCACTACCTTGCACATTGTGTTCTTCAAACTCATTGCTATACATTCTTGAAAATAGGTTTTTTTTCCATCACAGACTTGATTATGTATTCTAATTTGGATCTTGTACAAATTATGTACATGTTTTAGGCCTTAAAACACATGAAAAAACCTCTAAAAATCCCTCTGAGTCTCTGATTTTCTTACCTTTACATAAATTTACTCATTGAGTTCAATGTTTCTTTTCAAAAATGCAAGTTTCTCTCTTGGTTTGAAATTAAGTTTTGAAACTAAGTTTGTTCTTATTCCTCAAACAGGCCTATAGGTTATCTTGATAAGGATGATTGACTATAGGTTTAGAGGAATTTATCCTTATATTAAGATATGAATGAAGTTATAACAAGGATCAAGAACTCCCCACTCTTTTTTGACTCTTATTCATTTATGCCATGATCATTCCTTCATGATGACTATATATTGTACCTTCATGTGACTATGTAAGGTTCTTCTATATGAACAAAGGTGGTGTTAGAGCTTGATAAGGTCACAAAACATGATTATGAACATCTCCTTCACTCATTTAAACTTTAGGATATAGTAATGAACAAAGACCTTTAATGAGACATATTTTAGTCTTTCCTTCCTTTGAACTTAAATGAAAACTCTTGACTATGCTTTCATTGGTTGTAGGTGATTATTTTTCTCTCTTTAGCACTATTTTAAGGATTTCAAATGACATTTTCATGACCATGATGCTTCCTAGTGTCCTTGAATCTTATTTACAATGGATAAATGAGGTGAAATTGAATGGAATTTGTTAATATTGTGATTACATGAAGATGAGAATGGAGATGGAGTGAAATGCTTGAAATAGTGATGAATGGTAGTGAAAAGATTGTGTTTGGGGATGACACAAGATGGAGGTGAAAAGAAGATAACACACTATCAAGATATCCCATGAAGACTATGATTTATGCATAGGTATATAACTCAACCAAATATACCATTTTGGAGGTCTTAGACAAGAATACACTGCTAGAAATGGAAACATAGGAATCATTAAATACCTTAAGAATTATAACTTTCCTTAGTCTTGGACAAACTATGATTGTGAAGAGGTTTGAATTTGATATATGGTGTTTGTGGGGAATTGACCTTGATTAATCTTTGTGTCACTTGAATGAAGGACATATGACATGAATGAAATTCTTGCAAACAAGAATCCACAAATCTTGATATTCTTCCTCTCATGAACCGTACAACCTCTCTTATTTGCTTGTAGAGTGCATATTTTCAATGTATATCTTCTTAAGCTCTATATTACCCTCACATGTGTGAAAATAAGATAAATATTATCATTGGAAGGTGTCTCATACTCCTAAAAAACTCCACAAACTTGATTTTTTCTATCATAATGCCTAGATGAGGACAAATCTCATAAAATTGGTTGTTTGTTTGGTTGAATAAGACATAGTGAGTATCGTAGCTTATTAAGGATGGTTAATGAAGGAGAGAGAGAGAGAGAGAGAGAAAATAATAAACAATTACCATATATGGAAGCTCTCTGAGACTCATTCCTTTACCTAAAATTTTAGACCTTAATTTTCTCTCTCATGGTCATACCACTTACAAACTTGAAGGGCTCTCTTGATGTGCAACGGAGCTACGTAGAAGAAGAGAACCAATTTTGAGCATGTTTGTGATGTTTTAACCTTTAATATATTTTGTAACACCTATCATATCTTTATAATTAAACACTTGACCTTAGCAACACATAAAAGGTTGTATAATTCCATACTTATGTATGGAAATACATGAAAATGGCTATTTTCTTGCATATTTTCCAAACTTAAATCCTTAAAGCACTAATTTAGGTAATATGAGGAAGATAATGATTCATAAATGAGATTATAACAAGTAATAATTCTTTTATTATCAAAATATGAGAAAATTTGGCATGTAGGAGCCTTTTAGGGAGCAAAACTATGCTTTGTCTTGCATGTATAGATGTTTTCAAAGTATGGAAATTTTAATTGAGGAAATTTCATGAATATGAAGGTGTTTGAAACAATTTATTATTGATTTAGTGGCCCTTTAACTCAAAATTTATCATTCAATGACCCAAATCTTTAGTTCTAGGTGATATACCCATAGTTTACAAGGAAAGTTACCATTTAGTACCATGAAGAATACCTTTTAGCCTTGTTAAAAGGTTTGAATGAGTATTTTATGCATTTTTGATCACCCTTAAAAACTCATAGACATATCCATAAATTTCATACACCAAAATATGCTAGATAACTCATGATGAGTCATCAGTTTCTCTCTTCAGCATCTTCATTGGAACACTTTAGATCACAGGGCATGAATGTGACAAGACATGGGACTAATTTAATAGTTTTTGGAATATTTCTATATTATTTATAATTTATTTAAAGTATATGAGTAGTAAAATTAGTAAATAAATATGAAATTATTAAACTACTAATTTTTATAATTTGATTGCAATTTGAAATTTTCTAAAAATAGTAATAAGGGAAAGAAAATAAGACTTAGTTAGAAACTGACTGATATGACTGAGACAAAGGTTAAAATTCACTATGCAAGATTGAGAGACTATCATAAATTAGGATCCGATCTTCATTTTATGATTGGATAGGAGCACTAAAAATAAGACACCCTAGGCTCTAGTGCCATATTCCTCTTTGTTGCTATTATCCAAGAGATCTAAATTTTTTTGGCTTTTGTTCACTATGTCTGTGAGACCTTATCTATGAAATTTTGATTATTAGATGTCCATGAAACTCCCTATAGAGATGATTTTGTCTTAAAACCCTAGAATACATTATGCTTTGACTAAGTTTGAGAAATAAGGTGGGTTTAGTGTGTGTAAGATTCACTGAATGTGTATCCACACCTCTTGTGTGGGCATGCTACCTACATACCAATACTTCAAAGAGGGATCAAGCCGTATGTATTTCTCCCACTTGATGTGATTTTGTGCAATAATGTGTATAAAGATGAAAATTTCTGAACTAGATGTACTTGAGGTGGATAGGGATTAGTGTAAGGATTTGGATAAGATTGTAAGTGTATTGTTTGGCTATATTCAAAGAATAAAGAAGATTTCTTGAGTAGTCTTGTTTTTATTCTTGATTGCTTAGTGATAATTACTAGCCCGTAAATAAAATTTGTATGAGATTTTATATGGATCTATTAGTGATGGGTAGAATGTATTCATGTTAGGATTACAAGAAGGAGGATAGGAAATAGAAGGAAATGACCATTTAAGATCAAAATATGATTATATAAGAGTGTCAAAAATAGGACACCCTAGTGACTGGTACTATATTCCAAGTTGGGCACTATAGTCTTGAGCTTATAGGACCTGGGGGGATGGATATATCATGGAAATAAGAGTCTATCTTAGCTAGGGTCAGGTTTGAAAGGCTATGGATGTATAAGAATAAGCGAAAAGATACCTATGAGGGTCATAAAAGCAAGCATGAGGGACCTATGGGATGAATGTCACAAGTCACACTCAAGTTACCAATTTTCACATTTTATATGATTACATTCCCCCCCATTTATTATAGTGATTCAATAAAGTGAAATATTAGGATAAAATAAAAATATAAATCATACCTGAACTTACTTACAAGAGTGAATCTCATGAAGTTGTTGTGATGTTAGGTGTGCATAGAGAGAGCACACTATAAAGTGTGAACCTGTAAGAGAAAATAAAGAGTAGATTAGTTCTTACTAGATACATTATATGTAAAATAATAATGTATAAAAATTGGGTAAGAGAGAGAGGAAGAGAAAGGAATGAGTACAACTCACTAGGTATGCAAACTAATAAAAAAACCTATTGTGGTGTTGAGTGATGTTGAATATGTGTTAAATGATGCCATACTAAGATTAATATCATGAACAAAATTGAGTGATCAATTTCTTGAGAGTGGATCAAGAATGAAAATATTGGCCCTTTGGCTCCATCATCACCCACTAAGTGAAGCTAGGTGTCCCTATGTGTATTGATTGATTTCTAGGCTGTGTGTCCAATCCCTCTTAGTAGGTGGATCATGAATACAAAGGCTAGCTAGTCTTTTGGATCCATCATTTCCCCATGAAGTGAAGTTATAAACTAATACCAATATGAAATATGTGTCATATGAGATGGATATTTAATCCCATGAATGTTTTATAGTTTGATAATTTTGGTGTGGATAGTAAAATGTATGCTAAAAATAGGCCACTCTTGGCCACTCCAAAAGATGGAGATTAGGCTTTTATGAAAGCCTCTCCAAAACTAGGCACTAGGTGTATATGAAATCCATTCTAAAATGTAAATGTTAGGATTGTATGAAATCCACTCCAAAGTGATTCCAACCACCTATAGATAGAATAAATTATGCAACTACTGAGAATGCTTAGGTAATACTGAACTCAAAAAGAAAAGAAAATAAATATGCCATGCACATAGCCCCCAATCACTGGTGTCTAGAACATGGATTTTAATCTAGAAGTTATACCAATTACCATATGTGAAATTGGAAGTGAGAGACATAATTGTTTGCATGATTCTCCCTATATATAGATTATCTAATTAAAAGTGTACTAAAAATTGTTTATCCTAAACTATTCTAAAAGTTTAAAACTACAGTTGAACCTACTTTTATACCTGCTTCTAGAAAATATAGTTTTTTTGTTGTTTGGATAGGAGCACCAAAAATAGGACACCCTAGTGTCTAGCACTATTTTCTATGTTTGAAACTATTTTTCTTTGTTAAAATTGAAAATTGTTATGGAATCATCACTATTTTCTAGTCTATTCTATCTGGTTTGACCTCTGATTATTGTTTTGAGTGTTCTTAAATTGGTTTTTCAATTGGTAGGAGATCTGATCTCTATGGAAAAACCCCTATTTGTTTCCCCCTCTTTTGAGGGTAGGAATGAATACCTTTTAATTAATACCCTCAAAATAAATATCCATATAAGTGTGTTATGCTATAAATATACATGATATAACAATGATAATCGATAAGATATCTCTAGATATAGTAGTGTTTGTAATGAGAGATTTTTAAATCCACAGATGTATGCCTAGATATATATAATAATGTAATAGCATATGTAATGTACTAAAATATAATTTGAATTTTGGTTAGTTTTTAGTTTTTATGGAAGGATGGAGCATGATATCCATCATGGCATCCAAGAAAGCAAGAATAATGCATGATGTGGATCATGGCATTGTAAACAATGAGAAGAAAATAAGGAAACAAGCACACAAGGCAAGAAGCAATAAGCATACAAGAGAGGCCAAGGGGCCAAACAAATAAGGGACATGGGAAAATGTCACACAAAATATAAGGCAATAATATAAATCATGTTTGAATGTCATATACACATATAATTAAAACAAGCAAGGTTGGCATGAAAGCCATAATCACATAGTAGAGTACAAGCAAAGGACATTGGTAAATGTCCTAAGACACACATAAGAATAGAAGAAAAGGACATTATAAAATTTCCTAAGGCACATATAGGAGAAAAACAAAAATTGATACATGCAATCACATCGAGCTACACTAAGCAAGAAAAGAAAGCATGTGATAATTGGAAGTACAATCATATGTAACTAAACAAAGAAAGAATTAAATTTATGTGAAACATGTTAGTACAATAATAGTTATATTCTAATAAATACATAATTTTATATACTAATGAGTGTCGATAGAGTAATCTATTTAAGCTAGTAAATAATGTACATCAACATAATAACTAGAGTGTGTAGTGTAGGAATGACATAACCTAAATGGTGTAGTCATGTAGAAGATGACCCTAGTGGGTATGTATATCTATTTAGAAGTAGCATTCCCCCTCAATGGGTAGAGTGAAGTGATCAAGGATCTGGAAGTCATTGCACACACTCAAAGAAGATCAAGTGAATCATGGTAGTGTAGATAAATTAACAAATAATAGCATATAACAACAAATGTAAGTCTAACATTGATAGTATAAATGTAAATCATGGATGATTCATACAATCAAAAAATATTTTTGGTTTTTTTAAATTATTTGAATGCTTTTATATTTTGAAATATTTGAATGTTTTTGATATATTGAAATTTTTTAATGTTTTTGTATTTTTGATAAGTTGAGATATGTAAAATTAATTACAAGAAGGCTATATATAAGAAATTGAATATAAGGTATGTAAAATTAAGATTGGAAAGGATGATATTAACTTATGATTCTTATGGGAGACTCACTATCATGGTATCCTATTTGAAGGAGAGGACTTGTGCATGATTCTGAAGCATGATGGAAATGTTGAGACTGTGGCTCTAAAAGATGTATATTTTGTGAATTACCTAAAATATCTAAAGTGGAAATTTATTATGGGGTCCCCGTATAACTTTGAGAAATGGATGCAAATATAGGGCTCTTAGGGACCCATCTGGTAGTACGAGAAGCTCTCTGAACATGTACTCTATGAGTAGATTCATGAGATCTCAATGATACTAACTTGGGTGTAAATGTTGTAACTAGAAGCTATCTAACATATTGAAGATATGGAGGTATATGAAATATCTATGCTAGCGATGGATGCCTCAATTGTGTCTAAATAAAAATTGGAGGAGGAACTATAAATAGTGGAAAAACTAAAACTAATGGTAGAACTAAAATTGGTGACTATATTATAGAAGATGGCTCTGAAGTGGGGAGTGGTAACTCATATAGAACTCCACCAACTATAAAAACTTGATTAGTGTGAATTAATTTCATGTATCTATGAATATTACAAGGTATTGATCAAATTTTTTGAATCTATGATTGAACAAGTAACATATCAAAAAATCATGCAATGGGAACAATAGTAAATGGTGTGGTCATGTGTGTTAGACCAGCCTATAGAGGAAGTACAATCTCACCCAATGAACTCTATATGTGACCACTAAATCCATTGATAACTATGTCCATTGAGGTAATATCCTAATCTAAATATCTCAAATGTTGTAATAATTTCATAGTGCACATGTTCACACTAGGTCCATTGTCTATGAGAACACTATGAATAGGATGATTATGAATGTAAGCTCAGATGAAGAGTGCATGATAATTTGAATCATCCTCGATGATATATTTCTCTAAGAAGGAGATGAAAGGTCTAGCTATAATTCTATAATTGTATACACTAGTCATGTTGCTCAAAGGATGTGTCTCAACTAAAGGTGCCCTATATGTATCTGGTGGGGGATGTGCATGATATGCATGGTGAACCCCTGATGTGTCGCATATATCTTATTTAGAATGTTGTGGAAAGGGATCTAAGAAGATTTTCAAAGCTTTATCCTATGTTTGATTTTATTTAGGAGGCTCAACTAAAGTTCCAAGATCAATATGATTTTGATTTATCAAATCATGTATCTTGTGTCTCAAATTGATGCTTCCATTTGTTGTATGGATTGGTACCCTAAGAAAATCTTAAAATACATGTTGATCATATCCCTATTAAAGAGGATTTATTGGGTCAACTTCCCAAATAGGAGGGAGATATATGATGTTACATTCCAATAGATATTGTAAAATTGTGGTAAGATAAACTAGTATATTGGTAAACATTTATTGAGGAGGTGTTGATAAAACCATGGTTGAAAGGGCTCAGAAGCTACATTAACTATTGATTGATTTTGACTCTTTTTATAATTAACCTTGACATTCTATGGGACTTTAATATTACTCTTATTTTTTTGAGATACTAGTGTACTTGATTTTTCCCATTGAAATTAGTTTGACTTCTCCTTCCTTTAGTGTGTGACACAATTAAGTGAAGGAAGAGAATATTTTGAACATAATCGATTCATACAAAGTTGGTAGAAGACTCTATTTAAAGAGATATTATAACTCTTGATTGGCCATGGGGATAGTCATCTTAGCCAAAATAGTCGTATATTAAAGAATATAATATGTGAGATGCTAATTTGACCTTTGTTTCTATTGTGCAACATGGGCATATGAAACCTTATCACCAATGTTAATTCTGAAATGAGATAAGAACATGTCAACTAAAGGATTGAATACATTGATTGACTAATTTAGTATACTATAGGACCATTTTAAATATTAATCCTTTATGATTCATGGAAATATCTTAGTAAGTAGCTAGTCATTTGGTACATAGTCCAAGCATGCTGCATGAAAGGCTCTCAAATGTGTCTTTAGATCACCCTTACCATCATATAGAGTAAACTTGGGTTGAACAAAACCTTGTGTCAAGGGTGTAGAAGTAATGTGACATACCAATGGTGTATGTAATAGAGAAAAAGAATCTAAATAATGTATAGGTCTATAGGTACCTTGCTCAAGATGTATCACCTTGGATTGAAGAGATATTATATCTTACACAAGGGCTGCCACTTCAGGAGACAAAGACGTACTAGTTGTAGCTAGTGGCATAAAGGTAGGTTGAGCAACTATAGGGGGTTATTAAGACATAGTTTCCCTTGTATTCTCATTTGCAACTGGTTTCTCTTAAATAATGGAATATTTAACTTGTTTAACATTTTTTATTTCCATGATAGATTGTAAAATAAGAGTATGGTCTCAAGGATTGTCCTTGATTCTTTCTCAAAAAGTTTCTAGGATCAAATCTTTGTTGAGGACAACTTAATTATTAATAATAGTATAAGTGTATCAAGAATTTGATGTGGTGGGTTATGAACATCAATGTTTTTATCATCATTTTTATGCTTATATTGCTCATTATCAAAATTATCCTCACTGAAATTGGTGTAATTTGGATGTGTAGAATCTATAATAGGAACTTGAGTTGGTTATTTATCCGTGGTATATGGTCAAGTTGAAAGAATTTGGGTGAATTCAAGAGGGTTACCACTAAGTCTTACAATTCATCTCTAAGGAAGAGATGCAAGGAGCTTAGGTGGCATAAGGAAAACACCTTGGATAATAGTAGAAAAGATTAAATAGATATAATCTAAACAAGGAACTGGAATATGCATGAAAAGGATATGAAGCTCTCACACATGTAAGGTGATATCTAAAGAATAAATGGGACCTAGTATATATAGTTAGGATTTGAAAGATGATTATTTTGAAAATTACTATGAAAATTTGAAATTTAAAGTGAATTTCTGAGTTAGTTATGCAAGTAAAAAATTAAAGATCTATTGGAAAATTTGTGAGTTAATAAGACCTAATATGTGCCACTAGGGTTTTGAAAAATAAATATTTTGGAAAATTACTATTTCATTTTGAAATTTGATGTGAATTTTTTATTTTAATATGATATTAAAAAATTAGGAAATTATTGGAAAATTACTAAAAAAATAGTAGGACCTAGTATGGGAAATTAGGGTTTGAAAGAAAATTATTTTTAAATGACTATGAAATTTTAAAATTTAATGATAATTTCTGATTTTATTATGCAAGTAAATTTTAAAAAAAAAAATAGGAAAAATAAGTAGGAAATTTACCCTAAGGTTTCTAGGGTTTTTATGCAAAAATGAAGTAAGTTGGGTTCACCAAATGATTTACCTTTTTAGGAATATTCATGTATTATTCCTAATTTAGTTAAAGGGTCTGAGTAATAAAATTAGTAAATAAATATGAAATTATTAATATAATAATTTTTATAATTTGACTATAATTTAAACTTTTCTAAAAATAGTAATAAGGGAAAGAAAATAAGACTTAGCTAGAACTTGATTGATACAACTGAGATAGAGGCTAGAATTCACTATGCAGGACTGAAACACTATCCTAAATTAAGATCTAGCCTTCATTTTATGATTGGATAGGATCACCAAAAATAAGACGCCTTTGGCTCTAGTGATATAGTCCTCTTCTACCATTGTTGTTCAGGAGATCTCAACTTTTTGGGTTTTGTTTCTTGTGTCTGTGAAACCCTAACTATGAAATTTTGATTGTTGGATGTCTATGGAACTCCCTATAGAGATGATTTTTTGTTTAAAATCTATAATCCATTATTATTTGACCAATTTTGATAAAGGGGGGGTTAGTGTGTGTAATATTTATTAAACATGTATCCACACCCCTTGTGTGGGCACATTGCCTACATACTAATAATTCAAAGAGGGATCAAGCCATATGAAGTTATCCCATTTGATGTGCTTTTGTGTAATAGTGGGTATGAAGATGAATAATACTAAACTAGATGTGCTTAAGGTGTCTAGGGATTGGTGTAATAATTTGGATAAGATTGTAAGTGTATTAGTTAATTATATGTAGAGAATAGGGAAGATTTTTTGAGTAGTCTTACTTGTATTCTTGCTTACTTTGTGATAATTTCCAATCCCTTCTAAATTAACTTTGAATGGAATTTTATAGGGATTTATTGGTCATGGGTCAAATGAATTTATGTTAGGTAAAAAATAAGGAGGATGGGAACTAGAATGAAATGATCATTTGGGCTTTAAATGTGATTGAATAGGAGCACCAAAAATGGGACACCCTAGGGTCCAATGCTATAGTCCAAGTTGGGTGATATAGTCTTAAGCTGATAAGACCTAGGGGGATGGATCTATCATGGAAATAAGAGATTGGGTTAGATATGACCAGGTTTAGAAGGCTACCGATGTCTAGGAATTAGTGAAAAGACGCCTATGAGGATCATAAAAGTAAGTAGGAGGGACCTATGAGATTGATGTCATAAGTGACACTCAAGTTACCCATTTTTGCATTTTATATGGCTATAGGGACTCACTCTCTTCACTTGATGAATAATGAAATCAATATGGTCAAACACATCACTCAATGACCCAATAAAAATAAGACATCAAAGTTTTTTAATGTAGTTATTGGAATTTGGCCTTGATAAGCCAAATTACCAACACCTCCAATGATTTGAAACTCCTTAAACTGCATTGTACCTTATTTTTTAATCAATTTCTTAGAAAATTACAATTTTTTTATAGTTTAATATAGTGTCCATATAGACCAGTAATATGGGTAGGGTCTCCTCTTAGTGATATTTTTGGTTTAGGTGTTTTTAGGGCCATTCAAGAGTGTTTGAGTGGAATTATCTCCATTTTTATTAGGTTGATTTGTATTAGGGTTTAAACAAGGTTTTGTAGGTCGACCATCTTAATTATGGTTCATAAATATCAGACCACCAATCCAAAACTTATTTTCATGTATGTTTACTCAATATACATCCCTAAAAATCTTTAAAATATTTTTATTTCCATGTAACTTATGTGTGGAGATACGAACAAAAGATGGTGGACCTTGCACTCCTTGTAAGCCTTTTAAAAGTACCTATTGCCTTAATAATGATTAATAAATTTTGGACCCTCAATATATCTCACTATTTCAATTATTTCAAGTAAATTTTGGTTCCCAACTTCTCCTAGGAGCATTTTCCTTGAGCCCCTTTGCCATGAAATATCTAATTATCTGATAGGCAACTCAAGTTGGCTACCTAGACTATGTAGTTTGAGGTGGAATTTATAGACCTAAATTGAAATTTTGATTGCATTATCCTATGTTAAACACTTTTTTAATGTCATATACCATATTATTAAACCTCCTCATAGTCTTGAATTTTTTGGGGGTTCTAGTTATGCTATTGAGATGAGCATGGGTTTGAGGCTTCAAGATTGACTTTTAGGCCTAATAGACATAAATTGGGTGTCATGGCTATGAGGTGACCTATATATGTTTTTATGGGATTGAATATAATAATAATACCCCATATAACCTTTGTATATCTTCTATATTTGAATTCAAAAACTCAAACTCTGACTCTACTCCCCTTTCTCATGTGACTAGTTGTAAACAACATTTTACTATCAGTCTGAGTTATTTGGGTTTTGGGGTCTGGGTAGAATTTTATCTCATTTTATTGAATTTTTTATGTAGTTATAACTCCATAATATTCCTTCAAGTTAACAACCTTCTCTTACGTAAGATATTCTTCTAAATTTGTTGCCTATATACCTTCATCTCCCTTGCCTAGAGTTCCTTGGCAGACAAGTCTACATAACCCTAGGCGACTGAGTTTAGTGATTTTCCTACTCATCTAAGACTCTTAGTCATTTATAAGTCATTTAATGGTCCTCATACTTGATTCCATGGGATTTTTAACTTTAGTCAAGCATTAAAATATATAGATGACCTCAATTCTGGTATAGGCTTCTCCATGTCAAATTTAGGCCATTAGGTTCTCTTTACTATTCTAACCCCCTATCACTTGGTTTTTTTAATACCTTATATCTTCTATAATCAGGTATTATAAACATTTAAACAATATTAAAGCAAGAAAAAGGTCTAAAAATTGCATGTACAGGCATGTTGAGACCCTTTTAGGCTTAAAAGGCCTTAAATCTCTTTTGTCTATCTCAAGGACTGGAATATATCAATAAGGCATTGAGATCACTTTATATAAAAATTAAGGGACTCTAATTCAACATCATGATTTACCTACCTATAGGGTTATACATTTCAATCCTTCTTGTTTAACTTTGTTAGTAAGTGCTTGCTCAAGCTTGGCTAGGCCTTGATTATGCTATCCAGACACTCTTCTATCTTAGTTGAGACTCACATCACCTTCAAGAAATTTATTTCATTTTCATTGATTACATTATCAAGTATTTACATCTTTAAATAAGCCCCAAAATTTGCATAATCCTTCTATTGATATATACAAGGTTGTCTTAGGTATATCTAGGCCCAAACAATCTATGTAGGTTGTAAATCCTCAATTGGCTCCGAAGGTTAGGAAAACTCAATATAAGTACCAAGAGAATTCATATAATAGGGTAAAAATCCATGTTTCCACTCTCTCAATAATCTAAGACCTATAAGTGTTTTTCACTTTTATAGTCAGGTTTGTAGTTAGTGTTTAGATATTTGGCTGCAAGCATGAACCCTTATTTCTTTATCAATTTCTCATCCTGTCACTAACCCTTCATGCTCCTTGAGTGATCTAAATATTTTAATAACCATATTTATCAACTTATTTAGCCTAAAATTAGGGTTTTTCACTCAAAATTTTCCTCACTTATAGTCATCTTATAGATTGTTTTTCTAGGCCTAGACTATATGTGTTCCTTCTTAGAAAGGATTGGTGTTTCATTATTTATTGAGAGGGGTCACATATTAATCAATCTCTAATTAAAATTTTGTCTTTAATAATCTCCTTAGTCTTCAAAAATAATCATCACCTTCTCAACATTACTTAAGTCTATTATCACAGTCTTGAGCATGTTCAAAGGGTTTGTCTGAGCTTGGAATCTCTAATGTGATGGAGATATGTTAGATTTATCTACCCATATTTTATTCATTTCCATTATTGTATCCATTTTTATCCTTCTTGAGGCCCTACATTATTATATACCCCATTTCAATAGCGACCACCCTATGTATGCATTTTGCCTTGAAGGGTTTGTAATGATTGAGTGAGGGCTTGATATTGTAGAATAGGTTGGAGGTAAGTATGAATTAGTTTATAGGGTCATGATGAGTATGAGGAAGTGAAACAAATAGTGGGTAAAATATTTGTTTGTGTATATGCCTTTCAAACAACACTAAGACTCTCTATAAGCATTAGTAAAGAATCTCACATTATATATTAGAGTAATCATAGTTTGAGATAGGACCATGAAGAGACTACTTGATCTGAGAGTGGCTCATTTTAGCATGCCAAGAATAAAATATTTGAATGGAATAAAGAAACTCATAATCTATCCTGATAAATATTAGATACTTTCATACTCATGTACTAAAGTCATTGAAACCTAAGAAACCAAACTGCAATCTGTAAATAGTGGAAACCTAGATATTTTCTTGCTTTCACACTCACACACATGTGAAGTATGAGTGTATGTGTATTTAAGTGGGATATTATTACATATATAACATACATAAAACATTGGTTCTAAAAAAATTCAAATATAAACCAAAATTGATGCCATTTCAACTCCTTACACAAATGTATAAGCTCATTACAGTGGCCAGGTTGTTAATGTTTGATCATAAATATCAGGTCATGAACCTATAGATAAATTATATGAATAATAAGTTCAAGGTACCCCTATCCTTTACCCAAAGTTTTAGATCCTGATCTTCTCTCTCATGATTGTACCATCTAGAAACCTAAAAGCTTGTCTAAGATACCAAAGAGCTCAGGAAAGAGAGAATAATAGTTTTGAGATTATTTTAAATTATTTTTCCATGAAAATTCCCCAAGATGTTTGACATGATCCCTCATGCAACTTATGGTCCCACTCTATATGTAATTGTCCATACAAGTACATACATTATTAAAATAAATAGTAGAAAACACCTTTTTTCCTACATTTTCTCCATGATTTTAACCTTAAACTACCATTAAAGGATGAAAAGATGGAAAACATGAGTTAAAGAATTTCAAACTAAGTGGTATGATAAAGGGAGATAAATAGGCATATTTTGGCACATGTGGGGCCTATTTGGCTAGTGGGAGGTGGATATGAGCTTTAAAAAGGATCTTCAAGGATATGAAACACCTATTAATGGATTATAATGAGAATTGGACCTTTCCAAAACCTTTATAAATGATTAGACACTAATATTCCCCTTTTTAAATGTTTTCAATATAAATAGACTCATATTAGGGACTCGAGAGTCTTAAAAAGGGGTAATCAAGGATTGAAGTAGGCTTAAATAAATAGGCTATAGAAAATGACCTTGACACACATTACTAAGGTCTATGATATAAACCAAATGAAGCTTGGAAACCCTTCATGTTGCTTAACAAGTCTCTCTCACAAAGAATATCTTGAAACATGCCCATTTATCATAAGAACTAATAACCTCGAGATGTCCAAATTCTCTTAATTTTGACCAAAAATCCTCAATATCATAATGGACCTTGTATGACACCTTGAAAATCCATTTCTTATTGAATGATCATGATGATGATCAATTATATAACCTAAGGACCCAAGATATCTATGACATATAATGATCATAATCATACTCTATGACACCTCTAGTAGTGTTAAAAGACTTCAATAATCAATTTAGGAGACATCATCACTTAGGAGATCACCATCTATAGGATTGGGTAAGTTCCATGAATTTTTTTTGGATATAGGGGTTGGCATTTAGCCTGGGAGGCCATATTATCAATAGTGGTCCTAATGGGAAATGAATGAACATTTATAGAGCTCAGAGCTTATCAATATGAACCCACATATTGATACACCTTGACTTTATATATATATATATATATATATATATATATATATATATATATATATATATATATATATATATATATATATATTACATTCTTACCTAAACAACCCTCTATAGGTATTTACCCATAGCTAAGAGTCCATAGTATATAAATATGGTCATGAGCTATACCTTTTATCCTTAGTCACCAGGATGGTGCCTCTTTAAGGAGGGAAGTATGTCATGATCCATGTTATTATGGTGAAGGATTTATGTGAGTAAGTTTTGTATGGATAATTTGTTAAGCCTTTTTTGATATATATATTATTATTAGGATCCTCATAAAGGAATTGATAACAAAATTATAAAAATCATTAAAAAATATTAATTACTAAGGTTTAAATTAAAATATTTAATTTAATATATATTATGGTCTTTAAATAGTCCATGAATGGACTAGGTTCATATTTAAACCAATCATTGTTATCATTGGAAATTATATTTTTATAAAGATAAAAAATTATGGTAAATATTATATCTATTATCATTTTTATTATTGACCAAAATGTCAATTTGGGAGAAGCTTGAATAGGGTTTCTAGCTTATGAAACAAACTTATGGAAGAAGATGAGTGAGGGTGATGTCATGGAACCTAGGAGTTCAAGTTATAAGTAGCCATGCCAAGTGTTAGTAGTTGATAAATGATTAAAAATCATGGTAACTTCTTGGGGGCATTTTGCTCCACCATTCTGCCACTTGGGGAGTCATTATTCCAAGTAATGAGGGAGTGGATTTGGTTTTATTTTATGAATAAGATATTGTGCTCAACATGCTTCCATGTTTTAGTATACAACATGGTATTTGATATTTTTGTGGAATTTGGTCATTGTTTGATATATATATATATATATATATATATATATATATATATATATATATATATATCCTTTTGTAAATATTTATGTATTTACTTTAGGTTGGGAAATAATCAACCCCTCAGGAAAGCTAGGGCATATACCAGGCAAATCACCCTTCCTCTTATTGAAATATTTTTGCATTCTAACTAAAAACATCAGTAGGGTAATTATTTTTATCTTTTATTGGGGTATATACCCATATATGCTTGCCTGGATAAGTATATGTGATCCTATAATCTAGATGAGTAAGGGTATTTTGATATGCAAATGGCATTTTGCTTATTCTCTCAGTTTATGAAGAAAATGAATAAATTATTTTTGTTTATAATTTGATAATTTATTTGTAGATAAGCTTACCGATTTGATTGTGAAAAATGGTGTAACTAATTTCTCTTCTTATGATATTATTAAATATCTGATTTTTCATACTATTTCCCTTTTTGGGTTATGCCAAATTGACTGAATAGATTATGTTACTAAATTGAATAGATATAATTTATTACTAACTTGTATGGCTGGAATTTGTTTCCAAATTATACGGTGAGAATTTATTTGCTAAATTGCTTCAATGAGGATACCTATGAACTGTTTGGAAAAATATTTAAACTATTATATGGTTGGGAATCAATTCATGAAATATGATTATAAACTATTTGACAAAATGATTAAACTATTATATGGTTGGAAATTAGTTCAGGAAAGATGCTCATAAACTATTTGAAAAAATACTAAAACTATTATATGGTTGGAAATTAATTCATGAAGGATGCTTATGAACTATTTGACAAAATGATTAAAATATTATATGGCTAGAAATTAATTCATGAAGGATGCTTATGAATTTTTTAATGAAATGCTTAAACAATTATATGTTTTGAAATTAGTTCAAGGAGGATTCTTATGAAATGTTTGATGGAATGTTTAAATTATTATATGGCTGGAAATTAGTTCATAAAAGATGAATATGAGTTATTTGATGAAATGTTTAACATATTAAATGGTTAGGTTAAATAATTTCAATTATTGAATTTATTACACACATTCATATAGCTAGTTGAATACATTTTCATGACTAAATTTAAAATCTTAAATGTGGTTGAGTTGACTACGTATTCGTATGGACAATTATTTTCCTTGTATAGGTGAGTATATGTGTTGTCACTTATGTCTGAAAGTGAATTGATTGTTTGGTTTTTCCTCTTTGTTAATTTTGAGGTATTTGGGTACTTTTATTAATATTTTAAAGAGGCATAATCATTTTGATAATCCTCTTATGGCTGGAAATTTATCATAGATCATCTCGAAGAACAACCTTCAATAAATACCTAAACCTTTAGTTATTGACAAAAAAAAGTTGGAACATATTATTTTATCATATGGGAAATAGTATCAATAATTAGATTAATCTTCCCTATCATGAATGAATTTTGGTGGCATCATTTCTGGGAGGTAGTTACAGAAGAAAACTATATTTTTGGCTTTTAACTAACTACAAGTAAGCCTCAAAAGAGACTTAGTTTTTATAGCATTCACCTCATTTTCTCAAAACTAGAACATGTAATGGATTCAATACAGCTTTATCTTAGATGAGAGACCCTTTTATTTCTTTGACTGGGTCATTTCCTATTTTTGGCAAGGCATTCTTTTTAACCATTTACATTTTTTTTAATTTGTAAATTAGCTCACAACAGCCTAGAAGTTGATGCTTTAAAAATATCTAGCTCCATATTTTTTGTTAATAATACTTGTTACTTCAAAATTAAGCTCACAAATATCAAAATAGAAAATGGAGGCATCCTTACTCATTTTGGACATGATATTTGGATCTCATTGCTTGGATGCTTTTGCATTAGAACTGCTCCTTGTTTAGCCTATTGAGTATAAAGGCACTTAGAATTATCTTGACCTAACTAATCAAGTTAGAGTGATTGTTTTATTTTATTATGGTTATTTTTTGTTTGGTAAGGATGGAATATTGAAATTAAATTGCTTTATGTAGATTTTTAAAACATGAAAATTGGGTTTGAAGAACCAAGTGTTGTATGAAATTGTAATAATTAGTATGTTAATTGCTTATATATGTGATGAATTGTATTATTTTTGTGTGAATACTTATTATAAGTGTTTAATAACATCTACATCTATTAAGTGAATAAGTGGATCATGGCATTGTATTCATTGTATAGCCAAGTTATGTAAGTATGTGTTTATATAACATAAATTCCTTTATTATTGTAAATTAAAATTTCCATGATGTTGTTTAAGTTATATTCCAAAATATTTAACAAGTGGAAGATGACTTGCTTAGCATTATGTTGACCCTTATTGTTAAACATTCTAAGTTCATATTTAGTGGTAAAATAAATTAGTAAGGGATCAAAAGAGTATGATTCTTGATTGCTTAATGTTATTTGTAATGTATATGTTATGGGTTATATTATGTTTGCCTTGTTAAATTAACTTCACTCATTTAGAGTGTATTTGTATAAGAGGTTCATTTAAATTGTAAAGATATCATTTGTGTATCATTCCTTGTTATAAGTAATTTGTATAGACATGTAAAATTATATGTATCTTGAATTAATATGAAAGTGGGAATATATAAGAAGCTCTTAATATTTGTCATAATTTATGATGATTGCCCATGTATTGTAGTCTTATTATTATAAAGGCCATGATGTCCTTTTTGTGATAAATTACATAATATGTATGTGTGATTCAAGGAATGGCTTCTTATTGTTAAATTGGTGGATTTATCAAGCAGTATCATCCTCTTATTTGCTAGAAGAGACATGTTGTCTCAAATCTCTTTTATAGGTTCCCTTATCTCAATAACAAAAGGTTACTTATTATTCCTAACTGCATCAATAAGTAAATGATGACTAAATATAATTTGAGAGAGTTATTGCATCCTTTTAGAGATTAAAAGGTAATGCCAACCTCTTTACCTTGACTTTTATTTCATTACTCTAATTAAGGCAGCATGGTCTAAATAACCCTTGCATAAGGCTCAAATACACTACTAGGAGACCTTGTGTGCTTAATATGTTTAATAATCTTATGTATTGATTCATGATCTATGATATCAAAATTGCCTTATTATTCTCTTAAGTATTTTTGGACGTTTTTGTGGAATGATCTTGAGAATGTTTCATAAGGGATTAAATTCCTTATTTGTTCAACATTCTCAATGATTGCTAACTAATGGATATTGGTAACCAAATTATGTGCTTAAACCAAGTTGCTCAAATATGGATCATTATTTAATTTTACTTAAGCAAAGAACATTTAAGAGAAATAATCTTTTAGCATTGATTGCTCATAGTTAAGTTAAATCTATATTAATCATGGGAATTGCCATTCAAGTACACTGTTGGAATCTATGTATTATAAGAACAAACTAGGAAGGAACCTTTATTTAAAAAAAAATTGGGTTATTTTGAGTTCATTTTACCTTTTGGATGGCTTGTGGTGGCCTACCTTATTTAAGGATGCCATGCTTTATGTGCACTAGTGTGACATTTACCAACACATGAAAAAGCTAGATAAGAGGGATGTGATACCCCTTCATCTTATATTGTCTTAGGAACCTTTTGAATAATGGGTCATTGACTTTGTTGGACCCATCAACCTAGTAGGGAGACATATCGATGTAATTTATGTGATCACTACTACTAACTATCTATCTCATTAGGTTGAACTTATGCCAACATATCATTATACTACTACCACTACTACCATATTCGTCTAAGAGATTATCATTACCAGGTTTAGATCTCTATGGAGTTTAACTAGTGACCAATGTACATGTTCACCATTTTGACCATAAGTCAAAATGGGTCAACCCTCCTATAGTTAAAAACTTATATAGGGGTCTAAAATAGTGTTATAGGGTGTCTTATTGTTCATTTTATACAATTTAATGATACTTTAGCCTTGGTCATTGTTTAATTAGGTCTCATGTCAACTTGAGTCACCTAGGGGTCATTTTGGGGTCATATACAAAAGTAGTAGGTTTTTATGGTGTCTAATCAGTTCAAATTCATGGAATAAGTTCACACATGTCTCAATAAGTTCATTTAATATTTTAAATATCAAGCGATAGTTCAAGCACAAGCCTAAGTGAAGCAGACTATCATCAGGATGTCACATAGAAATGAATAGGTTGGTTACTTGTTTATTTTATAAGTTTTCTTAGAAAGAATCCCAAAACCAAAGGACTACATGGAAATGTTACTCTTAGGTTCAATATCATCCCTTGTAAATTCAGTGCCTTCATGTTTTTCTATTTCTAGATATAAGCCTTTAAAGTTGAACAAGCAGATAAAGAGAGTCGTATGAATGTCAAAATCAAGCCACAAAAAAAACATTAGATTTAAAATTATGACAGTCTCATGGACATTAATGATGGTGTCATGGATGTCAATGACAATTACATGGACATAAAAATAAATATCAATAAATAAACCATTGGGGTTTAAATTTTGATGGGCTCATAGACATCAATGATGGGCTCATGAACGTCAACAATGGGTGTATGGATGTCAAATTTAAGCCACAATATAAAAACCATTGGTGTTTAAATTATGATGGTTATGTGGATGTCAAATACATTCATGTGAACATCAAATATGGGCACACAAATGTCAATTTTGAGCCTCATTAATTAGCCATTCAATTTCAAATAGAGGTAGATCTAATGGTTGGCATTCAAACATACATCTAGATGTAATGGTATGAGTGAGAGTAAAAGGTAAAAGAGCTTATATTGAATGTAATCCTACTATTTTTCATAACCTTAGGACCCTATATTGATGATTAATGGCTATCATTAAAGGTCAAAGGAAAGAAACCCTAGATGAGATCGATAGAGCAAATTTGACTAGATTCTAGATGGATAACATGAGGCTACATGTCCAAATGACAATAGGCATAGTTTAAAATGGAATAAGAAACATGGAAAGGGAATTCAACATAGGCAACTACGTAGGATCAAGGATTCTATAATGAAACAAGATCTTCAAACTCATGCATTACCATTAAAGCACAATCGAAGACCTAAGATGAACAATGATCACCAAATATGAAGAATGAAGTCTAAGAAATCAATGAATGAATTTAGATGGTGAATACATGTGTTATAAGATATATTGCATTTAGGAGAACATATTAAAACTATCATATCATGTTTTAATCTCCCTTAGATAGTACATATGTGTCAATTCTTTCTTATTTAGTTTCAAATGCTTGAGAGATGATCCATGATGAAGGGAATTTCATAAAGGTTATCTAAAGAGTTTATGCACCATTTTGGAGAGTTTGTCATTATCTATATATAAATTTGTATTAAGAGACATTCATGGTTTGTTTCAAACTCTAATCTCCTAAAATTTAACTGATTATCAATTGGAAATGTGTTCTAATGACCTTTAAACTTCATTCTTGCTCATTTATCTAAAATTCTATAAGTAGTTTCCATTTTGGCTTTTATAAAATAGACCACACCTAGTATGGCAAATCCATACTAGTTTTATGTCACATTTTTCCTAAGAATAATTCAAGTAATATAGTTTTGTGTTTAATAATATCTTGTTTAAGTGTGCAAAGTGATGAATGGTTAAGTTCAATGATTCTATCATTTGCTTTTCCTTGTCCTTTCATGTCTTCTACAAGAAAATATCATTCTAACATGGAATATAGATTTCATTCAAGTGTTTTAGGCTCTTTTAAAGTGTATTATTATCCTTGGAGTGTTCAAAATAACCTCTAGTTCATTTTCCTTGTGTTTCTTCATACATCTCACCTTTATATTAAAACACTCATATTAGAATCATTTAGGACTTTGAGACTAATTTGCATGATTTATTTATTAATGAATGAAATGTGATGGTCATGTGGAAAACATATTAATATATCACCCCTTAGATTAGGTTCAATCCATGCAATTTATAACTCTATTACATGCACAATAAAGTACTAGTTTAGGTGATATGCATTGTAAGATACATTCAGGGAGCTAACCCTTTAAATATAGAGGCTCACTTCCATTATAGGTACACGCACATACCTAAAAGTATTCCCATGTTTCCCAAATATAGAATAAGCCTAAACACCCTCTTATAAGGTGCAAGATTTAGTGATAATAGTTCTATCATGCTTGATGGGACCATTATATTCAAGATATCTTGTTAAGGTGAATGTTGGTCTTGACAACATCAGTTACAAATTGGTGTGCTATTCAATATTTGGAAAATCCATCAAGGTAAAATATGGTTCAAGACCATTATCCTACTATAAAATTGCTCTCATAATTCATGGTTTTCACTGGGTCATCCTCTAGTAGAGTGATTAACCCCATTAATCCACTTGTTCAGCCTAAACTTCCCATTGAAGTTAAATATCCTTGGCCTAATCTTCCCTTTAAAAAACTAGTAGATTTTTATAAAGAGGAAGGGGTTAAATAAATTGAAGAAATTGAAGATTTTAAGAAATTGAAGAAGACATAGATAGACCTCATTCTTTCCATACCTTCAAAACTAAAAATCTAATTCACCTTGAAGCATATTATGCCATTCCTTCTAATGCCATAAAAGGTGTGCCCATACTCAATGGTGAGAGCCATGTTACACTTAGTGAACACATTAGGGATGTCTCCAATTTTTTTAGCTTCCATAATATAACTCAAGAAAATATTTATATTAGAATTCTTGCCATTTCCCTTAGGGGGAAAGCTCTTGATTAGTATTATAATTTAGAAGGTGGATGCATTACATCATTGGATGATTTTGTAGTATTGCTAACCTCAAGATTTAGAAATAAAAGTGATCATGCCTCCTTCATACATCATGTTAATGAGATCAAAAGAGGATCCAAAGAAATAGTGTATGACTTCAATGAGAGGTTTCGAAAGACTTGAAATATATTGCCTCCTCCTATGAGGCCTCCTCTTAGCTTTATGTTCCCTACCTACTTGAAAGCTATTGGCATTGAAATTGCTATCATGCTTCAATCCATGGGTGGTTCCACTCTTCTTGAATCATATGAACTTTCTATGAAATCTGAAAATGGTCTCATACAAACTATAAGGTTGCCTCCTAATGTTTTTATGCCTCCATTATCTCATGCTTATGCTACTATTCTAGATGTAGCCTTAGTTTCCAATGCTAATACCAAGCTTAAATATGCTCTTAAGAAAGTAGATAATGCCATAGACAAAGATGCATATATTCAATTATTGGAAGCTAAGATTGGGAGAGTGAATTTGCAACAAAGTGCCTATCAAAATTCTTACTCCTATCATTAATAATTTACCCAATAGTATAGAAGGGGAAGAGGTCAATGGTAGCCTAACCCCAATAGGCCTACCAATGCATATGATCCTAACACTACCACCAATGCAAGATACATGGTATAAGTTCATATAAATTTGCTATAAGGAGAAGATTAGAAATAAATACAATTCATGGATACTAATAAAGGTAGATAAAAAACTCTCAGTACTTAAGGAGGAGTTACTCCCCTCTTATCAGCTAAAGATGAAGTCATGATGTAGACAAGTGAAGGTGGATAGCTCTAAAGAGAAATTTTCATCAACTTCCTCATTTAGGACACCTTTATGATTAATCAATTAGCCTCTATTGTATATAATACTAGAGCCAAGAGGAAATCTTTATGTGGTGATATTAATGTGCCTACAATATAATTCAATCCTCATACAAAGTAATAAGGTATGACTACAGGTGTGGCAACCTTAAATAACTCTACACATATTCCAAATCAGAATGTTAGAAGGACTATTCAAGGCACTCTAATTTCTTAGTCTCCAAGTATTTCCTTGCTTCTAAAAATATAAGAGAAAGTATATATGTCTTATTTAAACATTGTAGATTCATTTAAGAGTACTAAAACATCCATTTTCCTTTGGGATGTTTTTCATATGCCAGGTCAAAAAGAGCTCCTACAAAAATAGTTATCTACTATCCCTACTAGTGTCCCTCCTTCGAATCAAAAACATATCCATGTTTTCATTTAAAATGTCACTAATATCATTGGTGAACCATATATTAGGGATAAAAAACCTCTACCATTATATATCACTCTGGGTGACAAACTAGTCCATAATTGCATAGTTGATAGTGGAGTTGTTAGCTATCTAGATAACACCTAACAGAGATCAAATTACTCCAAGTTTGAATCATACCCAAACTAACATGGGAATAATATAAGGTTATGGGATAATTGTGTTTACATCAGACCTCTAGATTTTGATGAGGCTATCTCCTCTAAATATATGAATTTGGGATCAATTACTAAACCTATTTAATGTTAGGGTGAAAAGAGTAAGAAGGAAACTGAAAGGGAAATCCTACTTTACTATTGGTGATACACCTCAGTAATTATTTTTCATATGAAATATTTAAAACTAAGGCACATATATGTATCAAAAATGTAACTTTTCATATCAATCATAAACATAAGTGTTTCAAAGGAAGGCTTGAAAGAGGGTTTGAAGATTAAAGGTTTGTGCATGAAGGTCTTTAAAGACATTGCATATTAACAATATTTAGTGCAATTTCTATTATTAACCCTTAAAATGACTTATAGAGGATGAAATTATAAAATTAGGTGAGGAATATACCTATAACAAGGGGATAGCTATCTCACTTATAGTAAATACATAATCAATAGTACACACTACCACCATAAACTAATCTACAAACACATTTTTTTATTGATTTATAGTGCCAGTTTAAATTTTTGTTTCATAAATGAATTTTCCACCAAATTTGGATGTTAATTCCTCCTTGAATTGATTTTAAGCTAAGTTAAAGGCCCTCCTTTACATTAAATTTATGAAATATGCATGATCATAGTCAACTAGTCAACTAAAGATAACTTGGCATTTGATGACTAGTTAATTCCACCTTAGTTCCTCCTTGCATGCAAAATGATCCTTGAAATCTGAAGTGCACATGATATATCCATGAAAACAATATATAATTAGAATTGAAACTCTAATTGAACTACTTAATTAGTATTCCAATGCTAACCTTCAACTTTGCTTGATCTGCTCTAAGGACCAAGTCTTCATATGCATGGTGTTGATAGAAATAAGATAGTCTGCTTTACTTGCCTACTTATCATCCTTTGATCTAAATTAGGTCTAAAATACCTAATTTGTATCTATAGATATTTAATGGAAATCATCAATATTGAAATATATATTTTGGTTCATCTTAGATCATGCTCAAGATTGGTCACTTTGTATTTACTTTACCCAGGTCTAAGACTACTTCCTCAACATCCATCAAAAGTCCCCTAGGCTTGCCTTCACTCATTGGCTATTAACTACCTGACTTGAGATCTTGATCCCTTGTGACATTCTCACACATTGATATTGATTATCATGATTAAATATGGTTTGTTGATCTACTTGGACCCAGTAACTCTATCCTCATCCTCACTTCATTGGATCTTTGGTACAATTGAATGCCAACCATTAGATCTACTCACATAAATGGCTATTTTATGACTCTAAATTTTACATTTACATTCTACATATGTATGCCCATAATTTGATGTCTATGTAACTATAATTGACATTTACATGACCATCAAAATTTTGATCCCAATGATTAATTTCAAATCTTGAATTTGATGTCTACATGCCTATCATTTGATTTCTATGTGACTATTATTGACGTCTATGTGACCATCAAAATTTTGACCCTAATGATTAATTTTTGAGCTTAAATTTTATGTATACACACTTGTATTTGATGTTAATAAAACCATCATTGATGTCTGCATGAATGTCATACATTGAACACCAAATAGTCGATTTTTAACTTTAATTTGATGCTCACATGAACATTTCATTCTACAAGCTAAACTTTGAAGACTTATATCTTGAGATAGAGAAATCATTGAGACATGAAATTTGTAGAGGATGATCTTGGTACTAAGAACATTGATTCCATGTACTCTTTTAGTTCTGAGAGGCTTTTTGAGTATACTTATAAAATGTACAAGTAAACTAACCTATTTATTTATGCATGACATCTTGATGATGGTTTACTCTTCAAATCCTATATTAGTCATTTTTTATTAAACAAAGACATTATGAGGAATAGAAAATAAAGATAAGGTGAAGTTCATCAAAAATTAAATGATAGGGGTTAACATTTGGATTTTAAGGCCAAAAATGTTAACATTTATGGTGGCTCATAGGGTTTAACTAGCCTGCTAGTCAAGAAAATGCATAATCTCTAGACTATATTTAGGCTTTGACTACATACATTTTTTTTGAAAACTTATAGACACATAGACATGATAAACAAATTGACATAAATAATAGCATGTTCACTTATGCACTTAGAGGAAACAACAACAATAGATTGAAATAGAATAAAAACTAATAAAATCATGTACACATGTGCACTTAGAGGAATGAAACTATAAATATTTACAAAGGAGTGACTCTCCTAATAGAAGTACTTGAGGAACATCCCATTTAAAATAATGACAATTTCCTCTCCAATCAAACTAGGTAATTGGAAAGCATTATTTTCCTTATATTTAGTGATAATATAAGGTCTACTCTAAAGGCTATCAAATTTGAAATGCTTACCTTGCTTTGCACACTCTTCATCCCATTAGAGTACTTTGTCTCCTTATTATAATGTCTTTGATGAGGCTATTTTGTCAAAATATTCAATGATTTATTTTTGGTTTGACCACATGGTATGCATGACATCATCTCTTGTCTCCTCCAATTCTCTTAGTTCATTCATCCTAACCTCCATTGCATCACTTTTTTTAAGCTTTAGCTGGTGTGAAAGTTGCAAGGCTAGAAGTTCTAATGAGATAGGTAGCCTTGCTTCTCTCCCATAAACTAAGATATAAGTTTAATGAGCAATGGCCTTCTTGGGAGTGATCCTATCAGCCCATAAGTAGTCTTCAATTTTGTATGTCATTATCTCTGATTATCTTCCATTATTCTTTTGATGATCCAAATCAGGTTCTTATTAGTGGACTCAACTAATCCATTAACCTATGGATAGTAATTTGATAAATATGTTAGATAAATACCTTTCTCAAGAACCCATTTATATACCTTTACACTACTGAATGCTAAATCATTTTCTAATATTATAATTGAAGGCACTCCAAAATGGATGACTAAACTCTCATAGAACTCAAGAATATAGTTATTATTTACCTCCCTTAATGGGACTTCTATCCACTTGGTAAAATAATATATAGTTGTCAAGACCCACTTATGACCAGCACTGGATGGAGGATTAATCATGCCAATAAAATCCAAACCCCATTTCATGAAAGGTTTCTCAACTTGAAGAGGCCTCAGTGGCATAACATCTAGTATCTCTTTTCTTAAAAATATTATACACTTCCTAACCCAAGTATGTACATCCTTGAATAAATTAGTCCAAATTAAATAGCTGTAGTGATTTTTTTAGCTATGGTCCTAGATGCAAAATGTCCTCTAAAAGGACTATCATGAAATTATTCAAAAAGCTTATCAAATCAATTAGTTTCAACACACCTTAAAAGCATACCTCCAATGTCCTTTTTGAAAATAAATCCATCAATCCAAATGTATGGTACTAATTTTAGATTGAAATGTCTTCTCCTTGATGCATCTAAGCCCCTTGAATATTCTCTTATTGGAAATAATCTAATAATGTTTTGTGTCCAACTGAATAGAGTAGTTTTAACTTCTTGTTGCATGTCTTGAAGTGTCAAAACCATCTCTTTTTCATCTTTCACATCTTCTTCAAGATGTTCACACAATCCTTTACTTCAGACCAGATTTGTGACCTTAAATTAAATATCATATTCCATGCACATAGTGACCCATCTAGCTCTTTTTTCACTTAAGTCTCTATTGAGGATGAAATCCTTCACACTAGGATGAGCTACCATTAGTATAATCTTGTTATTAGAAACCAATTCTATAAATTTTTTAAAACTTATTATAATAGCAAGCACATACTTTTCAAAAAAATAATACCTCTCCTCATATCCTTCTAAATCTTGGCTGAAAAAAGTAATGGGTTTTTCTAAACCTTCACTATTTTGTTGCATAATTATGGCTAAAATTATACTAATTGTACAAAAAGAATACATAAAGAAATCCTTATTGAAATCTAGATAAATTAAAGTAGGATCTTGAATAATTTATTGATTAATGGATTCAAACCTTATTTTACCCTCCTTACTCCAAGTGAATTCTTGATGTTTCCTCAGCATTTGAGTGAGTGGTCTTACCAATTCTATAAATCCAAGAATAAATCTTCTAGTAAAACTGATCTTGCCTAAGAAGCTTTGTAATCCCTTTTTAGGTTTTGGAAATGATAGATAAAGGATTGATTCTATTCTCTCTAGATGAATATAAATATCATCTTTATACACTACATGCCCAAGAAGTCTCCCCTCATGCACTAAAAAGATGCACTTCTTTGGATTTGATCAAACTCAAAATTGTCTACATCTATCAAAAATAAATCTCAATTGTGTTATATGATCATTAAGATAATTTGAAAATAAATTAATATCATCAAGATAAACTAAGATCATTTCAATCAAAAGACCCTAAAAGGAAACATCCATTTTCCTTTGGAAAGTGGTTCAATCATTAGAGAGCCTAAAAGGCATCTTTTCGTAGGCATAAGTATCCCATTTAGTTGTGAAAGATATTTTATACTAATATTGATCTTTCACCAATATTTGGTTGTAGCTTAAGTACCCATCCAGTAAGGAGAATCTTTGTGAACTTGATACTCTCTACAAGATTTGATCCATGAAAGGGAGATGATAGTGGTCTTTTAGTGACACTTTGTTCAAATCTCTGAAATCCATAAATATTCTTATCTCTCCATTATTATTTCTTAATGGGACAAGGTTTTCTACCCATTTTGAGTGCTTGATAGGAAATATTATACTTGAGTCAATCATCTTGGTAAGCTCCTTTCTCATGAGGATTTCAACCTTGAGTTTGATGGGATTTTTCTTCTATCTTACTAATTTTACATCTTATTCATGCTCAATAGTACGATGTGCCAATCTAGGGTTAAAAATTTTCAAATCATAGTGTTCCTAGGTAAATACATCCATGAACTCATTACATAATTAAATGAAAGTTACTCTCTCAGAATCAGTGTTCACTTTACCTCACTTGATTTACTTACCTTCATCTATGTGAGCTTGCTCATAATGTTATTTCTTGGAAGAGATAATTACCTTGTCTTTTCTAAGCTGATCATCTTCATTGAGAATACCTTTCAACATTATTAAACCTTTAGTCTTCTTGTTTGATCTCAATTGTACAATTTGATCTTCATATTGGCATTGTAATTTATTTTGATTCTTTGACCAAAATTCTACCTTGTTCTATAAGAAACAAGCTATATGTTTGTCACTATAAAAAACTTGCCAACTTACCTCATTATTTATAACTAAAAGCCTACATAAAACCTTGATCTGGGTTTGATATTTATTATCCCTAAGCTGATCCACTATATCACATTGTGCTCCTATGGATGCAAGTATATTTTCATGTTGATTGCCTCCTCTAGGAATGGAGAAAATATCAAATGATAGGAAATAGTCCATAAGGTCCCAAACTCTATGTTTATATGTATTTAGGAAAGGGTTCTTTTCTTCACTTAAACCTCTGACTTATTTCACTACCAACTCACTATCACCTTTCACCTACAAAATCTTAATACCTCTCTTTCTATCCCACTAAAGGTCATGAATAAGAGCTTCATACTCTAAAGTATTTGAAGTGCAATAGAGATAAAATATAATTAGAGAATAATAGATTTTATTTTGAGGTGAAACCAACATTACACTAGCTTCACTCCTATTCTTTGATCTAGATCCATTAAATAACATATTTCATACCCCTTCTTGATCTAGCTTTGAGTTGGTGAGAGTAGGTAATGAATCACCTTCTTCATGCATGTAATAGACACCAAAACTGACTTCTTTAATACCTTTATATGTGTCATACTTATTGTTATCAGCATTCCACTCATCCAATAGTAGATCTGGTATGCCTTCAAGTGCCCTATGAAGGTTCTTGATCAATAATATCCTCATGTTTTTTCTAAAATACTACAATTTATATTAGACATATTTGACATATATGGTTCAAGGTGAGATATATAAATAGGATTTGATCTTATACTGACTTTGGTTCCATATCTATTTCTAAAAACCATGTATGACCAATCTAAATAAAGGTAGCCTCTTATTTTAGCAGTGAAATCCCTAGATAGGCATAGCGCAAAGTATGGAGTAAATCACTAACAAATACATCTTATATAATGGTGAAATTTGGACAAGAAACAAGTAAAGTATTAATATCTTTGAGGATGCCCACATTCTTAGTAGGATAACCATCCAAATGTAACACTCCCTTTTCATGATGTTTGTACTTGAGTCCTTTCTTGTTAGCTATGGATTTAGACATGATAGAAGTACTAGCTCCACTATCAGTCATACAATTATGGACAAGATGATCTCTCATGAAAATTTAAAGATAGAAACGAGGAGGCTTAGTCACCTTTTGAGGCTCAAAAACTTGATTTTACTTTGTTAGAATAGAAATTACTCTTTATTTTTTAGTTTGTTTATCAGATATGTTGAGCTTTGAAAGATTCTTTTATAGATACTCATTTTGTCCTAAGATTAGTAGTGTATCCCACATTAAAATTGATATTAACATTTTATTCATATGATACATAATACAGAGTGGAGAAGTGGCTATCCTTAACTACACTTTGGGAGTAAGAGAACCTCCTAAATGTTTTGTGAATTGAGGAATGTAAGGCCCTTTGACATTCTACCCCTTTGGATCTTGAAATTCTTGATTTGATATCTTTCAAGAAAGATCATGAGTAGTGGTCTTGTGTGATGGATGAAAAGGAAAAGGAGATGATTTTTTAGGACCTAAAATTTCACCAATTGCCCTTTTCTTGGATCTAGTATGGTATACAACTGAATGATCAACATTAGGCATATTTTGACTTTGATTTTTTGATGTGTTTAAAATAATTATCACCTTCTTAAAAGTTAACAAATGTAGTTTCAATAGGTGATTTACACTCCTTCCTCCTTGTTGGTTTGGCACTTCTACTTGAGTGAATGAAGGAATACCCCCATGTGTTAGAGAGGCTTCCTTATTTGGATGGTTTTCATATGGAAGAGGAGATAAACTCTATTACATATAATACTGATGTGAGCTCTTACCAGTTGAATCCATTGTCATGTTATTTGCTTGATCCCACTAATTATTCCATTTCCCTTCTTGAGTATAGTTTTTTTTGAGTTAGCATAACATCTCTAGAATTTCTTGGAGCATTAGGATTATATTGCCTTGATTGAGATTTTTTTCCTTGTCCTTTTTGATTAGACTAATAAGATGGCCTATTATATTGATGATTTTGATTAGTATTCTAATATGGCTTAAATGGTGTAGCTTGTTATATTTCTATTGAAACAAATTTGTTGTTATAAGTCTTGAAAAGACTCTCTATCTTCCCAAATATATTAGTTTTATCACTTTCTATTTGATAAAAATTTATTGAATCTAAAGTGGAGTAATAGTTGGAATATGAGGGTGGATTTATAAAAATAAAAGCATTGGTGGCCTTGGAGACATTTGCCTACTTGTATAAGGTAATTATTAGCCTTGATTTCTACTTAAAAGGCCTCAAGTAGAGTATTCTCTCTCATGGATTGAATCATCACAGCTACATCTGACTCGAGAGCCTTTAGATAGTACAAAAAGGCATATTTGGGTGTAGGTTTGATCACTACAAGAATTATATCCCAAGTCTTCTAGAATTTTTAATTGAAATCCACCATGAATTCATGATTGTACCTCTTGATTATTGTAAATTGCTCCACCAGTGAAAAATGATCACTTTTGTCTTTAAAGTGCTTATAAATGACGTCTCAAAATTCATCCCAATTATTGATTGATGTAGGATCCAATCCCCTATACCATTAAAGTGCTTTCCCTTTGAAAGAAGTTGCTACCAACCTCATTGATACATTTTCCTAATTCATATGATGCATTAAAAAAAAGTTATTAATATCTATAGTATGTTTTATAGAAGTAACTAGATTTTCCCTTGTAAAATAAAGAAGAGCCTTTAGAGCAAAGGCTAGAATATCATCCCATTGAGTAAGATTTAGAGGACTACCACCATTTAATGGCACAAAGGCTTGTATTTTGGGAATAACCATCTAAGGTATGGAATTTATAACAATGCTTGGATAAACAATATTGACTTGAACATGAGGATTTTTTACAAAAATAAGGGGAACAAGAGGTGTAGGATTAGGATTTGACTAATAAAATTTCTTCTTCTTTGTTGATTGGAAAGATAACTTAGAGAATATGTATCTTATCCTTTTGTAAAGGATCTTATGAAAACTATTATGGGTATGAAAATTATGCAAATTTGAAGATGATTCACTTTTTGTGAATAGGTGGTCCCACCAGGCATGCTAGAACTATTAGCTATCCATATAGTACCCAATAGAGATCATATTTCTCAAGTCTAACTCATACCTAGACTCACATGGGAATGATCTAAGGTTATGGGATATCTGTGTTTAGATCATACCTCTATATTTTGATGAGGCTAGCTCCTCTAAATATATGAATTTAGTATCAATTACTAAACCTATTTGATGTTGGGTGAAAAGAGTAAGAAGGAAATTGAAAGTGAAATCCTACTTTACTATTGGTGATGCACCTAAGTAATGATTTATCCTTTGAAATATTTGAAATGAAGGCACACATATGGATCAAAAATGGAAATTTTTAGATTAGTCCTAAATATTAATGTTTCAAAAGAAGGCTTGAAATAAGGTTTGTAGATTTAAGGTTTATGCTTGAAGGTCTCTACAGACCCTGCATAATAACAATCTTCAATGCAATTTCTGTTCTTAGCTCTTAAATTGACATTTAGAGGATGAAATTATGACACTCAGTGAGGAAAGGACCTACAATAAGGGGATAATTATCTCACTTATATGAAAATACACAATCAATAGTACACACTACCACCATAAACTAATGTACAAACTCTTTATCAATTTATGGTTCTAGTTCCAATTTCTATATCTCTATATATACTAGCTTCAGGGATCCTTTTGAAATGACTTTGAAGCCTACAATATATATCAAACAGAATATAACTATCCAATGTGGACAATAAAATGGAAGAGGAGATAAAATCCACTTCATGTCAAGTCAAACTTAAATTACAAATTGATTTTAAAGCTTTGAAAATATCTCCTTTTAATGAAAAAATTGTATGGAGTTATCTTTTGCATTGGAACAAAGAATGGTGGGCCCATCTTGGACTTTGTCAATCTTCATGCATGAATTCTAAACCAATTTTGGATGTTAATTCCTCCTTGAATTGTTTTTAATATGAGTTTAAGGCCCTCTTTTGCATGAAATTTATGAAATATGCATGATCATAGTCACCTACTAAATTGGGGATAACTTGGCACTTGCTGACTAGTTAATTCCACTTAGCTCCTCCTTACATAAAAATGGTCCTTTAAAGCTAAAGTGTGCCTAATATATCTATGGAAATAATAGATAGTTAGCATTGAAAATCCATTTTAACTACTTGGATAGTCTTCCAATGCTAACCTTTAACTCTACTTGATCTATTGTAAGGATCAAGTATTCATAGGCATAGACATGATAGAACTAAGAATGTCTAATTTACTTGCCTACTTATCATCCTTTGATCTAAATTAGGTCTAAAAGAGCTACTTTGTATCTATTGATCTTTAATGGAAACCATTGATCCTAAAATATGTATTCTATTTCATCCTAGATCATGCTCAATCTTGGTCCCTTTGTATTTACTTTGCTTGGGTCTAAGATTGCTTTCTCAACCATCATCAAAAGTCCCATAGTCTCACCTTCACTCATTGGCTATCAAATATATAAATCAAGATGTTGACCCCTTTTGACCTTCCCATACCATTTATATTAATTTTCATGATCAAATGTAATTCATCGATCTCCCTAAACTCACTAAATCTATCCTCATCTTTGCTCCATTGGATCTTTAATACAATTGAATGCCAACCATTAGATCTACTTACATAAATGAATATTTTATAGCTCTTAAATTTGATGTCTACATGATCGTCATTAACGTCTACATGAACATCAAAATTTTGACCCTAATGATTAATTTCCAAGCTTAAATTTGACATTTACATACCCATCATTTGATGTCCATGTGACTATTATTTATGTCTACGTGACCATCAAAATTTTGACCCCAATGATTAATTTTTTATCTTAAATTTGAAATTTTCATGTATTTATTTTATGTCTATAGAACCATCATTGATGTATGTGTGACCATCACACTTTGGACACCAAAGGGTTAATTTTTGAACTTTAATTTGACACTCACATGAACATTTCATTCTACAAGATAAAATTTGAAGACTTATATCTCAAGAAAGATAACTCATCAAGATATGAAATTTGCAGAGGATGATTTTGGTACTGAGAACATTGATTCCAAGTGGTCCTTTGGATATTAGAAGCTTTCTGAGCATACTTATAAAATGTACAAGTAAACCAACATGTTCATTTTTGCATGATGTCCTAATGATGGTCTACTCTTTGAATCCTATATTAGTCACTTTTTATTAAATAAGGACATTATGAGGCATATAAAATCAAGTTAAGTTTATGGTCATCAAAACTTGAATGATAGGGGTTAACATTTGGCTTTTGAGGCCAAAAATGTTGATAAGATCTTCTAATTTGGTCATGCCCAAAGTGGTAGCTGATAAAGTGGGCCTAAAATATGAGCCACATAGTAAGAGATTTATCCAATTAGATGGTACACCTACTATTAAAATAAGTATGATTAAAAACTTGAAAATTTTCTTACATGATTTTCCTAGTTTTCCTATCTTGCAAGACATAGTTGTTGTTAACCTCCTAGCCCACTTTTCAATCTAGCTATCAAGAGACTTTACAACCAAAATAGGTGGATATCTCTTAGTTAAATGGTCCTTATTGGACTTTAGGATAAGTTATGGGACCAAGGTGATAATTAGGACACAACCTCTTACAAGGTTTCATATAGAACCTTACATTCAAACAAGTTTTAATTTAAACTATGTGGTTCATGAAGAAAAATATTCTCTTGAAGATGATGTCACTTCTTCCAAGATTTAAGGAATTGAAAATTTATTTATTAATGAATATGGTACCAATACCTATGAGCATTATACTTATACATTTATGGAGGAAATTTATCTACGAGTATATTGTACACATGAATAAGTAATACCAACACCTCTACTTGTTAAAGAAGAAGGTGAAGATGATGAGATGTGGAAAATGTTTTTTAATGGTAGAAGAAGTAAATTTGGTGTAGGATTTGGTTTTATGTTGGTATCCACATATAAAAAACAATATTAAGCTTCATATATATTCCATTTCAATTGTACTTATAATGTGGCTGAGTATGAAAGTTGAATTCATGGCCTTCAATGGGTAAGGAAAAAGGGAATAAAAAACTTGAAAGTATATAGAGATAGTGAATTAGTTTTTTATCAAGTTAAGAATGTGGTTTCTACTAATAACCATTTGGTTAAGTCATATAAGCATAGGTTATGGGATTTTATTGAATACTTCAATGTATTCAACATACAATTAGTTCTAAGGGAGCAACATAATCATGTTGATAGACTCACTACCATAAGAGCTCAATTTGATACTCCAACTTCCATAAAATAAGAGAGGAAGTAATATCACATTAATAAAATTTTCATATATTATGTAATTTATAATTAAATGTCTTGGCAAGTTTTTGATAGTGATAAACACATTGTGTGCTTCTTGTAAAATGAAGACGAGTTTTCTTCAAGGAATCAAAGGAGACTCCAGGAACAGTTTGGTGATTAGGTTGTGCATCTAAGGAAAAATAAGATACCTAAGGTTTTGGTGACCTTATAAATTATTTGCAACAAGAATGATCAAAATAATAAGGATAAAGTGACTATGTCTACAAAAGAAGATAATTATGAAAGATTCTTGATCTTCAAAGACAAACTCTTCAAACTAGGTAAGGTATGTTCTACATTGAAACAAAAAACATTCATTAAGTTGTGGAGAGAGTTCCATGATATATTTTATTAGGAATATAATTATCTCAAAGGATTTGATCCTGGACTATCAAAACATACCATTGAATTGTAACTTAGAGTTAAATTGATAAGATAGAAACAAAGACCCATCAATCCCAAGGTTGAAAAACTCATGAGATCAGAGCTCACTAAACTCCTTGAATCTAAAATAATCTTTGTTAACAAAAATTCAACATGGGTAGCTAACCTTGTGCTTATTATAAATAATAATGGGGAGATAGGACTTGGTGTGGACTTCAGAGATCTTAATAGGGTATAACTCAAATATCACTATCCTTTACCTTCAATGGAATAGATTTTGCAAGTGGTTTTAGGTTATTAATGTTTTTCTCTCTTAGATGAATATTTATTTTATAATTAAATTCTTGTGAATGAGGATTATCAATCCAAAATAGCATTCACTACTAAATGGGGGATGTTTTCTTATAGAAATATATGATTTGGTTTGTTAAATGTTGGTGTTATCTTTCAAAGGGCAATAGACATGGCCTTCAATGGTTTGATTAATGAGATGTCAATTTATTTATATGATATAACAATGTTTTTTAAAGATGATAATGAACATATGAAACACTTGAGAAAAGTGTTTGAAAGATGTAGGTAGTATGGAGTATCTCTTAATCTAAATAAATGCATCTTCGTTGTCCATGAGGGTAAGCTCTTAAGACAGAATATTTCCAGAGATGGTTTGGCTATTGATCCTAAAAGTATAGATGCTATTTTAGGCCTATCATTGCATTTACATAAGAAAAGTCTCCAAAGTTTCTAAGGTAAGATAAATTTTGTAAGGAGATTCACACCTAGTTTTGCATCTTTGGTAAAACCTACCATAGCTATGCTCAAAATAAATCAAGTGTTTTCTTAGACTAAAGAAGGTAAGAATAGTTTTGAGGCCATTAATAAGGTGATTTCACAAGATCCTACTCTTTTGAATCCTAATTGTACCATATATTTCATGTTGTATTCATTTGTTAACCTTGATATTATCTCAACCATGTTAATGCAAAAGAATGATGAGGGTGTGGAGAAGCCAATTGCATTCTTTAGTCAAGGTTTAGAAGATTATGAAGTAAAGTACACATTTATGAATAAAAAATTCCTTATTGTTGTAAGGGGACTAAATAATTTTAGGCATATGGTTTCAAATAATAAAATTCATGTTATGGTCTCTCATCCTAGTACTAAGGAGTTTATTTTGAGTATAGATCATAGTGAAAAGAGGGTAGAGTGGATCACTAAATTAATGGAATATGATGTTGCTATCAAGGTGATAGATTTGATAAGGGGTAAAGTAATTTTCTAACACCTAAATTTAGATATTCATGAGTCAAAATAAGAGGCTCTAGTCAATCATGATTACCCCCAACCAGATAGTTCCTTGCATATACAAAATTAGATAGAAGATGTAATCAAATTCCTTCAAATTGGTGAGTATCCTAATTTTATGAGTAGATCTCAAAGGAGATATGTTATAATGAAATATATTCCCTTTTTCATTATATATGAAATGTTTTTTAGAAGGGATACTAATGGTATATTATTTAAGTGCGTTGAAAATGACCAATTTGGAGTGGTCCTTGAGAAGTTCCATGATGGAACAATAGGAGGTCACTTCTCCCCAAGAACCACAATTGCTAATATCATGAGGGTAGGATATTATTGGCCTATATTATTTAAGGAATACCATAATTAGGTGATAAGGTGTGTACAATCTTCTTTATTTATGGAAAATAGAATCTTGCAACTTGCCCTTCGAAGCCTATCCAAGTAGATAAACCTTTCATGTAATGGGGTATTAATTTCATTGTCATTATAAATCCCCCATCAAGTGCTAGTCATAAATGGATACCCAAGGCAACTAATTATTTTACAAGGTGGGTTGAGATATTAGTATTAAAGGAAGCTAATGAGAATGTTATATTTTAGTTATATGAGACCATCACAATAAGGTTTAGTACTCATTCCATTATTATTTTAGACAATGATGTTGCTTTTATGGGTGATAAGATAGGTGATTGGGAAAATAATAATGGAATATTCTTGAATAATTCATATAACTATTACCCTCAAGGTAATGTGTTGGCTAAATGTACAAAAAAAAATTGTTCAGAATCATCATGAGAACTTTGGAGTATAACTAGAAGGCTTGGCACACCAAATTGAAGACAACCTTATGGGCTAATAAGATAACTCCCAAGAGGTCAATATGGAATTATCCTTTCTTGATTTTATATGAAATAGAGGATATGTTTTTTATGTCTCAAGAGATACCTAATTTAGAGTTGGCACATCAATTAGAGTTCCTTGAAAATACTTCAATGGAAGTGAGATTGATAGAATTAATAGAGCTGCAAGAGACTAGAGAGAAGGCTCATCAAGCCATGGAACATCACCAAGTACTAATGAAGAGGTATTTAGATAATAAGGAAACTTTAAGAACATTTTAAGAAGGTGATATAGTGTTAAAATGGGATAAATATAGATAAAAAAAATAGGGAGGCATACCAAATTTGATACCCTATAGAGTGGACCATATATCATCATCAAGTGCAAGTAAAGTAATTATTTCTAATTAGCAAGGATGAATGGAGAATATTTGCTTATCCCTATTACTAGGATACATTTGAAGCCTTTCTATTTATATATTGAAGGTTAGCTTTGTAAATAGTAGATTAGGTGTATGTTTTGTTTTAGTTGTGTGTGTTGTGTTCCTTAAGTGTTCTAGTTGAACACATATGTGTTTCTACTTTGTGTCTTGTTCTTGTTTTTTTTTTGGTGTGTTTTAAAGGAAATTTATGTGTCAAACCTATATAAATGTGACTCCGTATCCAAATGGATATGATTAAGTAACTGGTCATGGCATAACAAGCATACCACCCTTGGGAAATCACCAAAGATTTTGATCATTTTGACCAAGTCAAAATGGTCAACCCTCCTATAGTAAAAAACTTATTAGTGGTATAAAATAGTGACATATGGTGTCTTATTTTTCATTTTATGTAATTAATGATACTTTAGCCTTGGTCATTATTTAATTAGGTCTTATATTAACTTGAGTCACTTAGGGGATATTTTGGGGTCATATATGAAAGTATCAAGTTTTCATGGTGTCTAAGAAGTTTAGAGGCATGGGAAGAGTTTGAAAAGGCCTCAAAAAATTTATTTGAGATTTCAAAGATCAAGTAATATTTCAAGCACAAGCCTAAGTAAACCAAACCACCATTAAGACATCATGTAGAAATGAACAGGTTAATTACTTGTTCATTTTATAATTTTACTTAGAAAGCATATTATAACCAAAGGACCATATGGAAATGTTTCTCTTAGGGTCAATATAATCCCCTAAAAAATTGGTTCCTTCATGTTTTTTTTACTTCCAAATATAAGCCTTCAAATTTGAACAAGTAGATGAAGATGATTGTGTGGAGGTTAAAATCAAGCCACGATAAAAAACCATTGGAGTTCAAATTGTGATGGTCTCATGGACATCAATGATTTTGTCATGGACATAAATGATTAGTGCACATATGTTAAAATAAATATTTTAAAATAAACCACTGGGGTTTAAATTCTGACTGGTTAGTAGGTGTTAATGATGGGCTTGCAAACATTAATGGCAGGCATGTAGACATCAATTTTAAGCCACAACAAAAAACCTTTGGGGTTTAAATTATGATGGTTATGCAGAAATAAAATATGTTCACATGAATGTCAAATATGGTCATGTGGGCATCAATTTTGTGCCTCATAAATTAACCATTCAACTTTAAATGGAGGTAGATCCAATGATTGATGTTAAAAAATAAATCCATATCTAATGGTGTGAGTGAGAGTCAAAGGTCAAGGAGATTAGATTGAATTTAATGCTCCCAATTATCATAAACTTAGGACCTTAGATTGATGTTCAATGGCTAGCATTGAAGGTTGAAGCAAAGAGACCCCATATGAGATTGACAAAGCAAATTCAACCAGATTCTAGATGGAAAAATGAGGCTACATGTCCATGTAACAACAAGCATAGTCTAAAATGGCATGAGTAATTTGGAAATGGAATTCCATATGGGTAACTACATAGGATAAATTATTCTATATAAAAATAATCTCTTTAGACTCATGCACTACCATGAAATCTCAGTCAAAGACCTGACATGAATAGTGATCACCAAATGTGAAGAATGAAGTTTAAGAAATCAATAAATGACTATAGATGGTGAATATACATGTCTAAAAGATAGATTAAAGTTATGATAACATATTATTACTGTCATAACATTTTTGAACCTCACTTAGATAGTATATATGTGTCAATTCTCTCCTATTTAGTTTCAAATGCTTGAGAGATGATCCATCATGAATGTAGTTTCAAAAATCTTAGTTGAAGATTCTCTACACCATTTTGGAGAGTTGCTCATGGTCTATATGGAAATTTATCTTAGGAGACATTCATGGTCTATTTCACACTCTAGTCACCTAAAATGTAACTAGTTATCAATTCGGCATGTGTTTTAGTGACCTTTGAATTTTATTCTTTCTCCTCCATCTGAAATTCTATAAGTAGCTACCATTTTGGCTTTTGTAAAATATACCACACCTATTATGGCAAAGCCTTTCTAGTTTTTTATCACATTTTTCCTTAGAATAATTCAAGAAATCTAATTTTGAGATTAATAATATCTTGTTTGAGTGTGCAAAGTGATGAATGATTAAGTTTAGTAATTTTATCCTTTGATTTTCCTTGTCCTTTCATGTCTTCTAAAAGAAACTCTCATTCTAACAGGTCATATAAAGTGTATTTAAGTGTGCTAGGATCCTTTTAAGTGTATGATTATCCTTGGAGTGTGAAATATTCCCTCCAGTTCATTTTCCTTATGTTTCTTCATACATCTCACCTATATATTAAGACACTCATGTTAGAATCCTTTAAGACTTTGAGACTAGTTTGTATGCTTTATTTCTTAGTAAATTAAATGTGATGGTCATATATAAAATATATTGGTATATCACCCCATAGAATAGGTTCAATACATGTAATTTATAACTCTTTTCCCCACAAGCAAGTACTAGTTTAGGTGATAAGCATTACAAGATACTTTCAAGGAGCTAGCCAATTAAATTTAGAGGCTCACTTCCACTATAGGTACACCCACATACCTGGAAGTGTTCCCATGTTTCCTAAATATAGAAGATCTATAAACACCCTCTTTTAAGGTGCAAAATTTTGTGACAATAGTACCCACCTCTTTAATGACACTATATGTGTTCTATTGGTAGAGTTAATGATCTCCCATCATAAGAGAACATCATATCATCTCTAGGTAAATGGTATAGTTGAGGCCTTTAACAATATCTCAGGTACTAAATTTATAAAGATATGTAATATTAGATGCATTGACTAGGATGATCATGTGTATATAGTACTATGGGCTTATCAAACCACTTACAAGAACTTAATCAAGAGTACACCATTCAAACTCATGTTCAGTACTGAAGCAATAATTCTAATAGAATTCCTTGATCTTTCTCTGGACATTATGAATTTTTGTCACATATATGATGAAGCATCCTTGAAATCATGCCTTGATGCTATTTTTTAGTTAGATCAAGCTTTATTTCTCATGCATTGAAGTCAAGGAGTGGAAAAATGCAAACAAAAAGCATGACATAATCACCATCTGAAGAACAAGACTTTTTTCCTAGCATGCAAGTCTTAGTATATGAATCTAAGTTAATGTGAAAATATAGAAAGCTTTCTGTACAATGGGATGGCCCATTCATCATTTATATTATCCATCCCACTAGTGTATGTAGGTTAAAGTGGCTAGATGGGCAATTCCTTCTAGGTTATTTCAATGGTAGTCTATGAGGTCATACTTTTTTTAATAATCTTTCCTTTTTATACTAATAAGGTGTATGCCATTAGATTAGTTTAGGATTTATTTTATTTTCAATAAAGTGTAGCCTTACTTTCACACCTTTAAGTAATTTTAGATTCAAAACGTTGGTTTTATACTTGTCTATATTGTCTTGGAGGACCATGAACAAATTTAATGTGGGGTAGGGGTGTTACAACTATGGAGCACTAGGATCATAAAGATAAAAGGGTGCATAATACATGGTGCGTAACCAAATAATAGTTGAGGTAAAAAAATATTCATGCATTTGGAATGGAAAAATTTAAATTATTTACAACTATCATGTACTTCAAGGAAAAGTGCAAGAAGGGACATGTAATTAATACAAGGATAGTAATGGTAATGATAAGTGTGCCAAAATTAAATCATGGTAATACCATTATTCACATTTATTATGTGAAGTGATATTCAAGGAGGGGGTAGTAAATTCAAGTTACACCCTTAAGAATATAAAGGATAAACAAGATTCATTTCAATTTTTACTCTTTCTATGATTATGAACTCATAGATCCTAAGAAGCATATTCAAGCTATTGCAAAATGATTTACAAGTTTCTATATGAGTTCAAAGTGATGGATTTGGGTTATTTTTAGGTCTTTCATATTTTATTAGCTAAGAGGAATAGATAGAGGGTCAAAAAAATTGTTAAGATTGATTTAACTACTAGGGTTGTAGGTTGTAGAGGTCAATGTTTACCATTGTAGGGTGTTGAAGTAGGGGATCTGAATTAGTTACACAAATATCCATGTATTCCTTTGGGAAAATTGGATGACCATGCTATAACCTTTAGGATCCACAAAGGGTGATGCATCCAAAAAAAAGGCTCAATGAAGTAAACCATTTCCTAAAATTCTAGAGGAAGAAGAGTTTAGTGTAGGAGGAAAGATGGTATTTATTAGAGAAGAAGCACCTAAAGAACTTGAATCTTGTACAATAGACATAGAGATAGAAATGGCACGTTAGGTGAAGAAAAAAAATTATTATACCCTGTCCACCACCATTGATGATTGAAGAGATGTAGTACTTAGAGGCCGTATGACACATGGAAAATTGGCTATCTAATGTACTGAATTGTAATGTTTTTCTATTATAACCACCACTAGCTAGAAATGAAGTAGAGATATAGTGTGACTAAAGGGCAAAGCACCAAAACACTAGGAACAAATTGGTTTATGACTTGAAAATTTACAATGATTTGGATGGTACTGGCCTCTTCCAAATTTTCAATCTTCCTTAATTTATAAATCCATTCAAAGAAATTAAATTTTTGATCTCATAGGTGCACAAAGATTATATCTATTTTTCTAAGTACAAAATGAGTATTATGTTAAAATGAATCACTAAATTCATAGGTTACAATGCTTAGGCATGGACCTTTACTATGACTTATAAGACTAGGATGAGATAAAGAATATGGTTATTTCAAATAATTTTAGATTATATTCCAAGAAAGGAAGAAAAAATAAACTAGATATAGATATGGTATAAAAACCTATTTGGTTATGCACATGTTAAATTAGATGATTGTAGAGATCTTCTATTTAGATTGAGAGGAATGACCTACAAATATGACAACACTAAATCAAATGGTTGGTCAGATAGATAATTGGGTGGATTACCTAGTGCTAGCTAGATCTAAAAAGTAAGAGCTTCCTTAGGGGCTATCAATCCATGTTTTTTAAATAATTAAGTTCAAAAATTAAAAGATAAAGTAATTGTATAAATTATAGAAGATACTAAAATTAAATACAATAAATGATTGATAAATAAATAGATAAAATTGACTAATTATAGAAAATAGTGGGTCAATACTAATGATAAAATAGGTTAGGTATGGTTCATAAAATAGGTTGGAGCTATATGAATAGGTCAAGGAAAAGAAAATTGGATTTGGTTGAGGGTAAGGGGGTGAAAATAGTTTGATGTTATTTTATACCATAGTGATCATCAGTGGTTGAGGTGACCATTGGAAATTAGGATAATCATCAGTATTTGAGGTAATCCCCAGTGATTGGGATAGACCATAAGTGGTCAAAATTACTATCAATAGTTACTATGGGTTGGGTTTGGGTAATAAGAGGTTGTTTGGATAGGGATAAAGAATTATATTCTAAGATATTGGTTTGGGTTGGGTGTGAAATACAAATAAAGTGACTAAATTATTAAAAACACATACTTAGCTTGTTAGTGATTGATTAGATGAAGGGTTGAGGTGGTAGAGCCTAGAACAATTCTTAAAGATTAATAGTACTTGGTTGTTGGTTGATGGATGGAAATACTTCATCTCTCTATCATGATGGATAGATCACTAAATCAATAAAACACCTTCAAAATAAACTTTGGATATAAAATCTCTTGATAGTTGTGGATCCCTTTTCACCCCCTTCCCCTCTCTCCTTATAAGAAGGAAGGAGAGGTGTAAAAACATGTTAATAAGATGTTCAACTTGATTTATAAATATAAATCATACATGCATTGGCTCACACATGAATTAGATGAGCTAATTATAAGAAAATAAGGTAGAGTTGAAGTGGTTGTTAGTGGTTTAAATGGTATAACTTGACCATTGGTAGTCAAGATAACCATCAATGGTTAAGATGATCAACAATGGTTGAGGGTTAAGGTCAAGTTGGGTTAAAAATGTGGGTTTAACTAGTAGGTCAATCTAACTTGGGATAGGTCTGGTTTGAGGTTAAGAGGCCAAGGTTGGGCCTAGGGAGGTCCTGAGAAGTTGTAACATTTGGAACTATCATGTGCATACTTTTGGTATCTATATTTTACCCCTTTTTGTTATGAAATTTTTATCAAAAAAATATAATAAAAATAGATTGTGGTTCAAGGTTTAGTTTCCCTAAGTATGGGAGGAGGTGTTCCCCCTCAAATTGGGAATCGATGAGGTGAAATGGAATTAGGTGTAGGTTTGATGAATGGTGAAAGTGATGATAAAAGGTGGGTGATAGGTGGGGAAATAAAGCATGAACATGCACATGAAGTATGAAAAAAGTGTGATAGCCAAGATCATGCATTTACTAGGTTACCATAGTTGGTAAAAATTAAGGTCAGTTTTAGAAAGATGAGTGACAAGTGGACCACATGACCCATTTAGGCATGGCAGTTGGGAACACTTGTAAATGCAAGTCTATTAAGAAAGGTCTATGTTTTCATGGATATCTAAGGTAGGAAGTGCCCCTGGGAAAAAAATTGGTCTAATGTAGTCATGGGTATTCAAGGTAGGAAGTGATCCTGAGAAGACACAAATTGGTTAGGTGTGTGCAAGGTAGAACAAGTTCAAAAAAAAATTCAACATAGAAAGTGTTGTCAGTGTGGTTAAAAGGACCAAAACAAGGTTGTAATTAAAATATGCACTATTTTGTGTTGAAATGGCCATTGGTGAGGTGACGTGGTTAGTGGTTGAGGTGGATAGAGAAGGTAATCTCTATGGGTGGGCATGGAATTTTGTATGTTCTAAAATTTTGAAAAGTTATTTATTTTGGTGGAAAATTTTATTTAGAGGCAAAAATCAAAATGCAAACATCTTAAACATCAATGGTTAGAGGACTTGGGGTTGACCATTATCAATCATCCTAACCATCAATAGTCAAGTTCAAACCATAAAAGGGTAGAGATAAAAAGTGACTCCATGGGTTTCATTTGATCATTGTTGCATTTTGATTTCTGATAGTGAGCTCTTGGCATTTTGTGAGAGGATTCTGACATCATTACTAGTGGATGATTGGTTAAGGTGATTGCTGATTGGATTGAGTTAAAATGTAGGGTAGATGAGGATGGGTGTGTGGCTAGGACATGGGTCCTTGAGTTATTCCTTGATGATGGTCAATGAATGAGGTAGGTGGTGTCAATCAATTGGTAGAGTAGTTGTGATTTTGAAAATGTATTTGTATTTAGATTTGGTGGTTTTAGTTTATTGAATAGGAGGGTATATTAGGTTTTGTTGTAGTTATACCTTAGTTTTAGGGTTTGGGTATGTTTTTGGTGAAATACATGGGTGAAATTTGAAATTGGAAGGGTAGGGTAGGTTAGGAAAGGGTATAGAACAAATTTATGGAAATTTATTATCTTTTTTTGGTGTGTGGGTGGTTTGTTGGGTAAGTTAGGTTTTTGGGTGTTCCACTGGTAGAACACCCATAGTGACTATTAAAAATCACTATTAAACATCAATGGTTGATAACCATTTGTATTTGGGTTTTTTTACCATCAACGATCACCATGACTATCGATGTGTTGTTCCCAAAATCAGCTATGCTTGTTTTTGGAAAAACCCCTATGAAACTTGTCTGTTTCATGTTTTTCACTCTAAGTTCATCTTTCAAGGCAAGTTTTTCTTGATCTCATGTTTGCTAAACTGGCATCATTAAAATTTTGTGATGTTCCCTTGTTACATTTTCCCAAAAAATGTGAAAATCATTACGATCTTGATGCGATCAGATGAAATTTTTTTCATATTTTCAAGTTAAGTGTTTTCTTGAGTTTACATGTAAAGCTGGAAATTTTTTTTGCCACTACATGTGGTTTTCTAGTTTCCATACAAAAGTGGCAATTTTTGCCACGCTTGCACCCTTCATGCAGGAGCGATGAAAATTGCCACCCTTGCATTTCTCCATTCCTTCATGTAGGAGTGGCAAATTTTGTTGCCCCTACATCTCTTTTCATTCCTAACATGCAGGTGCAAAAAATTTTGTCACCCCTACATCCATTTTCTAACCTCACCTATAAAGAAGGAAAAATTTTCCACCCCTACATGATCTCAATTTTCACACATGATGTTAATGGCTATGCACACCAAGTGGTTAGGGTCAATTTTCACCCCATTTAACCCCATTTTCTCCTCATTTCTTTTCAGTCCTCTTTGTTTCCTCCTTCCTACGTCTGGATGATCGTGTGAGCTAGAGGAAGCATGTTTTTGTCAGATTCAAGCTTTGTTTCACATTTTTTTAGGTAGGGTTTCAATTTTTGTTTTATTTTCATTTTCCTTCTCTTTTTCACAGTTGTTTTTCCCTCTTTCCTTTCTTGTCTAGTTTTTTTATTGTTTTCCTCTTCCCCTTCCTCCATTTTTCTCACTAAAGAGGTGATCTAAGTGGGGAGAACTCTCTTCCCCATTTTTTCCACCCATCAGCCTTTTACCCCATGTAATGGTAGTGAATTTCACTGCCCTTACATATGGCCGTCCAACCAGTGTAAAGGCAGTGAAATTCACCACCCTTACAAATCCCTTGCTAACTTGTGCAAAGGCAATTTTTTTTTTGTTGATGCATAAACCCTTGACTTCTCAATGTACAAGGGTGGTAATTTTCACTACCTATGCACATGACCTATCAACCAGTGCAAGGGCAGTGAAAATTGTCACCCTTACAAATCTCACACCATTCACTTTTTCATGTAGAGGTGGTGATTTTTGCTGCCCTTACATGATATCCCTTTTTCTAAACATGTACAAGTGGTGATTTTTGCTACCTATGCACAAAGACCTTCTTCAACATGCAAGGCAGCAATTTTTTCCACCCCTACATGCTTTCTCTCCAAAAACCTAACTCTGAGAAAAATTTCATTTTTCTCATTTTTTCTTCTAAGCCTATTTCCCTTTCACTCCCCAACCTACTCACAGCTTATCCCTTTCAAGTACATTTCCCTGGTCATGATCATCCAATGTACAATTTTCCCACATTACCAATATTTCCCCTAATTAAATGATCATGATTCTTATCTCAATTTCTCTTCAAGATCCTTCTTCATCAATATACTTTTGACAAAGACACACCCTAATGACTAAGGTTTCTCTGAATAAGTTGAAGATGATGAAGTACCAATATCAAGGTATTTTTTCAATCACCTCAATTAATTTTAATGTCAATGACAATAGGGATATAGAGATCGGGCATGTAGATATGGCCAAGTTCATAGAGAGAACCAAAGCAAACAATCCTAGCTCCAAAATGAAGAGGATAATTAAGAGTAATATTCATCTAGTCTCCTCTTTTCCCATGGCAGATCATCACATAGAGTTCATTCTCCAGTGCACCTAATTATACAACAAAGATACCAGGGCTATGGTAGATGCTAGTGGCAACATAGTAATTCGACTAGACCCTGAGTTTATCGACAAAGTGTTCATGTGCCCTCCTACTACTGAAGTTTTGAAGATCAACTTCATTGAAGCACATAAGGAATATGATAAAGATCCTAAGAAGGAAAAGAAGGTGATCAACAATAGCTGACTCAAAACTCCTAGACCAAACTTGACCAGATGGCCATGGAGCTTTCCAAGGAGTGATTTTATAGAAGAGGTTGGTGACTTGATTACTCTTCTCAATAGAGTGTGAGGTTTACCCTCTTCATCTTAATTTCATAAATGGATGTATCCCTTCATCAAGATAATCCTCCAAGGTAAACAAGTCATTTTTTGAGGTGAAGAAATCAGCAATGCTCTACATGAGCAATTGACAAAGGTGTCTACTACCTCAAAATTCTACATGACTTCATACTTGGTATACATTGCAATTTCAATGAGAACCTTTCCAGGTCTAACATTAGAGGGAGATAGGAAAATGACCTTGGTATATAAATATTATTCTTAGCTAACATTGAAGGGTTCAATCCATCATTTTAGGAGGGTAAATGACACTTTCTTTGTAGTATTTTTGTGTCTTTTGACCCTCAATTAGAACAAAAAAGAGTGTCAAATGAAGCCTAGACTATTTTGAATGAATTTGAGTGTATGTTCTTATAGTTCCCTTCTTTTTTTATCTATGGGTTGGCTTTTTCCAAGGTTACCCCTATATGCTCTTAAGATTTTCCTTAAATAAATTAGTCCTGATGGAGCTATGTAGGCAAATTATTGTGATGCACAATAAACAGATGGAACTCAAGAAACCTAGTTTCAGGTTTCCAATTTAAATTGGTAGGTACTCAGTGTTGACTGTTGTAAAATCTAGGGTAATGGAGACCAAAATGCAAATTGTAACCATGAATAATTTCAAAAGGAAGCCCAATTTTGACTACAAAGGTGTGAAAGACATGATCAGGAGGAAGACCCAATTCCATGAACCCATGATCAAAGACATCTAGATTAATTTGAGGACAACAAAAGATATCAAGAATATGGACTATAGTAGACTATCTCTTGAACAAATAGAATATCTGGGGTTCACAGATATCCCTACAAATCTAGTAGATGATGGGGACCTAGTCAATAATAGATATCATGCTGAATAAGTTGCCAATGCTCCTCTTCCCATGATCCAATGGTCTTAAAGAGTTGACCTCCTTGAGGATGAGATTCAAACCAATACTGGTAAACACTAATAATTGGTTAGAAAATAAGGGAATCACCTTAAAAGAGTTCATCACAGGATCAGAGGACAAATTTCAAGAAGAGACAAGGATGAGAGCAAAAAATAGAATGAAGAATAAAAGTGATGATCCTTCTCCTTCTAGGCCCTATAAGCCTAGGATCATTTTTGTATCAAATAAATCAAAAGTTGTAGAGAAAGAGCTAGAAATGATAGATATGGGGGTTGAGAAACAAAGTGTCAAAAAACCCAGCGGTAGAATAGATGGAATCCAATGACAGGCTTGTAAGTCAACATGAAATAGAAACTCTATCTCTGCAAGAGGTTGTGTAGCCAGGTGTAGGAATTTCCTCTTCTTCACCCCACTCACTTGGTGTAACTCATTCACCTATTTATCCAATCAGTATTCCCTCTTTTAGAGCTACCTCTCCTTTTAAGATTATTTTTGGTGACCCATAAAGAGCTTCCATAGATGTTTTTCATTCATTAACATCAGAGATAGTTCTACCCTTAGTCATTCAGTAGCAAGTGTGGTTTTAACTAATTTTATGTCCACTTTTTCCACCATCAATGCAGGTGCCACCCTAGTGATGCCAACTACAAGGACCGTTGCTAATGTAAGTGCTTCTATTCTCCTAACTTGGCTATCAACTTTTACTCCCAAAAGGAAAAAATAGGCCATCTCTCCATATGAGTTTGAATTTGGTAAAATGGTGCTGATAAAAACAAAGACCCCCAAGAAGCCAAAGATCCTTTCAAAGATGATCGGAGATAAGGGGCACAAACTTTTGGAAATAGCCAAACCTCCATAAGATGCGACTCTTGAAAATTTTGATATGAGCAACTACTCTATTTCTTGAGTTGAGTTAGGGAATATAACTTACGAGGGTGCTAAGAGTGACTTGTAATCAGTGATGGATATTATGGTTCAAAAATTTGATAGGGAAAGAGAAATGAAAGATCATTATAAGGTGATGGTGGAGTAATTGACCATAGTGATAAGGAGATTCACTTTTTATCTAGAAGCGGTAACTCCAGAGGCTTTCTCCATAGATGATCCCGTGATTCAGAAAATAGAAAAGACTTATCTAAAGGGAAGGTACATAAAGACTACTTGGATAAGATGCATGCACATGGGATTTCCTTGTTCATAGATTTGTCTGAGAAGATGGGTAAAATGAGGAAAGTGATAATAGAATTAGATGATCTTATCAATACCATTTCTCAAGAGATTGAAAGCACAGATAAATATCTTAGGAAATGGATAGAGATGAAGGAGCTGAAAATACATACCCTAGTATCAATTGGCATCATTACTAATAGAGATTCTTATATTGAAACTAAAGAATCATTGATATATAGGATCTGGGTACTTAAGGAATTGATCAGTGACCTCAAATCTTCCAAGGACACTAGTGAACAAAGTGATATTAGTCTGTTACACAAATTGGAGGAGTTGCCTTACAGACTTACCTCTCGAGACAACCAATTCATTTTAATAGAATAAATGATTTAGGAGTTTGAAGGTATGATCCAAAATGAATTCAAGGAGAGAGCATTCTCAATGGATTATGTGGACAATATCTTAGATAATCAGTTAACTCTAGATAATCTGAGAACCAGGTTAACTAGTCATAAAAAATCAATCACAACAATGAGAGACACCATAGTCAGGGCTAAGGTGGTCTTCAAAAATACTATTATGCTAGACAGTATAGGGATATAGGTAGCTATCACCATGTACGATGCTCATCTAAAGAAGGTTGGTGACAAAAATTGAACTATTCTTCTAAGCTTTCTTTTTCATTTTTCTCATGCACTTTGTAATTGACTCAAGACATTTTCACATGTACTTTTGTTATGTGTAATTACATGTAAAAATCCAAAAAAGTTATAAAGTCAATGGAGACTCATCTTTGACTAAGTTTTAATATTTAAGACTTTTCTCAAATTTGAAGGCTTTTCCCTATATATATGTAGAGGGAGCCTCTTTTGTAAAAGGATCTCTTTTTATAATTGAGAGCAAAAACTCTGCCAAATTCAGATGCTTCTTGAGACTTTGATCTTAGATTGTAAATCATATTTTCTTGAATAAATGAGAAACATGTTACTTTCAGACTTTATGTTGGAATAATTTGTGTTACTTAGGAGATCATTCTTATGTTCTTTTTCCTAATAATCTCTCATCTATTTGATTAAACAAGCAAAGTGTGTGGAAAGTTAATTATGAAGACTTTGAGCTGCTATAGATACCTTTAGTTCATGTTTCTCTTGTTTTATTGAGAAGGATATTAGAAAGGCTTTTAACTACTTTTATCTTTCAGGATTTTATATTCTGTTGTAGTTTTAGGTGAAGACTTTGAGCTTTACTTCACTCTACTATTACGTTCGTTCTAAATCAATAAGGGGAGTAACAAAAGACTTTATGCTTTCATGGGTTTCTCATGGATCTAGTTACTATCCAAGAAGATTTTTTGCCTTTTACTGAACATCATTTCTGAAAGAAGAGAAATGCTTTCAGTAATCAACCAGGATTTCTCTTTTGCCTTATTAATATCATCTCTAAAAAAAGAGAGATGGATGGTGTAATCTCACCCCTGAGTCTATTTTCAGTTCATATTAATATATAAGTAGTTTATAGGGAACCTCCCCTTAATGAGAGGAGAGATTTATCTCACTGTGATGTGGTAAACCCACAATTTTTACCATATAAATCTCCTTGTATTGTGGTTGATATACCCATTTTGTCGTCGGTTGCTTGACGACAAAATATTCACCCAATAGATTTTAGTGACTCCACTGGGGACGTTACGTGTTGTCTGAAGCCTCAATCTTCAAATTGAGGAAGTTCCTATCCTTATCCATTTCCATTTTATATCCATTTTCATTATATATCCTTATTCATACTCTGACAACTCCACACTCTGTTGGAGATATGAACATGCACTTTGAAGCCTCAAGCTTCAAATTGAATCATTTCTAGTCCTTGTTTAGTTTTTCACTCTGGTAGATCCACTATACATGTAAAGCCATAGAGCTCAAGGTATTGTTAATCCCATATTCAAGTTAGTGTGGTGAAATAATTTTGAGATTTTTCCTCCACCATCTCACCTTCAGTAAACCAGGAGTTTCCCTCTTACTAGTGTCAGATCTCCCATACCAGGTGAAGCTTCTAATATCAGTACTAGTAGGGTTTTTTCTATACTTACCCCACCAATATTTTTTATCTTTCCATTTAATTGACATATTATAGTAGTCCAAGGTCCTTGGGGCAACTCCTTTGCTCCTCTCAATCTAGCCCCCCCTTTACATGAACTACCTCATAGTTTGAGAAAGAATTTCCCCAAATTCTATGGTGATGGGAAGGTTCATCCTGATGAGCATATTGTTTCCTTATCCATAGCATGTGGTGTGATAGGCATGGAATACGAAGATATAGCAGTGAGACTATTTGTAGAAACTCTGCAAGGCATTGCTACCGACTAGTTCTATCACCTTCAAGCTCAAACCATAACTGACTGGAATACATTCAAGGCCAAGTTTGAAGCTAGGTTTAAACCTATTGAAGATGCACATGTCTTATTGGCTCAACTTACACAAATGAAGAAGGAACCTCATGAGCCCATGTGAGACTTCATTGCTAAATTCAACAAGCTAAAGCACTGAATTCCTACAATTACTCAGCTGACCCTAGAGAATCTTAAGTGTTTTTTCATTAACTCTCAACTTCCTGAGGTGATTTTTCTATTGAGGTAGGCTAGCCATATTTATATTTATATATCCAAAAATTTGGCTACCAAAGTGGAAGATGATCTTATCCTGGTAGGTAAGATCAAAAAAGATTCCAATAAAAATAAATTTTTCTCATTTGCTGAAAGTTTTTCCACTAGTGCCACAGATCCTATGGTGTAAAAATTGGTAAATGAATTGCTAGCCCTAAAAATACAAATAACCTAGGGTATGTCTACCCATCCACATCAAGATATGCCAAGGAGGACATTTTAGAACCAGTCATATCAAGGCAATGATACCAAAAATTAAGGGCAACCAAATCATCTGCCTCCCCCATAGGGGAAACTTGCCATTGAAGCAACATTGACTAACTTAGCAATTGGTTACCTTGAAGCTAAACATGATTTCTCGCTCCAATCTGAGTTGGACCAAGAAGATTATGCTAATCTCATTACAAAATAAGAAGAAGAATTAGCTGGTGACTCCAATATTAGTTTTTTAGATTATCAGAATGAAGCTAGAAGCAAGGGAGAAGGGTTTGATGGATCATATGTTATTTTTACCAGGTCCTAGAACTAGTCATCTCAATAAGTTGATAAAGAAAAAGTAGTAGAAGAACCTCAATTAGTAGTTTTTATTGCTAAACGGGGGACTTCACTTCCTTTCTAATCAAAGGACCCGGTGACTAATAAGAAAGTGAGTACCTCAAACTGTCCCATATCTTCTACTTTTATCTCTTAGACTAGTGCCACACCAAATAAGGATTAGGATGATGTGCTTCTCCCCTCTATCTCTAGTTCATTTCAATTATTTGATATAACTAATCATGCCAAAAAGACCAAGATTCAAATGACTGAGATTGAGTACTTAAGATTCAATCTTGAATAGTTTGATAGGTTGGCTGAATACATAAAAATTAAGACTACCCCTATAAGACCAGATTTTCCAAAAGTGACTCATGATGACCCCAAAAACAAATCCACCTAGAATAATATTATCATTACTCCTCTTGTTTCCCCTGAGAAAATAGAACCTTTCTATGTTTCCTTCTTGATAAATTGTTATAAATTGAGTAATTTCATAATAGACTCTAGAGCTTCTGATAAAGTTATGCCTGTCAAGGTAGCAGAATCTCTTGGTCTTACTTTAACTAAGACTTTTGGGAGATGTTTCTCCATGAAAAACAAGCAAGTCCCACTCTTTGGCCAAATCAAAGATGCCCAATTTTTGTTTGCAGCTTTTCCAGAGAAGAGGATCAAAATGATGATCTTAGTGGCTAATGTTCCAGCCTCTTATGGTATTCTACTCGGGTACAATTTTTTCAAAGATGTAGGTGGAGAATTGAATATGGACCTATCTGAAGCAAGGATACTTGTTAAAGGTGTCATGAATAAATTAATTCTTGAGAAAGAATCGAAATATATAGTCACCCAAACATCAGATCCTAAAGCCCAAATTTTATTTAAATCATCGAGAATGGGTAATTATTTCTTGACTACTGAAGATGTTTTCATCCCATCAGATGAAAGTCTTTTTAGTGACAATTCAGGAAATTCAGATGTAAAGTCAAAAAAATAATCAAAGAAAAGTTCAAACAACCAAGAATATTCCCTAAATAATGAAGAAAAGTTTTTGAAAAGATCAAATTTTGATAATGTTTAGATTTTAGAATCTGATGGCAGTTGCTCTTCTACCAGTTCTGGAGCCAGAATTGTTCTGATCTCCCCTCAAGGAGAAATTTTTCCTTATTCATATAAGCTGTAGTTTAAAAACACCAATAACACTGCTGAGTATGAGTCCTTTTTGCTTGGATTGAAAGCTGCTCATGCTAAAGGTATTAAGGTTCTTCATGCCCTTGGAGATGTTGAACTATTAGTTTGTCAGGTAAAGAATCTATACCAAACAAAAAATGAAAGATTGTGACATTATCACAATCTTGTATGGGATTGTATTGAAAGTTTTGATGCTTTCAATATTTCTACTATGTTGAGAGAGTGCAATGACCATGCATATTTTTTAGCTATCTCTGCAAATCTCATGATTCCCCATAAAGACTTTGAAGTAGACAAGTACACTATTGAGTTGGTATTTTAACCAAGCATACCTGATAATTCTAACCATTGGCAAGTGTTTAATGGTCATAGTTAAATCATTAATTTTTTGGAAAAGATGGACAGCTTTGAAGATCTTTATTTTGAAGGAAGTGACTCCCCACCATGAGAATTAGTTCCTGAAGCAAATTCTCAAACTCGTGAAGAGTTCCTTTAACTCAATGAAAATAAAATTCCAAAAGGTTTGGTTTCTCTCAAAAATTTATTTGATAAGTAGGATAGATATGTCAAGTAGCGACAAGTGGATTCAATTTCCTCCAAGGAGTTTGATCAGATAAATTTGAGTATGAAAGAAAACCCCAAAATGTTCAACATTGAAAATTATTGCACTTTTGATGGAAAGATCAAATTTGTTGTTCTTCTTTGTTAATACATTAATGTTTTTGCATATTCTTATGATGATTTGAAATATCTCAGTCCTAAGGAAATTTGGCATGAAATTCCTCTTAAGGTTGAGTCATTACCTTACAAGTCAAAAACAAAGGCAATACATCCCAAAATATCAGGTACTATCTTTTTCAAGATCTAGAAAATGCCAAATGTAAGAATATTTTTCCAATCCATCATTCCACTTAGATTGCTAACATAGTTCCTATAAGAAAAAAGAATAGGAAAATTTGTATCTATGTTGATTTCAGAAACCTAAATCAATCTTCTTTAAAAGATAACTACCCTCTGCCCATCATGGACCAAGTTTTGAAAACAGTGACTGGTTCATAAATGTTTTCAATGCTAGATAGTTTTTCAGGGTACAATCAAATAGAAGTCAATGAAGTAGATCAATATAAGACTTCTTTCACTACACCTTGGGGTACTTTTGCATATCACAAAATGCCTTTTGGTTTGATCAATGCTGGTGCTACATTCCAAAGAGCAATGGATCTTACTTTCAGATGAAATGGGAAAGTTTATTGTGGTATATTTTGATGACTTGATCATTTTTTCCAAACATCATCTTGATCATCTCCATCATCTACAGTAAGTGTTGGAATGCTATTGACAAAATGGTATTTCTCTTAATCCCAAAAAGTCAATTTTTAGGGTTACATAAGGTAAACTTCTTGGTCACACTATATCCTAAGAAGGTATAAAAATTGATTCAAAAAGAGTCAAATCTATCCAAAGTCTTGCTCTTCCTTCTAGTAAGACTGTAGTTCATTCTTTCTTCGAAAAGGTGAATTTTCTACAAAGATTCATTCCAGCATTTGTAGAGAAGACTCACCACATTGTGGACATGATGAAGGGAAAAACCACTTTTTGATAGACTATAGAAGGCAAGTTAGCATTTGAAGACATAAAAAAATTGATTGCCCATGCAACAATTCTAGTTTGTCTAGATTACACCAAAGACTTCATAATATACAACTATGCTTCTGAGCATACACTTTCAGCTATTTTGGTTCAGCAAAAAAAAGAAAGTGTGGAATCTCCCATATAATTTATGATTTGTCCCCTCAAATCTCATGAATTAAAATATTCAAATATGGAGAAACATGCTTATGCCATGGTTAAGGTGGTAAAGCATTTCAAATTTTATATTCTGAATTAACATACTATTGTTTTGGTGCCTGATACAATGGTGAAGTCCATTCTAACACAATAAGAGTTTGAAACTAAAAGGGGAAATTGGATTGCTAAGATTTAGGAGTTTAATATTGATATCAAACCTACCAAGCTTGTGTGAGGAAAGGGGCTCTACCAGTTGATTGCTGATAATATTTCTAAGGAAATGAAAAATGAAGAAATAGAGTTTGAAGACGTGCCTATGGTTCTCTTCATCACTACTACTAATGAGTGGTATTCCAATATCACTCACTTTATTACCTATGGTGAGTGTCTCACTCATGTATCCTATAAAGAAAAAAGAAATGTTAAGCTAAAGGTTGCTAGCTGTGTCTTGTGGGATAATGGTTTGTATAAGAGAAGCCTTGATGGGGTATTTCTTTGTTGCATCGATAAGGTGCAACAAGGTAAACTTTTGGAGTCCTTCCATAATTTAGCTTGTGGAGGACATTTTTCTACACCAGTGATCGCTCATAAAATTTTATGAGCAAAATACTATCAACCTACACTGTTTCAAGATGCTTACAAATGGGTGTGTAGGTGTGAATTGTGTCAGTAGTTCATCGGGAAACCTAAATTGGCCATACTACCCCTCAAGGCAGTGGTAATCGAAGAACCTTTTCAATAATGGGGTATTGATTTCATTGGTGTAGTGAACCCATCCTCAAGTGTTGGACATGAATATGTTCTCACCATAACTGACTATTTTACCAAATGGGTGCCATTCTAACTAAGCAAGCTACTTCAAAAGTGGTATGTTATTTTATTAAGGAAAATATTATTTCTCAATTTGGGGTTCCAACTAAGATTGTAATAGACAATGCAGCCTATTTCTCTTCTCATGAGATTACCTAGTTCTACTTTTATTATGGAATTACCCTCTCCCACACTTTTGATTATTTTCCACAAGGAAATGGCCAAGCAAAATTGAGCAACAAGAATATGGTTACTATTATCAAGAAACTGGTAGATGATAATCAGAGGACTTGGCATAAAGCATTGTTTGGCACTTTGTGAGAAGATAGGATTACACATAAGAGGGTGATAGGTATGTCACCATTCCAACTTCTATATGGTTTGAATGCATAGATACCAATCACCATGGAACTACCAACACTTAAGTTGGCAAAGGCAATTGAAGATTTGACCTTAAAAAATTCTATTGATAAAAGGATCATGTGCCTAACTAAATTAGATGAGCAATGAACCATGGTGGTGGACTAGATTACTGCACACCAAAATTAGGTGAAGAAACTTTTTGATAAGAGGGCAAAGATATGTTATTTTTAGATTGGAGATCAAGTCTTGTTGTGGGATAAGAGGAGAGAACCAAAAGGAATGCATGACAAATTTGATTCTTTATGGAGAGGTTCATTTACCATTTGTCAAGTCTATGTTGAAAATAGCTTCTTGCTGGAGTATCAAGATGGAGTGCCATTTTCACTGCCTCACAGTGGACAACATCTAAAACACTTCAATCTTTGAAGTATTAGATGAGTTCACTTGTACATTTGTATAGTTTTTGTGTTTTTTGTTTTATTTTGATTTTTCATGTCTTTTTATATCTTAGCTTGACTCTATGGCCCAATGGCCTAGATGAAGACACTTAGAGACTAGTTTCTACTCCGATTGATCGGTTCGATCAATGGAAGTTCCCTAATAGGAGGTAACTATTATTCTTAAAATTAGCTACGCTCATTTTTGGAACAACCCCTACAAAACTTGTCCATTTCATGTTTTTTACTCTAAGTTCATCTTTCAAGGCATTTTTTTCTTGATCTTGTGTTTACTCAACTGGCATCATTAAAAGGTTGTGATGTTCCCTTATTATGTTTCCCAAAAAAATGTGAAAATCATTACGATATTGATGTGATCAAATGATTTTTTTTTCATATTTTCAAGTTAAGTGTTTTCTTGAGTTTACATGTAAGGGTGGAAAAATTTTCCACCACTACATGTGGTTTTCTAGTTTCCATGCAAATGTAACAATTTTTGCTACCCTTGCATCCTTCATGCAGGAGCGACAAAAATCATCACCCTTGTATTTCTCCATTCCTTCATGCAAGAGTGGAAAATCTTACCACCCCTACATCTCTTTTCATTCCTCACATGCAGGAGTGGAAAATTTTGCCACTCTTGCATCCCTTTTCTAACCTCACATGCAGAGGCAAAAAAATTTGCAGCCCTTGCATGATATTGGTTTTCATGTGCAGTGTTAATGGCTACACGTGTCAAGTAGTTGGGGTTAATTTTCACCCCATTTAACCCCATTTTCTCCTCATTTATTTTAATTCCTCTTTGTTTCCTCCTCCTTATGTTTGGATGATCATGTGAGCTAGAGGAAGCATGTTTTCATTAGATTCAATATTTGTTTCACATTTTTTTAGGTAGGGTTTCAGTTTTTGTTTTATTTTCATTTTCCTTCTCTTTTTCATAGTTATTTTTCCTTCTTTCCTTTCTTGTCTAGTTTTCTAGTGTTTTCCTCTTCCCCTTCCTCCATTTTTCCCATCGAAGAGGTGATCTAAGTGGGGAGAACTCTTTTCCCCCTTTTTCCCACTCATTAGCCTTTTACCCCATGTTATGGTAGAAAATTTCACTTCCCTTACATATAGCTGTCCAACTAGTGTAAAGGTGGAGAAATTTTCTGCCCTTATGAATCCCTTGCTAACTTGTGAAAATGTATTGAAATTCATCACCGATGCACAAACCCTTGACTTTCCAATGTGCAAGGGTAGAAATTTTCACCGCCTATGCATAGGACCTATCAATCAGTATCAGGGCAGTGAAAATTGCCACCCTTATAGATCTCACACCATTCACTTTTTCATGTAGGGGCAATGATTTTTTCCACCCTTACATGATATCCCTTTTTCTAAACATGCATAGGTGGTGATTTTTGCCACCTATGCACAAAGACCTTCTTCAACATGCAAGGGCAACAATTTTTTCTGCCCTTACATGCTTTCTCTCCAAAAACCTAACTCTGAGAAAAATTTCATTTTTCTCATTTTTTCTTCTAAGACCATTTCCCTTTCACTCCCTGACTTGCTCACACCTTATCCCTTAAAATCACATTTCCTTGGTCATGATCATCCAATGTATAATTTTCCCAAATTTCCAATATTTCTCCTAATTACAGGATCATGATTCTTATCATAGTTTCTCTTCAAGATCCTTCTTCATCAATATAATTTTGATAAAGGCTCATCCCAATGATTGAGTTTTATATGAAGAAGTCAAAGATGATGAAGTACCAGTATCAAAGTGTTTTTCCAATTACCTTGGTTACTTATAATGTCAATGATATTATGGATACAGAGATCGGGCACGTAGATATGACTGAGTTCATAGAGAGAACCAAAGCAAACAATCCTAGCTCTAAAATGAAGAGGATAATTGAGAGCAATATTCATCTAGTCTCCTCTTTACCAATGGTGGCTCATCACACATAGTTCATTCTCTAGTGCACCCAATTCTACAACAAAGATACCAGGGTTGTGGTAGATGCTACTGGCAACATAGTAATTCGACTAGACCCTGAGTTCATCAACAAAGTGTTCATGTGCCCTCCTACTACTAAAGTGTTGAAGATTGACTTCATTGAAGCACAAAAGGAATATGATAAAGATCCTAAGATGGCAAAGAAGGTGATCAATAATAGATGGCTCAAAATTCCTAGAGCAACTTGTCCAGATGGCCATAAAACTTTCCAAGAAGTGATTTTATAGAAGATGTTGGCAAATTGATTACTCTTATCAATAGAGTACAAATTTTACCCTCTTCCTCTTAGTTTCATGAATGGATGTATCCCTTCACCACGATAATCCTCCAGGACAAAAAAGTCATTATTTGGGGTGAACAAATCAGCAATGCTCTACATGAGCAATTGACAAAGGTGCCTACTACCTTGAAATTCTACATGACTTCATACTTGGTATACATTGTAGCTTTAGTGAGAACATTTCTAGGTCTAACATCAGAGGGAGACAATAAAATGACCTCGGTATATCAATATTATCCTTAGCTAACATTGAAGGGTTCAATCTATCATTTTAGGAGGGTAAATGATGTTTTCTTTGTAGTATTTTTGTGTCTTTTTGACACTCAATTAGAATAAAAGAGTGTTACATGAAGCCTAGACTATTGTGAATGACTTCAGGTGTATGTTATTGTAGTTCCCTTTTTTTTGTTATCTGTGGGTTGGCTTTTTCCAAGGTTACCCCTATATGCTCCCAAGATTTTCCTTAGATAAATTGGTCTTGATGGAGCTATGTAGGCAAATTATTATTGTGCACAATAAATAGATGGAACTCAAGAAACCCAATTTTAGGTTCCCAATTGAAATTGGCAGGTACTCAGTGTTGACCGCTACAAAATCTAGGGGAACAGAGACCAAAATGCAACTTATAACCATGAAGCATTTCAAAAGGAGGCCCAATTTTGACTATAAAGGTGTGAAATACATGATCAGGAGGAACACCTAGTTACATGAACGCATGATTGAAGATGTCTAGATTGATTTGAGGATAACTGAAGATATCATGAAGATGGACTATGGTAGACTATCTCTTAAACAAATAGAATATCTAGGGCTCAAAAATATCCTTGCAAATCTAGTAGATAATGGGGACCTGATCAATAATAGATATCATGTTAAACAAGTCACCAATGCTCCTCTTCCCTTGATCCAATGGTTTAAAAAGAGTTGACCTCCTTAAGGATGAGATTCTAGCCAATATTGGCAAACACCAATGATTGGTTAGAAAATAAGGGAGTCACCTTAAAAGAGTTTATCACAGGATCAGAGGCCAAATTTCAAGAAGAGACAAGGAGGAGAGCAGAAAATAGAATGAAGAATAAAAGTGATGTTCCTTCTCCTTCTAGGTCCCATAATTAGAGGATCATTTTTGTATCAAAGAAATCAAAATTTGTAGAGAAAGAGCCAAAAATGATAGATATGGGGGTTGAGAAACAAAGTTCCAAAGAACTAGTGGCAGAACAGATGGAAATCGATGACAGGCCTACAAATTAATAGGGAATGAAAACTCTATCTCTGTAAGAGGGTGGCAGCCAAACATAGGAATTTCTTCTTCTCTACCCCACTCAACTAGTGCAACTCCTTTGCCTATTTCTCCAATCAGTATTCCCTCTTTTAGAGCTACCTCTCCTTATAAAATTATTTTTGGTGACCCACAAAATGATTTTAGAGATGTTCTTTGTTCATCAAGATCCATCCCTAGTTTGTCATCTCCATAACATCAGAGATAGTTCTACCCTCAGTCATTTAGTAGTAGGTGTGGTTTTAATTGATTCTACACCCATTGTTTCTACCAACAGTGCAAGTGCCACCCTAGTGACGCCAACTATAGGGACCATTGTTAATGTAAGTGCTTTTGCTCTCCCACCTTGGCCATCAACTTTTACACCCAAAAGGAAAAATAAGCCATCACTCCAAATGAGTCTAACTTTGGTAAAATGGTGCCGGTAAAAATAAAGACCCCCAAGAAGCCAAAGATCCTTTCAAAGATGATTAGAGATAAGGGGCACAAATTTTGCAAAATAACCAAACCTCCACAAGATGTGACTCTTGAAAATTTTGATATGAGCAGATACTCTATTTCTTGAGTTGAGTTAGGGAAGATAACTCACAAGGGTGTTAAGAGTGACTTGAAATTAGTGATGGATATTATGGTTCAAAAATTTGATAGGGAAAGAGAAATGAAGGGTCATTATAAGGTGATAGTGGAGCAATTGACCGCAGTGATAAGGAGATTCACTTTTTCTCTAGAAGTGGTAACTCTAGAGGCTTTCTCCATAGATGATCCCATGATTCAAAAAGTAGAAAAGACTTATCTAAAGAGGAAGGTACTTGAAGACTACTTGGATAAGATGCATGCACATGGGATTTCCTTGTTGACAGAGTTGTCTGAGAAGATAGGTAAAATGAGGAAAGTGAGAACAAAATTAGATGGTCTTATCAATACCATTTCTTAAGAGATTGAAAGCACAAATAAATATCTTAGTAAATGGACAGAGATGGAGCTGAAAATGTGTACCCTAGTATCAATTGGTGGCATTATTGATAGAGATTCTTATATTAAAACTAAATAATCATTGATATAGGATCTAGGTACTTAAATAATTGATCAGCAACCTCAAATCTTCCAAGGATGCTAGTGAATAAAGCGATATCAGTCTATTGCACAAATTATAGGAGTTTCCTTGTAGACTTACCTCTCAAGACAACCAATTCATTTTAGTAGAAGAAATGATTTAGGAGTTTGAAGGTATGATCTAAAAGGAATTTAAGGAGAAAGTGTTCCCAATGGCTTCTATGGACAATATATTCAATAATCAGTTAACTCTAGACAATCTAAGAACTAGGTTAACTAGTCATACGAAATCAATCACAGCAGTGAGAGACACATCCATCCCATAGTCAGGGCTAAGGTGGTCTTCAAAAATACTATTGTGCCAGATAGTATAGGGATACAGGCAACTATTGCCATGTATGATGCTCATCTAAAGAAGGCTGGTGACAAAAATTGAACTATTATTCTATGCTTTCTTCTCCATTTTTCTCATGCACTTTGTAATTGACTTGGGACATTTTCACATGTACTTTTGTTATGTGTAATTACATGTAAACATCTAGAAAAGTCCCAAAGTCAACGGAGACTCATCTTTGACTAAGTTTTAATATTTAAGTCTTTTCTCAATTTTGAAGGCTTTTCCCTATATATATATAGATGGAGCCTCATTTGCAAAAGGATATTTTTTTATAATTGAGAGAAAAAACTCTACCAAATTGAGATGCTTCCTAAGACTTTGATCTCAGATTGTAAATCATATTTTTTTGAATAAATGAGAAATAGGTTACTTTCAGACTTTTTATTGGAATAATTTGTGTTACTTAGGAGATCATTCTTATGTTGTTTTTCCTAATAATCTCTCATTTGTTTGATTAAACAAGCAAAGTGTGTGTGAAAATTATCTGGCAACATTCTGAAGTTAATTATGAAGACTTTGAGCTGCTATAATTGCCTTTAGTTCATGTTTCTCCTATTTTATTGAGAAGGATATTAGAAGGGCTTTGAACTAATTTTATCTTTCAAGATCCTATATTCTTTTGTAGTTTTAGGTGAATAATTTGTGCTGCAATTCACTCTATTGTTATGTGTGTTCTAAATATGTAAGGGGAGTAATGAAAGACTTTGTGCTTTCATGGGTTTCTCGTGGATCTAGTTACTATCCGAGAAGATTTTCTTCCATTTACTGAACATCATTTTTGAAAGAAGAGAAATGCTTTCAGTAATCAACCAGGATTTCTCTTTTGCCTTGTTAACATAATCTCTAAAAAAAGAGAGATGGATGGTGTAATCTCACCCCTACGTCTACTTTCAGTTCATATTAATATATATGTAGTTTCTAGGGAACCTCCCCTTGATGAGAGGAGAGATTTATCTCACTGTGATGTGGTAAACCCACACTTTTTGCCATATACATCTCCTTGTATTGTGTTTGATATACCCATTTTGCCATTGGTAGCATGATGAAAAAATATTCACCCAACACGATGATCAACTAAAATTGTGAGGAGTTATTTGAAAATTGTGAATGTTTTTAATTTGAAAGTTTAAAGTTTGATAGTTTGAAAGTTTAAATTTTGATAGCTTGAAAGTTTTGGTTAGCTGTTTGAGGATTTAGGTTAACATTTTAAGGGTAAGGGGTAATGGTTAATAGGTAACAATGTTTAAGAATAGTTAAGGTTCATGTTTAGCAAGGGGTATTTATAGGTAGAAGGTAGATTGTTTAGGGTGGAAATAAAATGGGTTATATGTCAAAGTAGGTAAATGCAAGGTGATTTGTTATGGGCATAAGAGGTATGAATAAGAGGTTAAGTTTGTAGGAAAAAATAGTATAGAGAACTAAGTTTGTTTGTCTTCTAACCTTATAAGCATAGGAGTGGATTTAGATACAAGATTAGGTTCCTTAGATTTTTATTGAGATTTAACAAGGGGTGGTTGTTGATGATTGGGGCCACATAAAAGAGGTAGGCCTTTGTGCCAAGATACATTACTAGCACATGCCACATGATGCAATGATAATCATGTTGTTCATTTTGAGATGGGATCCCACCATGAAGACCTTCTTTCTATTGATAAGTGAGATGATGATCTTACCTAAGGATGTTCATAGGATTACTTGGCTAGCCATTTAAGGTGAGCTGATCTATCATATTGAGAGGGAGGAGAGAAATGATTTCATGGAACTTATATACAAATATGACCATGATTTTTTGAGGTTTCATGCTAGGAGTTTTAGTTACATGCCTCTATACCATAAGGTGATAGGTGATAGGAAGATGATGACCATGATGATGATGATGGTCTCATGTTTGACCATCCCTAATTTTAGTAGTGTTAGGTTCTCATATTGACTATTAGGGGTATTGGTTGAGATGTTGTTGGGTCACATAGTTTTTAGTTATGTGCCTATGATTTTAGTATAGATATACAGGGAGCTATGGGGTTTTAGAGATCATAAAAGGTATTGCATTAACATTAGATTCATTCTACTCTGCTAGGCATTATTGGTGTTTAGGCTGATGGTGCTGCCATGGGAGGTGTATGCACAGATGGAGTTTAGAGTTAACTTCATGATGTGGAGAGATGATTTTGACATTTTAGGACTAGGTGATGAGGTTCACAAAATTTACTATTTTAGAGGGGAACTAGATGCCCTAGTTATTGGTGATGTGATTTGGAGTCCATAGATTAGGTTTCTAGATTGGGCTGGATATATGATATATATACTATCCTTACAGAGTTATAGGTGGATCTTTGGTAGGAGGGATGGTGAGACATAGCTCATCCCATTTGATAGGTTGTAGAAATAATTTGGCTTGGTGAAGGGTATCCTAGGTCCATTTCCAAGTTAAAGGTGGGAGGATGCAGAGCTTCTACTCCTAGAGCCATAACCCATATAAATTTTGCTTGATCATGAAGAGTTACTAGCTATGGCCAAGGTAGATGATGTAGGCTTTATAAATGGGTACCTACCATGGTACTAGGCACTCTATATTATAGATAATTTTTGGGTAATAATAATGGTAGGAAATTGATGGATCTTAATCTAGTTGGTAGATGTCAGCAAGCATAGGTACAAGGGGATGCCATAGATGTATAAGTAGTGACTACAAAGAGAGATTAGGCACAAGTGATAGTAGTTGTGGTATAGGCTACCATGGCATCACTATAGGGTCAGTTGGTAGTGGCATAGGGTTAGGTGGTTATAGTTATAGGTGAGAAGGGCTAATCTAAGGATACACTATACTTGGTTACCTAGGAGAGAGACTCTTTGAGACAAGTCAGAGGAGGATCCACAACATATATAAGACCACTAATCATTATCCCCATGGCACAATATCTAGTCACAATAGAGGAACTATGCTATTATAAGGCAATAGTCCTGATATGTTGTTCTGATGAGCCACAATAAGGTGAATATAGATCTAGTTTAGAAGGTGGTGATAGTATGGTGACACTAGGTCAGTGGATTACTTCTATAGGTAAAGATGCAAAGACCTTGGGATGATAGGAACTAATAGGTAGTGATGATCCTAGAGATAGTAGTGTCCTAGGTGTATAGTCATGATATGATTAGGAGATAGTACATTTTATTACATATTATTTTGATACCAACTTATGATTTGATGTGGTGAGTTGTAAATTTTAAGAGAGATATATGTATATTTTTTACATACATGATGATGTTTATCTATGATTATATACTCATGATTTATATATATGTTCTTTGTTTATTGATTATGATTCATGTTTATCATGTTCGTATTGATCATTTGATGATGTTACAATGATTATGATGGTGATATAGATATGGATGTTGAAATGGACTCACCTAGCTAGGCATGTGATGGCTTTTTGTTTGTTTATTCATGGTTATGATTATGTTTGTTCATGCTAAAATTTAATGAGTATGCGCTTCTTTACTTAGATTTAAACATGTAGTGAAAAAAATTTATTTTCTTTTTGATCTAGTAATTTGACTAATGAGAGGATGGTTAGTATGGTTTTAGTTCCAAAATATAAACAAAATGAGATAAACACACTAATATCATAACATCTATAGGCCTAGAAACTAGGGAGAGCTTAGTTAACAAACATGAATAAAACACACAACTAAAATGCAAAAGAAACCTATTTTACCTTCCTTGGATGCTCCAAAATGATTATTGTAGTGGATTTCTTATCTTGTGATCATTAATTCCTTGGAAATGGAATCTTGGATACCCCCATCTCTCCTTGGCACCTTTGGCTTGTGGCTTGGCTTGGCTTGGACTCAATTTGGCATGGTAACACTAGTTTCTTGAGTTTTTTGAAACAAATCCTACATTATAACTTTGCATTCTTAATTATTTTGAAGATATTTGAGAATAATAATTTTGTACCAAAAATAGCTTAGAAATGATGTCATGGCCTCTCTATTTATAGATTTATGCAAATGCCTAAAATTAGCCTCAACCATCCATCTCAAGATTGAGATGTTTGGTTGAGGATTAATTCAATTTTTGGAATTAATTTTGTAATTATCATCATCATAACATTGGAAGAATGGAAAATTAAGAGGCATGGAGGGCATCATGGAAGGGATTGATGAGGCATGGAGGGCATGAGTCCTAGTATTTGTGGTATTTATGGCCTATGGATGTCTTCCTAAGAAATAAGGTCACATAATAATTAAAATATTCAATATTTATTTCTAGAACAAATTATTCAAAAAGTTTACAAGGAATTATTAATTAGGCCTTGATTTGGGTTAATTAGCTCTTAATCATGATTAAGCACTTTGTGCACAAATTACTCAAATTGATCAGAATGCCTTACCATTCATCCAAAAATTGACTAGATTAGAATTGGAAGTGACTATTCGATGAATTGGAATTATTATCTCATTTAGGATGCTACAAATAACAAATAATAAAGGCATGTATCTTATGTAAGATATTTGATAGGAAAGATCAATCTAGAGTACCTAGGTACAAAATTGGCATTTTTACTCAGAATGATCTAATCAAAGTTAGTTGGCACACAAATTGAATTACCCCATTTAATAATACCTTAGCCAAAATTGACACTTAAATATGTTAGTTTCACATCATTTATCATGTTTTAGTGTTTTCAGGCCAAATTATGCATTTTGGGTGGAAATTGGTCAAAAGCCTAGATGGAGGTTATTGATGGCCAATTGTAGGTGTCTATAGTTTGCCCCTATTTGGGAAGGCATTTCAAGCTATAAGCACAGTAAAATATTCCCAAAAAATGAAAAGGTCTTATATGCCTACAATTGTAATGATGATAAACTAACTATACAATGCCCCCTCAAGGGAATGGTTGGCACAAGTAGGTTAGAAAATGGTCCCTTAAAAAGAAAAAATCAAAATGAGGGGACCAAAGAAAGTAAAGAAGATGGGTTGAAAACATAATGATACTAAAAAATTACTCAAAATAATTGAGAATGTAAGTGGGATGGTGTGTAATTGTTTGCCCAAAGGTGGTTATAAGCATTGTACCCTAATAGTGGCAATGTGGTATGATAACACAATGATTTACTCAAAGTTGGTTATAATCATTGAGAAGATGGAGCTGCCCCAATTAGGATAGATAATTAAGATAATAAAATACCCTTATATAGGTATGAAAATTAAAGTGGTGACAACATAATTATTTTCCCAAACATGTTTATAATCATTAATAAATGCAAGTGGGATGGTGTGCAATGATTTTCCCATAGGCAGTTATAATCATTGGACCCTGATTATGAAAAACATGATAAACTTAGCTGAGGATGATGATAACTTAACAAAGAGGATAATGATGAATTAGAACAACCTACTAATAGGTAGATGCTCATTCAAACTAATAAATATTGAAATTCTTTAATGTTTAATTACTCTATTTGGGATATGATTAGGATGGAATCAGGATGCCATTTCTGAAGATATACTACCATTACTGAATAGAGTTATTGCAGTTGAGGTTTATTGTATCATGTGTCATTAGGCATCATGGTATAACATCATGAGGACTTAGCTAAAATATACATGAGGACTGACTCCCGTAATCTAATACTCAATAAAAAATAATGCAAAAATGATAGAAACCATGATGATAATGTAAATATATGAATATAGATGGATTAAAGTATAAGTGTAGATAAGGAATCATCTAATGAACACACATAAATTGAATTAAGGCAATATTTCTAAAACTAAATAAAGAGACAGACAAACACACACAAAATAAGCAAAAATAGACAAACAAATAACCTAATAAAAATACTATGAACATTGCCCCTAAAAATAGGTGACAACTTAACCAATGAACAAAATGGGGGAATAGAAGAAAAAAGAAAGGGGTGGTCAAGTTGTCTCTATATGCACTAGACAAGTGGATTCTACATACATAGTTCCATGGATGTAATATCCAATACAAAAAAACTTCAGGTCAAATGTAGTTATCCTAGGGAATGGGAAGAAAATGATAACTAATGAAAACAAATAGAATGGATGTAATAGAAGAAGAGGAATGGTCTTGAAAAATGGAAAGTGTGTGAGATAAAAGGCCAAAAATTATGGGAAAACTAAATGACAAGTAATTTTATTGTAGCTTAGAAATGGTTCCTAGAATCCTTAAGTCAAAGAAGTGTTCAAATGTTTTTCATTTTTTCTAACGATTTTTCAAATGTTTTTAGAATTTTTTTGGGGTATCTCAACTCAATCGAGAATGATGAGACACTAAATAGTTCAAGCTTGTAAAATGGTGAAATTATTCAAACTTATGTTGCTCAAAAAATGATGAGAGTATGAATTATGTTGTTTGAAAAATAGTGAGATCATGACCTAATTTTCTCAAAAAATGGTGAGAGCATGGCTTAGGTTACTCATAAAATGGTGAGAGTGTTCAAACTTAGGTTTCTCACAAAATGGTGAGAGCATGACTTAGGGTGACTAAGCTAACCTCAGAAAGTATTCATCACTATCTACATATTCCTAGAGGAGGACCTCAACCCATTGTAGTTTCACCCTTATAGTGGAAGAATTTGACTAGTCTAGTAGCCAATTCAAACAAAATAATCATAGTTAGTAAAAAGGCACATCATGACATAGGAAGTGGTGAGTTGGTACATCAAGGCTTAGTGTTTTCCCTATTTTTCACATAGGTAGTTATAACTAGGACATAATGGCATAGATCACATGTACTAATTTGACCAAAGGCAATTAGAATTAGTAGCAAGACTAGTGGTAAGAAAGGAATAACAAATGAAGGATGCAACTGCTGAAACTTATGTCACACTATCCCAAAATACACTCTCTATTTGAAGTATTTTAACTAACTAATGAACTGATTAGATACTTTGATATTAAAACTATATAACAAATGGAAAAAAACCAAGGTCAAATAGGCTAGGACTTAGAACACACTAGGATAATAGGTTGGTAGTAAAAAGTGGATATGGCGAAGAGGACAGATAAGGATGGTAGTTTGTAAAAATAAGAATAGTGATAAAATGGCATAATTGAAATGACCCTTATAGGAAATACACCTTAGCACTCAAGCATAGTACTGCTTGAGATGAATAATATTCATTAGCTATAGAAGTTCATCACCATGTAGTGTGGCAAGCCTATATGCTCTTGATCCATAATCTACAATGATGATGAAATGCCCTATCTATTTTGGTTTGAATTTCCCTTTATGCTTTTTCTCAGCCATGGTATTCTTTTTGTTTTCTATAAGAACAATATCACCAAGTTAAAATGTTTTATACTTAACACATTGATTATAGTGGCCTTTGAGTCAGTTTTGGTATGCTTAAAGATTATTGATCATAGCCGTACATTTCTCATCAAGTAGGTATAGCTCTTACAAGTGAGGTACTTGATAGTCATGATCATCCAGGACATGCTTGAAAGAGATGCGTAGTGAAAGAAATTTGACCTCAATGGGAAGGATGGATTTAGTACCATAAATGAGTATGGAGTGGCTCCTATGGCGGTATGATGATTGGTATGGTATGCCCAAAGAGAAAGGAATATATGGAGGTGCCAATCATGACCAACATAATTGACAATCTTTTTGAGAATATTAAAAATGGTTTTATTGGATGCCTTAGCTTGGCCATTACCTTGAGGGTAATATGCCATAAAAAAATGTTGTGTGATGTTGTATTCATTACATAACTAGTTTAAATCCTTATTCTTGAATGATCCTCCATTATTAGATATAATGTCAGAGGGGATACCATAGTGGTAAATGAGATGGTTGAAGATGAATTTAGAAATTTGATTTCTAGTCACGTGAGGGGTATAGCTTTAACCCACTTAGTGAAATATTTGATGGTGGTAAGGATATGTTTATGGCCATCAGATGAAGTGGGGTTAATCTTCCCAATGAGGTCAAGTTCCCATATAAAAAATGGCCATGATGTTAACACTAGTTTTAGAGTTTTCATTGGGGCATGAATCAAATTAACATGCCATTTACATTTGTCACACTTCTTTACATATGCAGTGGCATCTACATCCATTATCGGCCAATAATAAATAATACACAAGATATTTTTGGATAAGATTGCCCCACTAGAATGAGTTCTGTTGTTTCCAAAATTAGCTTATCTCATTTTTGGGAACAACCCCCTATGAAACTTGTCCATTTCATCCTTTGTCTCTCTAAGTTCATTTTTGAGACGGGTTTTTCTCGTTCTCGTTTTGGCTCGACTGATACCATTCAAAATTCATAATATCTTTTCATCATGTTTTCCATAAAACATGGAAGTCATTGTGGTTTCAATGCATTTAGAGAACCAAATTTTTCCTTTTTTAGAGTTAGTGTTTTTTTTCATTTTCATGCATAGGCGGCGAATTTTGCCGCCAGTGCATTTTTTCCTCTTGCCTACAGAAGCGACAATTTCTGTCGCCACTACATCTTGCCTGTAGGAGCAAAAATTTTTACCACCCCTACATCTTGACATGCACAGCTGGAAAAATTTTCCACCCTTGCATTTTTCCATCACACATGTAGGAGTGGTAAATTTTGCCACCCCTGCATGTCACTTCATGTTTTCAGTACATGGGCGGCAATTTTTGCTGCCCTTACACTGTCTCAGTTTTCATGCACATCATTTATTGCCACACACGTAGGGTTGTTGGGGTAATTTTTAACCCCATTTAATCTATTTTTAACTACCTTTTTCTTCATTCCTCCTCTCCTCCTCCTACCCTCTGCCTCTAGACCATTCGACGAACTAGTAAAAGTGTGCTTCAATAGATTCAAGCTTGCGGCGCATGTGGTTTCTCAGGTAGGTCATGATTTTTGCATTTGTTTTATTTTTTGTGATTTTTTTTTCTAAGTTGGGGTTTTGTTCTTGATTTTTCCCTTGGGCCGATCAGCCTGCTCCCTTTTCTCTCCCCGTTGATCTCCAAGTCTTCCTCTACATGTTGCGGTGGCAATTTTTGCCACCCTCCCTTACTCATGGATTTCTTGTTTGAATCCTACACGGGCGGTGAAATTTACCACCCATGCCTCTTATTTATTCCTATAGGCATGCACAAGTGGAAAATTTCACTGCCTGAGTAGACTAAACCTATGTGAGTGGCAAATTTTGTTGCCTGTGCTACCTTGCTTTTTGACTTGCATCGACAGTGAAATTTTTTGCCAACACAGAGAGAAGTTGCATGGATGGTGAATTTTTCCACCCATACACATTCCATTTAAACATGCACAGGTGGCAAAATTCACTGCCCATACTCTGTTATTCTCCCTTGGCATGCAGGGTGGCAAATTTTACTGTCCATGTAAGCCAAACCTACACGAGAAGCAAAATTTACCACCCATGCTTTCTTTTTTCACTCCCCTTTATGCAAGGGCAGAAATTTTTTCCACCTATGCATTTTTCCTCCAAATTTCTCCAACTCCAGAGGAATTTTCCACCTTTTCCATTTTTTCCCTTTCCTCCCCTTTTTCCTCATTTTTTGACTTGGCCCCATTAAATGCTCTTCCTTGGTCATGATCACTTAATGTGTGATTTCTCCAATTTGCCCACTATTCCCTAATTACACGATCATGATTGCAGTACCCTCTAAAGATTCTTTCTCATCAGCACCTGCTCAACGAAGGCCAGTTTTGATGTCTGAAACTTCTCCAAAAAAATCAAAGGCCATGAAGTAAAAGTACCAGGGCATCTTTCTGATCACTTCAGTCACCTCTAATGTTGATGACATTAGAGATAGAGATTGGCCATGTGGATATGGCTAAGTTTATGACTAGAACCAAGGTAATGAACCTAAGTTATGAAATGAAGAGAATCATTGAAAGCAATATTTATTTGGTTACCACTTTTCTAGTAGCAGCACATCACATGGAGTTCATCCTCAAGTTCACCCAGTTCTACAACAAAGAGACGAGAGCAGTCTTAGATGCCAGTGGCAACATAATAATTTAGCTAGACCCTGAATTTATTGACAAAGTCTTCATGTGCCCTCCTGCTACTAAAGTACTGAGGATTGACTTCATAAAAGCATAGAAGGAGTATGACAAGGACCCTGAGAGGGAAAAGAAAGTAATGAATAATAGGTGGCTGAAGACCCCCAAAACCAATCTATTTAGATGGCCATAGAACTTCCCTAGGAGTGATTTCATTGAAGAAGTTGGTGACTTGATCACCCTTCTCAATAGAGTGCGAGGCATCCCGTCTTCCTCATAGTTCCATGAGTGGATGTACCCTTTCATCAAAATCATCTTTCAAGGTAAATAGGTCATATTTTGGGGTGAGTAGATTAGCAACGCTCTTCATGAGTAGCTGACCAAGGTACAAACTACTTCAAAGTTCTATATGACTTCATACCTGGTGTACATAACTGTCTTCATGTGAACCTTTCTAGGTTTAACAACTAAAGGGGATAGAAAGACCACCCCAGTCTACTCATATTACCCTCAGATAACACTATAAGGATCAATCCACCATTTTAGGAGGGTAAATGATGCCTTCTTCACAATATTTTTGTGTCTCTTTGACCCTCAGCTTGAGCAAAAGAGAGTATTTGATGAGGCCTGGATGACTGTCAATGACTATGGCTATATGTTCCTACAGTTTCCCTCCTTCTACTATCTTCGAGTTGGCTTTTTCTAGGGCTATCCCTATATGATCCCCAAGTTTCCTTCTGATAAGTTATTCCTAATAGAGTTATGTATACAAATGGTTATTGTGCACACTATACAGATGGAGTTGAAAAAGCCAGGTTTCAAGTTTCCAATCAAAATTGGTAGATACTCGATTTTGACAGCAGTCAAGGCCAAGGTCATGGAGATAGAGATGTAACTGGTTACTATGAAATAATTCAAGAGGAGGGATAAATTTGACTATATGAGTGTTAAAGACATGATCAAAAGAAGGACTCAGTTTCATGAGCCTATGATCAAAGACATCTGGGTAGACCTATAGACAGCTGAAGAAATTAGGAAAATGGACTACAACAGGCTGACCCTGGAGCAGATCAAATATCTAGGGCTTGTAGATATTCCCCCCCCCAATTTGGTTGATGATAAGAATGTTATCAACAATAGGTACTTGGCTAAGAAGGTTTCTGACTCCCCTCTTCCTCCAGTTTAGTGGTCTCAGAAAGAGTTAACTTCTTTGAGGAAGAGATTCAAACCAATATTGGCTAACACCAATGATTGGTTATTAGCCAAAGGGATCACATTGAAAGAGTTTATTATAGGATCAGAGACTGAGTTCCAAGCAAAAATGAGGAAGAAGGAAAAAAACAAGTCCAAGAACAAAGGTGATGTTCCTTCTCCATCTAGGCCTCACAAGCTTAGAATTATCTTTGTTTCCAAAAAGTCAAAAGTTGTTGAAGAGCCAAAATCGACAGCTAAGAGAGTTAGAGAACAAAGCTCTCAAGAGCAAGTAACTCATCAAATGGAGATAGATAACAGGCCCTTAGAGTAGTAAAGGACTAAGCCTCTACCTTCCCAAAAAGGGGCATAGCCACTTATAGAAGTCTCTCCTTCACCATCTTTTTTCTCCTATCAGTGTTCCTTCTTTTGGAGCTGCCTCTCCTTCCAAATTCATGTTTGGTGATCCTCAAGGTGATTTTGGAGATACTCTTCATTCCTCTAGGTCTATTCCTAGTCTGGCATCTCCTTCCTTCAAGTTAAGAGAAAGTTCCACCCTTGATCAATCAATGGCTGATACAGTTTCACCAGTTACTGCAACTGTGACCACTGTTACCACTAACAGTGCAAAAATTACCATGGTAACACCAGCTATAGGAACTATTTCCATAATAGGTACTCCTTCTCTCCCTCCTTGGATGTTAGCTTTCACACCTAAAAGAATGAAGTTATCCATCTCTCTAGATGACTTCGATTTTACCAAGATAGTGCTGGTGAAAGCTAAGGCCCCTAAAAGACCAAGGATCCTCTCAAAATTGGTTGAGGAAAAGGGACATAAATTTTTAGAAATAGCTAAACCACTACAGAATGCAACCCTTGAGGGTTTTGACATGAGAAGCTATTCCATCTCTCATGTTGAACTTGGAAAATTTACTCACAAAGGTGTGAAAAGCGATCTACAGTCTGCGATGGACATCATGGTCCAAAAATTCAATAGAGTAAAAGAGATGAAGGACTACTATAAGGCCAAGGTAGAGCAATTAACTATAGTAGTCAGGAAATTCACCCTTCCCCCTAAAGTGGCAACCCCAGAGACCTTTTCCATAGATGACCCTATCATTCAAAAGGCAGAGAAAACCTATATGAAAGGGAAAGTACTAGAGGATTGCATTGAAAAGATGCACACTCAAGGAATTTCCTTACTTATAGAGGTTACCGAGAAGATAGCCAAGATGAAGAAAGTGAGGATGGATTTGGAGGACCTTGTCTCACTTATTTATTAGGACATTGATAGTATAAAGAAATATCTTAGCAAGTGGAGGGAGATGAAATATCTGAAGAAAATCACCTTGATATCCATCGGTGTCATTTCTAGAAAAGATTCCTATGTTGAGATTAAGGAATAACTAATATACAGGGTTCAGGTACTCAAGGAGCTCATCAAAGATCTCGAGTCTTCTAAGGATGCTAGTGAGAAAAGTGATACAAGCCTACTGAATAGACTAGAAGAACTACCTTGAAATCTCACCACCAGGGACAATCAATTTCTCTCAATTGAAGAGATGATCCAAGAATTCAAGGGTATGATTCAGAGAGATTTTGAAAAGAAAGCCTTGTCAATGACTTTTGTGGACAATATTTTAGATACACAGTTAACTCTGGATAATCTGAGATCTAAATTAACTAGTCATACTAAGACAATCACATCATTGAAGGATGCTATAATCAGAGCTAGGGTCATCTTCAAGAACACCATTACGCCAAATAGCATAGGAATTCAGGCATCTATTATTATGTATGATGCTCATCTGAAGAAGTTTGGTGGTAAGAGTTGAAACTTTTTATGCTCTCTTCTTCTTTTTTCATGCACTTTTGTCATGAAAAAGTGCATGCAATTTTTTAATGTGTAATTACATGTAAAAAATCTAGAAAAATATCTCAAAAGTCAAATATGAGTCATCTTTGACTAAGATATTTTAATATTTTCTAATTTTTAAAGTTTCTCCCTATATATAGTGGAGACCTCTTTTGTAAATATATCTCTGATAATTGAGAGAAAAAACTTTTCTAAAATTGAGACACTTCTTGAGACTTTGTGCTCAATTTATAAATCATATTTTGTTAAATGAATGAGAAGCAGGTTTATTTCAGACATTGTGTTGAAGTTATCTGTGTTATTTCGGAAATATTTCTTATGTCCTCTTTCTTGATAATCTCTTATTTTTTTATTTAATAAGCAAAGTGGGTGTGTTGATATTATCTGAGGGTGTTTCTAAAAGATAGAAAAGAGACTTTGAGCTACTTTTATCTTTGTGATCCTTTTATCTTTTGTAGTTTCAGGTGAAGACTTTGTGCTTTGTTTCACTCTATGGTTACGCTTGTTTTGAATCAGTGAAGGAGGCTACGGAAGACTTTGTACTTACACAAGTTTCCTTGTGAACTTTGTTACTTCAGGTGATTTTATGCTCTATGTTGGATATCATTCCTAAAATAAGAGGAATGTTATTGGCCAACGACAAAGATTTTTCTCTCTTGTTCGTTATGCATCACCTCTAAAAAAAAAGAGGTGCATGCTATTATACCACCCTGAGTATTATTTTTTGCTTAATTATATATACATATAACATATAAATATTCATAGAGAACCTCCCCTTGATGAGAGGAGAGATTTACCTCATCCATATCTGGTAAACCCACACTTTGCATGGTGTAAATCTCCATGTGCTATGGTTGATATACCCATTTTGTCATCAGTTACTTGATGACAAAATATTCACCCAATAGTTTTTGGTGACTCCACTGGGGAAGAGCACACAACTTGAAGTCCCAAACTTCAAATTGAAGTAGATCCTACTCTTTTCCATTTTTATTTTGAAATTTGGCAACTCCATGCTACACAAGAAGCCAAAGATCTAAGGGTGTCTTTGACCCTATGTTTGAGTTGGCACAACAAAGGAATTTTGATCTATTTCCTCCACCACCTTTCCTCCAATGATCTAGGAGTCTTCCTCCTAACCTTATCAAGTCACCAACACAAGGTAGAGCTTCTTTTTCTATTGTTAATAGTTCCTACGTACAAATACCCCAACAAGGTTTGTTGTCTTGCCATTTAATCATCCTAGCATAATGGCTCAAGGCCCATGGGGCAATTCCTTTGGTCCTCTTAATTTGACCCCACCCTTACATGAACTACCTCATAGTTCTAGAAAAAAATTTCCCAAGTTTTTTGGTGATGAGAAGGTTCATCCCGATGAGCATATTGCCACTTTCTCCATAGCATGTGGCGTAATTAGTGTGGAATTTGACGATGTAGCAGTGAGACTTTCTGTAGAAACTCTACAAGGTGCTACTGCGGATTGGTTCTACCACCTTCAAGCTCAAACTATAACTGACTGAAATGCACTAAAGTCCATATTTGAAGCTAGATTTAAACCTACTAAAGATGCACATGCCTTGTTAGCTTAGCTAACATAGATGAAAAAAGAATCTCAGGAACCCATGAGGGATTTCATAGCTAAATTCAACAAGTTAAGGAACTAGATTCCAACTATTGCTCAGCCCACGCCAAAGAATCTTAAGTGCTTTTTTATTAACTCATAACTTCCTGAAGTAAGTTTTCTGTTGAGTCATGTTGGCCCTATGGATCTAGCATTGGCTCAAAATTTTGCTACTGAGATTGAGGATGATCTTATCCTAGCAGGTAAGATCAGAAAATACCCTAGTAAAAATAGATTCTCTTCATCTGTAGAAAGCTCTTCTATAGGCACTATAGATCCTATGGTGCAAAAATTGATAAATGAACTGATAACTTTAAAGAGACAAATAGCCCAAGGTACGTCTGCTCCCACCTATCGAGATATGCCTAAGGAGAACGTTCCAAAATTAGCAATATCAGGGTAATGCTGCCCAGAAACAAGGGCAACCAAATCATCTACCTCCCCCTCCAAGGTAAATTAGCCATTAAAGCAGCACCTACCAATTTAGTAGTTGGTTACCTAGAGGCTGAACATGACTATTCACTCCAACCTTAGTTGGACCAATAAGATGATGCTAATCTCTTCGATGAGAAAGAAGAATAATTAGCTAGTGACTCTAATATTGGTTTCCTAGATTACCAGGATGAAGCTGGAAGTAAAGGAGAAGGGTTGGATGGATCTTATGCTATTTTCACTAGATCTCAAAACCAATCAGCTCTACAAGTTGATAAAGGAAAAGTAGAAGAATAATCTCAGCTGGCGGTTTCCATCGCTAAATGAGGAACTACATTACCTCCTCAACCAAAAGATCAGGTAACTCACAAGAGAGTAAGTACCTCCAACCACTCCATACCTTCCACCTCTATTACTCAGACCAGTGCCACACCTACTAAAGACCCAGATGAGAGACTCTCTTCCTTTGTTTCAAATTCTTTTCAATTATTTGATATAATTGATCACACCAGGAAGACTAGAATCCAAATGACAGAGATTGAATATTTGAGAGCTAACCCAGAACAATTTTATAGGTTGATGAAATATGTGAAAAATAAAGTCATCCCTATAAGACAAGATTCTTCAAAGGCCGTTCATGATCCCCCAATAGATAAATCTACTCAGAATAATCTCATCGTGAATCCTCTTGTTGCTCCTAGGAAAATAGAACCTTTTTATGTTTCCCTGCTTATAAATGGTTACAAACTAAGTAATTGCATAATATACTCTAGAGCCTTAGATAATGTCATGCCTGCCAAGGTGGTTGATTCCCTTGCACTAACTTTGACCAAAAATTTTGGGATGTGTTTTTCTATGGAAAACAAGTAAGTTCCACTTCTTGGTTAGATAAAAGATGCCCAATTTGCTTTCGCAGCTTTTCCAAAAAAAGAGGATAAAAATGACGGTTCTTGTGGCCGATGTTCCAGCCTCTTACGGCATCTTGCTTGGGCAAAATTTATGCAAAGATGTTAGAGATGAGCTAAGCATGGACTTGTCAAAAGTGAGGATCCCAATTCAAGGTGTTATGAAGAAGTTGCTTCCTAAAAAAGAGGCAAGGTATGTAGTCACTTGATTGTCAACACTGGAAGCTCAAATTTTATTTGAGTCTTCTGAGCATGGGCAACTACTTCCTATCTATGGATGAGATCCATGAGGCATCCCATGAAACTCCTATAGGTGACAAATTGGAATTGTGTTCAGTTGACACAGTGGGAGAATCTGCAAAGTAAAATGAACACATGGAACAACCTCTTCCCCCAAATGAAAAAGTTTTTAAAGGAAAAGTGGTGACTAATGAGGTGTGGACCTTAGAATTTAATGGCAGTTGCTCTGCTACCAATTTGGGAGCCAAGGTTGTGTTGGTATCTCCTCAAGGAGACATTGTTCCTTTGTCTTACAAGTTGTAGTTTAACAACACCAACAACATAGTTGAGTATGAATCCCTGTTACTTGGATTATAGGCTACCAGAGAAAAAGACATTAAGTTACTCCATGCTAAAGGGGATGCCTAATTAGTGGTTTGCCAAGTAAGAAACCTCTATCAAACCAAAAATGAAAGATTGCACCACTATCGCAATCTTGTCTAGGACCAAATCAAAAAATTTGATGCTTTCAGCATCTCCACTGTTCCATGAGAATTCAATGATCGGGCAGATGCATTGGCTGTCTCTACTACTCTCTTAGTTCCCCACCTAGATTTTAAAGGATATAAGTACACTATTGAATTGGTCTTTTGACCAAGTGTACTTGATAATGCCAGCCATTGGCAAGTATTTAATAGTGATGATCAAATCATTACCTTCTTGGAGCAAAAGGATAGCTTCAAACAATTACATTTTGAACGTAGCAAACTCTAAGAATGCGAAGCAACTTCTAAATCAAACATGAACACAGGTAAATATTTCCTACAGCTTAAGGGGAATAAGATTCCCAAAGGCCTGGTTTTCCTAGAGAAATTGTTTGATAACCATGACAGGTTTATTAAACAACAATGAATAGATTCAAAGTCCTCTCAAGATTTTGATCAGATAAACCTAGGAACCAAGGGAGATCCTAAGATGGTTAACATTGAGAAATGCTACACTTTCGAGGAGGGATTTAAGCTTGCTAATCTACTTCACCAATATATAGACATCTTGGCTTATTCCTATGATGACCTAAAATCACTCAAGCCAAATGACATTCACCACGACATTTCTCTTAAGGCAAACTCTGTACCTTACAAGCAAAAGTCCAAGAAATATAATTCAAAATCTCAGGTACTATTTTAGCTTAGATAAAAAAATGGTTGATGCCCAGATAATTTTTCCAATCCATCACTCTACCTAGATTGCCAACATAGTCCTTGTCACAAAGAAAAATGGCAAAATTTGAATTTGTGTGGATTTTAAGAACTTGAATCAGTTATCTTTAAAAGATAACTACCCTCTCCCTATCATGGATCAAGTTCTACAAATAGTAACAAGTTTATAAATGTTATCAATGCTGGATGATTTCTCTGGGTATAATTAAGTCGAAGTCAAAAAAATAGATCACCATAAGACGACCTTCACCACACCTTGGGGCACATTCACCTATTGAAGAATTCCTTTTGATCTGATAAATGCAAGTGCCACATTTCAAAGAGCAATGGACCTCACTTTCAAGGATGAGATGGGTAAGTTCATTGTAGTGTACCTGGATGATTTGATAGTATTTTCAAAGCATCATTCTAACCATGTCCACCATTTGCAAAGAATACTGGAACGCTGTCGTCAGAATGGTATTTCTCTAAATCCAAAGAAATTCATTTTCAAGGTGACTAAAGGGAAACTTTTTGAACACATTGTGTCCTGAGAAGGTATCAAAATTGACTCAGAAAGAGTCAAGTCCATCTAGGAACTTACTCTGCCTACCAGCAAAACTACGGTTCACTCTTTCTTCAAAAATGTGAATTTTCTTTAGAGATTCATTCTTAAGTTTGCTGAGAAGACTCATCATATCATCAACATGATGAAATACAATGCTACCTTCAGGTGGACTATTGAGGGCAAATCAATAGTTAAAGACATCAAGGAAGCAATTGCTCACACACCAATTTTGGGTTGTCCAGACTACACCAAAAGATTCAAAATATATAGTTATGCCTCTGAACATACACTCTCAACCATTTTAGTTCAACAAAACTAAGAAGGCATGGAATCTCATATTTCCTTCATGAGTTGTCCACTTAAGGTTCATGAGATAAAATATTCCAACATGGAGAAGCATGCATACGTGGTGGTCAAAGTAGTCAAGCATTTCAGGTTTTATATCCTGAACTCGCACACCAAAGTTCTTGTACCTGATACAATAGTTAAGTCCATTTTGACTCAATAAGAGTTTGGTATGAAGAGGGGTAATTGGATTGCCAAAATTTAGGAGTTTTATTTAGACATTAAACCTACCAAACTTGTGTGAGGAAAGGGTCTTTGTCAGTTGATTGCCAACAACATTATAGACAAAGTAGAAAGTGAAGAAATAGAGATCAAAGACATGCCTATGGTTCTCTTTATTGCCACCACTGATGAGTGGTATTCTAACATCACTCATTTTCTAACGTATGGTGAGTGTCCTTCTCATCTCTCCTATAAGGAGAAATAGAATGTTAAGTTAAAGGTTGTTAGTTATGTTCTATGGGATAATGGTCTATACAAAAGGAACCTGGACGGGGCATTTCTTCATTGTGTTGATAAGGTGCAACAAGATAAACTCTTGGAGTCTTTCCATAATTTGGCTTGTGGAGGGCATTTTTTTGCACTGGTTATAGTGAAAAATATTTTACGAGAAAGATACTATTGGTCCACACTGTTTTAGGATGCCTACAGATGGGTGCATAGGTGTGAATTGTGTCAACAGTTTGTTGAGAAGCTTAAACTGGCTGCATTGTCTCTCAAGCCAGTAGTAATTGAGGAGCCTTTTCAATAGTGGGGTATTGACTTCATTAGCATAGTTAACCCATCTTCAAGTGCCAGACATGATTATGTCCTCATGGTGATTGATTACTTTACCAAATGGGTGGAAGCCATCCCAACTAAGCATGCTACATCTGAATTGGTGTGCAATTTTCTCAAGAAAAATATTATCTCCTGATTTGGGGTCCCACTTAAAATTGTAACAAATAATGTGGCCTATTTTTATTCACATGAGATTACTCAATTCTATTTGTACTATGGGATTACCCTATCCCACACTTCAGATTATTTCCCTTAGGGAAATGGCTAAGCAAAATCGAGTAATAAGAACTTGGTCACTATTATAAGGAAATTGGTAGATGACAATCATAGGACTTGGTACAAGGCATTATTTGATGCTTTATGGGCAGATAGGATTACTCCCAAGAAGGCCATAGGTATGTTTCCTTTCCAACTTCTGTATGGCTTAAATGTAGAGGTACCCATCACTCTGGAATTGCGAGTGTTCAGGTTAGCCAAAGCAATCAAAGACTCAACCTTCAAAAGTTTGGTCGACAAAAGAATCATGTGTCTAACCGAACTGAATGAACAACAAACCATGGTAGTAGATCAAATTATAGCGCATCAAAACCAAATGAAGAAACTTTTTAATAAAAAAGTTAAGGTTTGCAAATTTCAAGTCAGAGATTAAGTCTTGTTATGGGACAAGAGGCGAGAACTGAAGGGAATGCATAGCAAATTTGACTTCTTATGAAGAGGCTCGTTCACCATTCGACAACTCTATAGTGAGGCTAGATTCTTGCTAGAATACTAGGATGGAACACAATTTGCACTACCCCACAGTGGGCAACATCTGAAGCTATTCAACCCTTGAAGCTTAGATGGGTTTGTTTGTATATATGTATAGTTTTTACATTTTGTCTATTTTTCTTTGGTTTTTAGCTTGACTCTATAGCCCAATGGCTTGGATGAAGGCATTTAGAGATTGGTTTCTACTCCCGTTGATCAATTTGATTAATAGAAGTTCCCCAATAAGAGCCAGCTATTTTTTTCAAAATTAACTTAGCTCATTTTTGGGAACAACCCCCTATGAAACTTGTCCGTTTCGTCTTTTGTCTCTCTAAGTTCATTTTCGAGATAGGTTTTTCTCATTCTCATTTTGGCTCGACTGATACCATTCAAAATTCATAATATCTTTTCATCATTTTTTCCCCAGAACATGGAAGTTGTAGTTTTGACACGTTTAGAGGACCAAATTTTGCCTTTTTCAGAGTTAGTGTTTTTTTTCCATTTTCATGCACAAGCGACAAATTTTGCCGCTAGTGCATTTTTTCTTCTTGCCTGCAGGAGCGGCAATTTTTGCCACCACTGCATCTTACTTGTAGGAGTGGCAATTTTTTCCACCCCTACATCTTGACATGCATGGGCAAAATATTTTGCCACCCCTACATTTTTCCATCACACATGCAGGAGCGGAAAATTTTGCTGCCCCTGCATGTCACTTCCTGTTTTCAATACACAGGCAGTGATTTTTGCCGCCCCTACACTATCTCAATTTTCATGCATGGCATTTATTGCTACATGTGTATGGTTTTTGGGGTCATTTTTCACCCCATTTAATCCATTTTTAACCACTTTTTTCTTCATTCCTCCTCTCCTCCTCCTGCCCTCTACCTCTAGACCATTCAACGAACTAGTAAAAGTGCACTTTGACAGATTCAAGCTTGTGACATTCGTGGTTTCTTTGGTAGGTCATGTTTTTTGTATTTATTTTCTTTTTTGTAATTTGTTTTTCTAAGTTGGGGTTTTGTTCTTGCTTTTTCCTTTGGGCCAGTCGGCCCACTCCATTTTCTCTCCCCGTTGATCTCCAAGGCTTCCTCTACATCTTGGGGCACTGATTTTCACCGCCCTCCCTTACCCATGGATTTCTTGTTTGAAGCCTACACGGGCAGCAAAATTTGCCACTTGTGCCTCTTGTTTATTTCTATAGGCATGTGTGGGTGACAAATTTCACCGCCTGAGCAGACTAAACCTATGCGGGTGGCAAATTTTGCTGCCTGTGCTACCTTGATTTTTGACTTACATCGGCAGTGAAATTTTCCACCGATGCAGAGTGAAGTTGCATGGGTGGAAAATTTTTCCACCTATACACCTTCCATTTAAACATGCATGAGTAGTGAAATTCACTGCCTGTGCTTTGTTGTTCTCCTTTGGCATGTAGGGGCAGTAAATTTCACCACCCATGCAAGCTGAACCTACACGAGTGGCAAAATTTGCCACCCATGCTTTCTTTTTTCTCTCCCCTTTATGAAAGGGCAACAATTTTCACTGCCCATGCATTTTTCCTCCAAATTTTGCCAAATTTGGAGGAATTTTCCACCTTTTCCATTTTTTCCCTTTCCTCCCCTTTTTCCTCATTTTTAACCCAGCCTCATTAAGTGCCCTTCCTTGGTCATGGTCACTTAATGTGCAATTTTCCCAATTCGCCCACTATTCCCTAATTACACGATCATGATTGTAGTACCCTCTAAATATTCTTACTCATTAACACCCACTCAACCAATGCTAGTACTGATGTCTAAAACTTTTCCAAAAAAGTCAAAGGCCATGAAGTACAAGTACTAGGGCATCTTTTCGATCACTTTGGTCACCTCTAATGTTGACAAAATTAGAGATACAAAGATTAGCCATGTGGATATGAGCAAGTTCGTGACCAGAACCAAGGCAATAAACTTGAGTTTTGAAATGAAAAGAATCATCAAAAGCAATATTCATCTGGTTGTCACTTTCCCAGTAGCAACACATCATACAGAGTTCATCCTCCAGTGCACCCAGTTCTACAACAAAGAGACGAGAGTAGTCTTAGATGCCAGTAGCAACATAATAATTTAGCTAGACCCCAAATTCATTGACAAAGTCTTTATGTGCCATCCTACTACTGAAGTACTAAGGATTGACTTCATAGAAGCACATAAGGAGTATGACAAGGACCCTGAGAGGGAAAAAAAAGTAATGAATAATAGGTGGCTAAAGACCCCTAGAACCAATCTATCCAGATGGCTACAGAGCTTCCTTAGGAGTGATTTCATTGAAGAAGTTGGTGACTTGATCACCCTTCTCAGTAGAGTGTGAGGCCTCCTGTCTTCCTCAGAGTTCCATAATTGGATGTACCCTTTCATCAAAATCATCCTTCAAGGTAAACAGGTCATCTTCTGGGGTGAGCAAATTAGCAACACTCTTCATGAGTAGCTGACCAAGGTAAAAACTAATTCAAAGTTATATATGACTTTGTACCTGGTGTACATAGCTACCTTCATGCGAACCTTTCCAAGTTTGACAACTGAAGGAGATAGAAAGACCACCCCGGTCTACTCATATTACCCTTAGCTAACATTGCAAGGATCAATCCACCATTTTAGGAGGGTAAATGACACCTTCTTCATGATATTTTTGTGTCTCTTTGACCCTTAGCTTGAGCAGAAGAGAGTATTTGATGACGCTTGGATGACTATCAATGACTATGGCTATATGTTCTTATAGTTTCCCTCCTTCTGCTATCTTTGAGTTGGCTTTTTCCAGGGCTATCGCTATATGTTCCCCAAATTTCTTTCTGATAAGTTAGTCCTAATGGAGTTGTGTAGACAAATGGTTGTTGTGCACATTAGATAAATGGAGCTAAAAAAGTTAGGTTTCATGTTTCCAATCGAAATTGGTAGATACTCAATTTTGACAGCGGCCAAGGCCAAGGTCATGGAGACAAAGATGCAACTAGTTACTATGAAATAGTTTAAGAGGAGGGATAACTTTGACTATATGAGTGTTAAAGATATGATCAAAATAAGGACTCAGTTTCATGAGCCTATGATCAAAGACATCTGGGTAGACCTGTAGACAGTTGAAGAAATCAAGAAAATGGACTACAATAGGCTGACCCTGGAGCAAATCAAATATTTGGGGCTTATAGAGATTCCCCTCAATCTGGTCAATGACAAGAACATTATCAATAGTAGGTACTTAGCCAAGAAGGTTTCTGACTCCCCTCTTCCTCTAGTTCAGTGGTCTCAAAACGAGTTAACTTCTTTGAGGAAGAGATTCGAACCAATATTGGCTAACACCAATGATTGGTTATTAGCCAAAGGGATCACGCTGAAAGAGTTTATTATAGGATCAAAGGCTGAGTTCCAAGTAGAAATGAGGAAGAAGGTAGAAAACAAGACCAAGAATAAAGGTGATGTTCCTTCTCCATCTAGGCCTCACAAGTCTAGAATCATCTTTGTTTCTAAAAAGTCAAAAGTTGCTGAAGAGCCAGAATCGATGGCTAAGGGAGTTGGAGAACAAAGCTCCCAAGAGTAGATAACTCAGCAAATAGAGATAGATGACAAGCTCTTAGAGTAATAAATGACTAAGCCTCTACCTTCCCAGGAAGGGGCACGACCACTTACAGAAGTCTCTCCTTCACCACCTTTTTCTCCTATCAATGTTCCTTATTTTGGAGCTGCCTCTCCTTCCAAATTCATGTTTGGTGATCCTCAAGGTGCTTCTGGAGATACTCTTCATTTCTCTAGGTCTATTCCTAGTCTGACATCTCCTTCCTTTAATTTAGGAGAAAGTTTTACCCTTGATCAATCAACAGCTGATACGGTTTCACCAATTACTCCAACTGCAACCACTTTTACCACTAGCAGTGCAGAAGTTACCATAGTAACACTAGTTGCAAGAATTATTGCCACAATAGGTACTTCTTCTCTCTCTCCTTGGATGTTAGCTTTCACACCTAAAAGAAAGAAGTTAGCCATCTCTCCATACAACTTTGATTTTAGCAAGATAGTGTCGGTGAAAGCCAAGGCCCCTAAAAGACCAAGGATCATCTCAAAATTGGTTGAGGAAAAGGGACATAAATTTTTGAAAATAGCTAAACCACCACAAGATGCAACCCTTGAGGGTTTTGACATGAGTAGCTATTCCATCTCTCATGTTGAACTTGGAAAAGTTACTCATGAAGGTGTGAAAAGTGATCTACAGTCTGCGATGGACATCATGGTCTAAAATTTTGATAGAGAAAAGGAGATGAAGGACTACTATAAGGCTAAGGTAGAGAAATTAATTGCAGTAGTCAGGAAATTCACCCTTCCCCCTGAAGTGGCAACCCCAGAGGCCTTTTTCATAGATGACCCTATCATTCAAAAGGCAGAGAAAACCTATATGAAAGGGAAAGTACTAAAGGATTACGTTGAAAACATGCACACTCAGGGAATTTCCTTACTTACAGAGGTTGCTGAGAAGATGGACAAGATGAAGAAAATGAGGATAGATTTGGAGGACCTTGTCTCACTTATTTCTAAGGACATTGATAGTATAGAGAAATATATTAGCAAGTGGAGGGAGATGAAAGATCTAAAGAAAAGCACCTTGATATCCATCGGTGTCATTTCTAGCAAAGATTCCTATGTTGAGATTAAGGAATCACTGATATACAGGGTTCAGGTACTCAAGGAGCTCATCAAAGATCTCAAGTCTTCTAAGGATTCTAGTGAGAAAAGTGATACAGGCCTACTGAATAGACTGGAAGAACTACCTTGCAACCTCACCACAAGGGAAAATCAATTTCTCTCAGTCGAAGAGATGATCTAAGAATTCAAGGGTATGAGACAGAGAGATTTTGAAAAGAAAGCCTTCTCAATGACTTCTATGGACAATATTTTAGATACTTAGTTAACTCTAGATAATTTGAGATCTAGATCAACTAGTCATGATAAGGCAATCACAACATTAAAGGATGCTATAATCAGAGCTAGGGTCATCTTCAAGTACACCATTGTGCCAGACAGCATAGAAATTTAGGCATCTATTACTATGTATGATGCTCATCTAAAGAAGTCTGGCGGCAAGAGCTGAAACTTTTTCCCCTCTCTCTTCTTCTTTTCTCATGAACTTTTGTCATGAAAAAGTGCATGCACTTTTGTCATGTGTAATTACATGTAAAAAATCTAGAAAAATATCTCAAAAGTCAAAGATGAGTCATCTTTGACTAAGATATTTTTATATTTTAATATTTTCTAATTTTGAAAGTTTCTCCCTATATATAGTGGAGACCTCTTTTGTAAATATATCTCTGATAATTGAGAGCAAAAACTCTACTAAAATTGAGACACTTCTTGAGACTTTGTGCTCAATTTGTAAATCATATTTTGTTAAATGAATGAGAAGCAGGTTTATTTCAGACTTTGTGTTGAAGTTATCTGTGTTATTTAGGAAACAGTTCTTATGTCCTCTTTCCTGATAATCTCTTATTTGTTTGATTTAATAAGCAAAGTGGGTGTGTTGATATTATCTGAGGACATTTATAAAAGATATAAGAGAGACTTTGAGCTAATTTTATCATTGTGATCATTTTATCTTTTATAGTTTTAGGCAAAGACTTTGTGCTTCATTTCACTCTACGGTTACGCTTGTTTCGAATCAGTGAAAGAGGCTATGAAAGACTTTGTGGTTATGCAAGTTTCCTTGTGAACTTTGTTACTTCAGGTGATTTTCTACTCTACGCTGGATAGCATTCTTGAAAGAAGAGGAATGTTGTTGGCCAATGACCATGATTTCTCTCTCTTGTTCTTTGTACATCACTTCTAAAAAAAGAGAGGTGGATGTTGTTATACCACCCCGAGTATTATTTTTTGCTTAATTATATATACATATAGCATATAAATATTCATAGGGAGCCTCCCCTTGATGGGAGGAGAGATTTACCTCATCCAGATCTAGTAAACCCACACTTTTCATTATGTAAATCTCCCTGTGCTATGGTTGATATACCCATGTTGTCATTAGTTAGTTGACGACAAAATTTTCACCCAACAAGTTCCACACACTCATTAATAATCTTCTCTTAACTCTAGCATAGACTTTGCCAAAATTAAATAATGAATAGTGTTCTATCAAAACTATGATGAAAAAGGGTATATCCTAGTAAAATATAGTAAGTGGAATGATGAATGAAGGCTTTGGTTTGTTTTTGAGATAGATTAAGTGGTATAACTTGGTCATGAAGGTAGTTGTAAAGGTCTGAGTACCAAATATAATTAAGACCAACAATTTCATAAATCATGGTAATGGTTGAAGGTTCATGAACTAGTGCTAATAAATTATTGATGAAGAACTAGTACTCTCTAGCTTTATCTATTTGTCAAATTAGAAATCCAATAGTAGCCATGGCATCTACAGTTCTGTTACTAGCCCTTGGTATGTGAAAATTGAATGTTGAAAATTTGTTTTATAAGAGTGTCGACCATGGCTTTATATGGAACCAAATTGTCATCTTTGGTCTAAAAGTGATCTATGACATGATTGATGATTAACTAAGAATCACCATAAACTTAGAGATGAGATATGTTCTAATGCACTGCTTGTCAAAGTCTTGCTACACATGCTTCATACTAAACCATATTTTTTTTATAAGGAAAGATGATTCTAAATGATTTAGGGATTAGATCCCCTTATGGTGTAATAAACAATAGGCCTGCCCCCAATCCATGTGTAGTAAATGAACCATCAAAATATAGCTTCCAAGGTTTCTCCTCAAGGGCTGTGTCAATGATGGCCATTATGGATTCATCAAGAAATTGAAATGTGAGTGGTTGTGTCTATGAGAGGTGATTTATCAAGTTGATCTATAAGAGCTTGTCCCTTGATTGCCTTTCGATTGTCATACACTATGTCAAACTCACTAAGAAGCATGATCCATTTAGCTATTCTACCTTTCAAAGTTATTTTAGATAGTACATAATTGAGTTGATATACTTTTGAAATGACCATGGTCTTATTATTCAACATGTAATGATGCATTTTTTGAGCTATGAAAACCATGGCCAAACAAGATTTTTCAATAGGTGCATAGTTATGTTCATATGTAACCAAGGTACGACTTAGGTAGTACATAACATGCTCTTTTGAATTTTCATAATTTTGATCCAAGAGTGCCCCTAGAGCATGGTCAGTAGCTAATAGGTATAATAATAATGGCTTGCCTGGCATAGGAGGTAATAGAATAGGCAAATTAACAAGATAGTCTTTAAGTTTTTGAAAAGCTATTTGGTATTGATCATCCCAATGAAATGAAACTCCCTTATTCAAAAGGTGCATAAATAGATGGCACTTATCTGCTAACTAAGAGATGAAGCATCAGATTGATTGGATCTTACCTTATAAACTACAGAGTTACGTCAAATTGGTTGGTGGTGGCATCTTGGTTATAGCATGGGCTTTAGCCAAATCAATTTCAATACCTCTATGAGATACAATGAAGCTAAGTAGTTTACATAAAGTTACACCAAACACACATTTCTTTAGATTGAGTCTCACTTTATATTCTTGTAATCTTTCAAATATATTACACACCACTGTTGGATAGTCAACTTTGGTTTTGGATTTTCCTAATATGTCATCAACATAGTCTTCACCAATATCATGTATCATATCATGGAATATGACAGTCATGGCCCTTTGATATATATCTCTAACATTATTAAGGCTAAATGGCATTACCTGATAACAAAATGTTCCCCATGGAGTGGTGAACACTATTTTATGTTGGTCTTTTGGTTCTATTCTGATTTAGTTCTATCTTGAAAATCCATCCATGAGTGAAAGTATTTCATAATTGATCATGAAGTTGATGATCATATCAATTTTATGCAAAATAAAATCATCTTTAAGAAAAGCTTTATTGATGTCTCAAAAATTAGTATAAATTCTGATCCCCTCAAGCTTTTTACTAGTAAGTACCACATTAGAGATCTATTCTAAGTAATCAATGGATTGAATACATCTTGCTTCCAAGAATTTTTACAACTCTTTCTTTGCCAATACAACAATTCAAGGATGCATCTTACATAACCTTTATTTTATTGGTTTGGTGTAGACATTAACCACAAGGTGGTGCAGAATCAAGGTGTGGTCTAAACCTAGCATGTCAAAATAGGCCCATGCAAAGATATCTACAACTCCTCTCAATAGAGCTGTACAGATGTCATCTTCTTCCTTAGTGAGGGATGATCTTAATTTTTTCCATTTTAGGTTTGACAGAGTTCTAATATTTAAATCTATTATAGCATCAACTAATAGGGTCAAAACATCTTCTAGGATAGTAGGAAACAACTTGAATTGTTAAATTATGTCAGGTTCCTCCTTTAGGAATTGCTCTTCAACTTCTCTTGGGCATGATGAATCTGAGTCCCCTAATGGGAGATGTGCCCATGTAACAAAAATAGTCAAAAATTCTTAGAGAATTTGATCAAATATTTATTATTTCTCAAAGATAAACTCAGATCCATAGGAAATTTCATCATTGGTGGTCTCTTAGTCTAAAATTGAAGAAGCATGAATACCCCCTTCTAATGGTGCTTGAAATAGGTTTTCACCACTAGATAGCCTTTATTTTTACTTTTTTCCTCATCAAAAAGCACCTCAAAGAGGTTTTCACTTTGGGGCCTCAATTTTTTACCTTTTGTTTTTGGCTAAGGGTGTTCACTCAATCTCCATAATAGGCTACAAGATCCAATGTGATTGAGAATCTTAATTTGTGATCTTCCAATAGAACATTATCTCAAAGGCCTAAAAATTCATAAAATGCCTCATCATTCTGAAACTCATCAATTGATAGACTGGATTCTTATTAGTCCCAATCTATAAATTTGGGATAATATAATAGCAAAGGGTTATGAATAATGGCCAAGGTAAGGGTACAAATGGCATTATTATCAAATAGGTTGGTTTCAGCTAAGTTATCAAAGGTGAGGCTATGATCAGACTCTACTTCATTGTCAGCATCATCATCACTAGTCACTTGTGATAGAGTTTGAGTAAGATATGTGGGGTCACCCCTAGGTGGTTTAAATCCAAGTCCATGCAGTCTTTCATATTTAGTCATAGAAATTGGCTCAATGGTTCCTTGTTGATTTAGTTCGAAACCTCTTCCTTCATAATTTTGACACTCCGTGATCCTATTGGGAATAGGATACTTTGCATTTTTATAATAATCAGCTTGGTTGTTATTATATAACTGTGATTCATCCCTTTCAAGAGGGTCAAGTCCTAGGCCAGATGCTGGTATAAATGTGATAGGTCTCTTATTTTTATTTATTTGTTACCAAAGCATATGTGGGGTGAATTTGGGTCACCCAAAGGTTTTTATATTTTGAGGAAGATTGGTAATATGAAATGTATCATGAGTCACATAATCTCCCATTCCATTATCTAAAATGGTGAAATGATTAGAAGCTTCAGGAGGTAGCATGTGGGAAAGGAAATCCAAAGTATTAAGATTTATACAGTTATCTGGTGAAGGATTGATAAGTATAGCCTTTCCTTTATCCTACTAAGAACTTGGATTCATACTGTACTGATAATTATAGCTTTAAAATTCAACCCCAAGATGTTTTCAATGTTTATATGGGTGTAAATCTCTTGGAATATTCACTTCCATACTTGAGTGGGAAAACTTGATACATTGGTGTAACATTGATGGAATTGAATGAATCTCAAGTAACCAAGGCCATCCTAGAAGCATATTATATGATAACTCAAGATCAAGTACATGGAATAGTATATCATGTGTCAAAGGCCCAATGATAACTAGAAAACTAATGGTGCCTTGTGTACCCAAGAAGCTTGATGAGCTTTAGAGACACTATGTTGAGCCCTGATCCATTGTCTATAAGGACACATTTCACTTTATACCATCTTATATAAACTTATATGTGTAAGGGATTATTATGGAGTAGCCCACGAGAAGACATATCACTTTTGTTGAATGTGACTTGTCAGGTTGAAGCTAGGTATCCAACCAAGGCTTGAAATTTATTAGGGGATATGTCACTAGCAATTGTGGATTGGGTCTCATTCAAGATGTTCTTGTGGATTATTGACATGCACATCAATCTAAAATATAAATTTATGTTGGTATCTTTTGTAATTATTCCATAATATCAAATTTCTTGTCTTGGTCAGTAGTGATTGGTTTATTCTAAGGCTAAATGCTTGGTTGGATGATATCATCTATGGTAGATGGTTGTGGGCTTGGGATAGTAATATTTGACCTCCAAGTTGTGATTGCACAATCAAGATTAAATACTAGACCATTATTGCTAAACGATGTTGGAAATAGTGTGGGACTAGATAGGACAAGTCTCGATTATTGGTACACTTGCATGTGGTCACATGGCAAGAATGAGTTGTCAATATAAGGTCCAAAAGGGGATGTTTTAGTTTTCTAATTTACCTATATGCATTCCTAGGTCAAAGAAGGATTATCCATGTAATTTGGCTGAATAGAGTTGTTTAATAATGGTCTAGGATGATTAGTGCTTGGTCTAGGATTAATGGAGATGGTATTAATGCTACCCCTTGCAATATGACCTACAACCCTATTGTAGTCATGTGTAATTGCATGGTAGGTTTGTTGGTTATTCCCATTATTACCTTGGCTTTGTCTATTATTCTGTTGTTGTGGGTTCTACTACTGATTTTATTGATTCTACTAGTTTGGCCTTTGATTTTGATACTATTGATTTTATTACTACACTAGCCATTGTTGTTGTTGATTATTTTGCTGTTGTTGATTATTATGTCAGAGAAAGGGGTTTCGATGGATTCCAAGAGTTTGATTAGAAGTGGAAGCACCATTATCTAGTTTTATCTCCCCATTCTCCAACATATTCTTAATTAAATGCTTGATTTGAACACATCTTCATAAATTATGCCTATTAACCTAATGATAGTCATATAGTTTATTTTCATGGTACCAATTAGGATAAGGAATGCCTTGTAAATAATGTTTTGGTATAGGATAACTAATTAGATTAGTGGTAGTAATCTTGTGAAATATAGACTCAATAGGTTTTCCTAACTCACTAAATATATGACGTGTAGGCATGGTTCTTCTAGGAGGAGGGTTTTGTAATGGTATAGGTTGTTTTATTTGTTGTGTAGGTCTTGGTTGTTGTGCTTATGGCATTGGTTGGATAGGTTTACAACTAAGATTAAGATAAAAAGGTGGTGTAGATGATGTTTTCACCCTTTGCACATGACAAGATTTAATTACTCTATTTCCCACAACATTCCTATTATGGTTGAATTATTTTGGTCTTTCTTGGTTATTGGCATGTGTTGGTTGTGATGCTTGCACTTGGATGGGATGTTGGTCATTTCCTTGATTGGTACCTTGATTTTTATTACTTGAATTAATCTTGGTAACTCCTTTATTAATGAGTGCCTACTCAATCAACAAACCTTTATCAATTATTTCTTTGAACATATGTGCACATTGTAGTTCCAAATGATAAGCTATCTCACTATGTAATTTTTTGGTAAACATAGCAGCTAATTATTTATCTAGTAAACTATGGGTGAAACATCTTGCAAGGGCTCTTTATCATTGTAAATAACTTGTAAAACTCTCACTGGCTTTTTATTTTGCTTGTATTAAGTCCACTAATGAAATCATGCTTGAGATTATAGGAAAAGCGTTGCACAAAATTATCAGAAAGGTCATCAAAATTCATTACTAAATTTTTGGGCAATTTCAAAAACCACTCCAAGGCTTGCCCAACCAAGCTCCTTTGAAAAAACATCAAAAGGTATATGTCTCTATATGTCATTGGTTGACATGCGATAAATAATTTGTTTAAATGAGCCTTAGGGTCACCTTTCCCTTTATATTTATCAAATTTTGGTAGTTCATATCTTAGAGGAAATGGTATCTATAAATACTCCATTTTGAATGCATAGGAACATATGTCATCCAATTTGAACTTTTTAGTTTCTTTCCCTACCTAAATAGTAGCAATTGCATCCTTCATCTATTATAATTCTTAGGACAAGAAACTGGAAAGAATATTGGCTTGAGGGAGAATATTAGTTTGGATAAAAGTTTGGGAGGTCACAAGTGGAACACTTTGGCCAGGGTATGATGGAGATATTTATTGGGGTACATTAGTTTGGTTGGGGAATGGACTAAGAATATGCATACATGGATTAGGATGTACTTTAAATTACACACTTGGTTGTGTGATATTTTGGTTCAAGTTGGTGATAAAGGTTTGATTGGGAGGATTTTGTGGTTGGGATAGAGGGATATAACTATACCATGCCTGCTATGGTTGAAAAGGGACATGTTGTCAACTAATCAAACCTTGCTATTGAATGGGAACTTATGAACCAAGACCCTGTCTCTATATTTGTGACACATTTTGAACCAATAATTGTCTAATAGGTACTTGAGAAACATAAGGGCCAACTTGTTGCATGAAACCCTATGAGGAAATGAAAGTAGGATATAGATTTAGCATCTATCATTGACCAATATTTTCATGTTGTTGACTAGTCATTTTTTTGTTTTAGATTAGCATATTAGTCTATGACTAAAGAGGTATTTTCATCATTACCTAGTGAGGTGGAACATTAGTTTCCCTTGATTGAGATGGCAATGTATGTTTCCTCTATTGTATTGATACACTAAATTGTGCCTGTTGTTGTGAAATACTACTCATTACATGTTGAGGAGGAGTAGGATTTGTCACATTCTATTGTTGAAGCATGATATTGGTCATTATTTGATTACCTAATCTTATAGGTTATACACTTGAGGAAGTAACCAATTGAGGTTGGGGTGTAGAAACTCCTACTTCTTGGTATGATGACCTATTCATAGAATTTAGTATAGGCACATATTGTTAGCTAATTGTTTGTGCATTCCTACCACTTTGATCAAGATTAGATGTTGTTTGCATATTATCCACTACATTTGGCTCACTATTCTATGTAGAGGCTAAAGACATTTCTTCAATAATTAGCATATGCATCAAGTTATCTATCAAAGTGGTTTTTATAAATGGGTCAAAACTCAAATTCTCTTGTCTAGTTAACTCTATCAACACTCTTATTAAAGGAACTAGGTCAATAAGAGGCTTACTCACCATATTCATCTAATTAAAATCATGTGCTAGACTTAGGTAGGTTTAATATGCTATTTGCATTTGGTTAAAGTGATGTTTCACAATGTTTTTGCCTTGATCAGATATATTGGGGTCTTGATACGTTATTTGGATTAGAGCCATAGGATTTCTAGAAGAAGCCTATTGATCTTAAATGATATTGTGGGGAAATCTTACTAGAATTGGTAAACTTTCATGTTGAAAAATTGGCCCCTACCTCTATGGCTCTAACTAAAATCTTGTTTGTTCTCTAAAAAATGTCACTCAAATAAAAATGGATCGTACGTGGAAGCCATATTAGTATAATATGACTATTGAAGTACTGGCTCATCCACTGCAGGTATTATAACTAGGTATTGTGTGGTTTACTCTTGGTCTTAAACTAAATAAGGTGGTGTCTTAACTAGATAGTTATCCAATGGATATTGGATTTGTGTCCCTAATTGAGTATTCTATGAGTGATAAGAATCTATCTTATAAGCAATATTATCTTCATAGGGGTCTTTCACCATTTCTTCCTGTGACACCACATTAATAATCCTCAAATTTTACATAAGTCCACTATGAGTGTAGGAGTACATGTTGGGATCCATAGTCAATGATTTGTGATATAAGGTCAAAGACTTCTACAAAATCTAAAAAAGGACAATGTCTAAAATAAATGATGTTTCAACTTGGTCTAGATTTGTCAAAAGGATAAAAAGGTTTATGTGAAGATTTATGAGGAAACAAGCTAGCATGGAGTATCTAACATTTCACTATTCACACATAGATAAGTAAGTAAATTAACCTAAAACCAAAATGCTAAAATCTAAGTTTGAAGTGTTTCAAATTAGTCTAATCTAAGAATTTAAAAGTTGCTACGTCTTTTGGCCCAACACAACATCAAAATCTAGGCTCAAACAAGGCATGTGCTAGGACTCTTGACCAAATGGTGTCAAAATCTAGACTTTGAAAATATATGAAAATTTTAATCTAATGGATTTAAAACACTTATAACAAATACTAGGAATTTAATTCTTGGACATGGAATTGATCAACTAGTTATAGGGTATGAAATAAAAGGCACTTTAGAAATAGTTTATTTTCTCACAAAAAAAAGGTATAAAACTTGGTTCTTTTGACAAACAATCTAGACAAAGGTGATCAATATAATTATGATTTAGACAAAGGATTTCAAAAGCATACTTGGATTGGTCTCAAAATGTAGGAACAAATTTGGATCTTTATGCAAGAGGGTCTATGAAAAATATTCGAAATGCTTTAGGTACTGTAACGATGTTATACTACCCAAAAGGTGTAACAAAAAGGGTTTGTTTCAAAAACTCTCTAAGGAAAAAGATGTTTTCTTATAATTTTGACAACATAACACTAATTTTATTGATTCAAAATGTTGTGGTGCATAGACATAAAGTGAAATTGCCTAGCATAAAATGTCTTAAGTCTATCAAATTATGATAATTATTATAAGTCTTTAACGACCTTCAACCCAAATTGGAAATTAAACTTAAGTTCCCTCAAGTTTTAGTGCAAATGGAAAACCCACTTAACACATCAACCCTATGAACTTTTAAAGGTACAATTCCAAATTTATATTATAAGTGAAGGACTTAAATAACTTTGGTAAAGGTTTAGACTCAATTAGGTAGCATAATTGTGCCAAAGTGGATGATATAACTCTCAAACTTTTGATGAACTTTTGAACAAGGGAAATTGATGATCTCACATGGATAACATAACACCTCTTTATTGAAAGGAAAATTTGGACTATGTATTTGGTTTTGATTATTTGTTTACACCAAGTTTTAACTCCAAAAAAGACTTTAAACTAGAACAAGACCAACTAATTAATAGTTCTTAAATCCTAAACTGACAAGATTGTTTGGTATTGTTGGAATCCATCAATATAAATCATTTGAGAGGATTTTAAGTGTTCATCCAAAAGTAAATGCACTATATATATTATTTTTTTTACACCCCCCCCCCTTCTCTCAAATGACAGTACTATGACATGGACCTTGAGGTGCACCTTACACCAACAATAGTTCCATGGCATGTGAGGGTTTGTATAAGATCTAATAATTTTCTAAACAATCTATGGGAATCAATTGCATAATGAATTTCACAACAAACAATGTAAAATAAAAGAATGAATTTTGGGTCTGTATCACTTGGCTTGTTGTGAAAAGGTCTAGTATTTTTTACAACCACTACATCCTATTATTCACTCAATGTAGTGTGATGTCCAAAGTGCCACTATGTCTCATGTGTAACTCCAAAGGAGCCAAATGAAGTCAATGTTAGGAGATGAAATCTTAGGTTAAAGCTTTCCTAAAGAACTTGTGGGAGATGAGAAATTCCCCCTTGTAAGCCAAGTTTGCATAAAAATAAAGAAAGCATGAAAGTAGAAAGACTTTAGGGTCATTTTCAAGGTCACCCAAACTTTGACAAGTTTATGAGGAGTGTTTTAGATGACTTTCTATCTAAGCCTTGGAATAGGTTATTTGTAATAGGAATGGCACTTTTTATTCCAAGGGTTCCCTATAGGGGACAAATGGAAGAGCATACACATAACATTCCTCTTTTTTCCAAACAAAGATTTGATTTAAAAAACTATTTCAAACAAGAATTGACAAGTGTGTTCAATTTTAAACCCAAAATGGAAGATTTGGTGGTGTTCATTTGAACCCTTGGTCTTAGTTGCAAACTTTGAAAACATTCACCAAAAACATCTAAATTCTTTTTTAAACACCAAAATAAGGTTCCTAATTGATTTTTAAGCATGTAAATGTGATTTAAGCATGTTTTAAGCAAATATCAAGCTTGGTCCTATAGTAAAAATGTTAGCATATCCTTTATCTTTGAAGTTCTTTTTGGTTTGAAACAATGAACTATGGAAAAAGAGCTCTTAGGTATATGTTTTTGGAAAAACATAATGACTGACATCAATTATTCTAACCGATGATAGTTACCTTAGCTTAAACAAAATCTAACTGATGTCAGTTTTGCTAATCGATGTCAGTTAAGCCATTTAATTGATGTCGCTCTTACTTGCCAATGTCAGTTACTATGTAAAATTGTGGCAACCAAAAATGGAAAAATAAAGTTATAAAATCAATTTTCAAGTGTTTTAAAGGCCTAAATAAATATTTTAGAATTGAAAAATGATCTTCTTCAGGAGTGAGATGCATCTAGTCCCACCAGGCATGCCATAATGTGATCTAGGAATTTGACTCAAGAGAGGATGGTTAGTATGGCGTTAGTTCTAAAATGAAAACAAAATGAAATAAACACACTAATAACATAACATCTCTAGGCATAGACACTAAGGAGAGCTTAGTTAACAAACATGAATAAAACACAACTAAAATACAAAAAAAACCTCTTTTACCTTACTTAAATGATCTAAAATGATTTTTATAGTGACTTGCTTAGCTTGTACTCATGAATTCCTTGGAAATTGAAGATTAGATACTCCCATCTCTCCTCGGCACGTTTGTCTTGTGGCTTGGCTTGGCTTGGAATCAATTTGGCATGGTAACACTAGTTGCTTGAACTTTTTGGAACCAATCTTGCATTATAAATTTGTTTTCTCAAGTATTTTTAAGATATTTTAGCATAATAACTTTGCACCAAAAATAGCTTATAAATGATGTTCATGGCATCTCTATTTATAGATTTTTTCAAATGTCTAAAATCAACCTAAACTTTCCATCTCATGTTTGAGATGTCTGGTTGAGGATTAATTCAATTTTTGGAATTAAGTTTATAATTATCCTCATCATGACATTGGTAGAATGGGAGATTAAGAGGTATGGAGGGCATCATGGAAGGCATTGATGAGGCATGGAGGGCATGAATCCTGATATTTGTAGTATTTATGGCCTAGGGATGTCTTCCCAAGAAATGAGGTCACTTAATGATGAAAATATTCAATATTCATTTCCAAAAAAAATTATTCAACAAGTTTCCATGGAATTTTTAACTAGGTCTTGATTTGGGTTAATTAACTCCTAAGCATGATTAAGTACTTTGTGCACAAATTACTCAAATTGATCAAAATGCCTTATTATTGGTCCAAAAATTGATTGGATTAGAATTGGAAGTCACTGTCAGATGTATTGGAACCGTTATCCCATTTAGGATGCTACTAGAAACAAATAATAAAGGCACATATCTTGTGCAAGATATTTGATAGGAAAGAGCAATCCAGAGCACCTAGGTGCAAAATTGGCATTTTGACTCAAAATTATCTGATCAAAGTTAGCTAGCCCATAAATTGTTTTACCCCATTTAATAATACCTTAGACAAAATCAGCACATAAATATTTCAATTTAACATCATTTAACATGTTTTAGTGTTTTTAGGATAAATTGTGCATTTTGGGTGGATTTTTTTAAAATCTTGGTTGGAGGTTATCGATGGCCAGTTTTAGGTGTCTATAGTTTGCCCCTATTTGAGAAGGCATTGCAAGCTATAAGAATAATAACATCTTCTCAAATAATGAAAAGGTATTATTTGCTTACAACTACAATGATGACAAACTAACTATATGATGCCCCCTCGATGGAACAGTTGGCACAAGAAAGTTAGCAAACGATCCCTCAAAAAGAAAGAAGCAAAATGAGGGGACCAAAGAAAGGAAAGATGATGGGTTAAAAATTCAATGATACTAAAAAATTAGTCAAAATCATGGATAATACAAGTGGGATGGTGTGTAATGGTTTGCCCAAAGTTTATTATAAGCATTGTACCCTAATAGTGGTAACATGGTATGATAACACAATGATTTTCCCAAAATCAGTTATAATCATTGAGAAGATGGAGCTGCCACAGTTAGGATAGATAAACAAGATAATAAAATGCCCCTATATAGATAGAAAAAGTAAAGTGGTGACAACATAATTATTTTCCTAGACATGTTTATAATCATTAAGAAATGCAGGTAGGATGGTGTGCAATGAATTTCCCATAGGTGGTTATAATCATTGGACCCTAATTATGAAAAACATGATAAACTTGGCTAAGGATGATGATAACTTAACACAGAAAAATGGTGAGAGTATGGCACAACATGTCATAGGAAGTGGTGAGTTGGTAAATCAAGGCTTAGTGTTTCCCCTAGTTTTTCCATAGGTGGTTATAACTAGGACACAATGGCATAGATCAAATATACTAATTTGACCAAAGGTAGTTAGAATTAGTAGGATGAAACTATTGAAACATATGTCACATTGTCCCAAAATACACGGTTTGTCTAAAGTATTTGAACTAACTGATGAACTGATCAAAAAATTCAATGTTTAAACTATGTAATAAATGTAAAAAAAACTAAGGTCAAACAATCTAGGCTTTAGAACACACTAGGTTAATAGGTTGGTAGCAAAAAGTGGATATGGCAAAGAGGATAGGTAAGGATGGTAGTTTGTACAAAGAAGAATAGTGATGAAATGGCACAATTGAAATGATCCTTATAGAAAATACACCATAGCACTCAAACATAGTACTACTTGAGATGATTAATATTCATCAGCTCTAAAAGTTCATCATCATTTAGTGTGGCAAGCCTATATGCTCTTGATCCATAATCTACAATGATGATGAAAGGACCTATCTAGTTTGGTTTGAATTTCCCTTTATGCTTTTTCTTAGTCCATGGTATTATTTTGGTTTTTTTTAAGAATAATATCACAAAATTCAAATGTTATATACTTAACACATTGATTATAGTGCCCTTTGAGTCAATTTTGGTATGCATGAATATTATTGAGCACAGTTGTGCATTTCTCATCAAGTACATCTAGCTCTTACAAGTGAGGTTCTTAATAGTCATGATCATACAAGTCATGATTAAAAGAGATGCATAGTGGAGGTAATTAGACCTTAATGGGAAGGATGGCTTCAATACCATAAATAAGTGATGATAGAGTGGCTCATGTGTGGGTATGATGATTGGTATGGTATGCCCAAAGGGTAGGGAATATTTGGAGGTGCTAATCATGATCAATATCATTGACAATCTTTTTGAGAATAATAAAAATATTTTTGTTGGATGCCTTGGTTTGGCCATTACCTTGAGGGTAATATGCCATAGAAAATTGTTTTGTGATTTTGTATTCAGTACATAACTAGTTTACATCTGTTGGTTGAATATTTCGTCGATCAGCATACTGATAAACAAAATAGGTCTAATCAGCCAAATTAGGAAGATTAGTCATCCAAATATGTAGATTTACCACATTAAAAGGGGATTGAGTCTCTCCTCTCATCAATGGGAGGTTCCCTATAGATAGGGTATATATATATATATATATATATATATATATATATAGAAAATAATACTCAAGGCTAGGACAAACCATCCATCTCTCTTTCTTTTAGAGATGATGTGTGCGGATCAAAGGAGAAACTCAAGGAAAATGACAGAAAGCACTCTTCTACTTTTAGAAGTACTATTTAACAAGCCATAAGAATACTCCAAGTAGTAACAACAAAATGTAACAAAGGATGTAATAACTAGAAAATTGAGATGCAACACAAAGTCTTCACCTTGATTGCTTAAGAGTAAGATATGAAGGACAATGAGGGCACAAAGTCACCTCAAGGTCCTTTACATAGAAATGAAAAGAAAACACACTAAAGGCAATTATGGGGCCACAAAGTCTCTCCATAGTTGACTCTTCAGGACACCTTCTTGACTATTGTCACTAATTCTGCTTGTTGAATTAAAGGAACAGAAGATATATTGAAGAAAAAGACATAAGAATAGTTTCCTCAACAATAAAGATATTACAACACCAAGTCTGAAAAACCATTTACTTTTTTATTCCAATAAAAAATTATGATAAACAAATGGAGCTCAAAGTCTCAGAAGTGCCTTTCAATTTGGGTAGAGTTTCGTTTTGATTGTCAAAAAGAGATCCATTTACAATAGAAGAGAATCCCTTATATAGCCATTTCAAGGACTCAGGAATAGTAATACATCATGTTGCATTGGAATCTATTAAAAATATAGGCTATAACTTATGGGCATTTTATCCATTTGATTTTATCAATGCAGGGAAACAAGTCACACTTATTGAAAATTTGCAACTTTCAATGTCCACCTAGTGATCTGATCTTACCTTCATCATTCCTCCTTTTCTAGTTAATTGAATAAGGTCCTAGATTCAATTTGTTGTTCTATTCCTTCCTTACTTTCTATTGGTCTTGGCCTTGAAGTTTGTGAATGCATACTAGTCTATAGGTTCAAAGGATCAACAATTATTTTATTGTCTTAAATTTGGCGTTCACGTGCCCATCACTATGTTTTCAACAGCTAGTTCATCATGTTGAATTTGACATCTTTAGGTGTGTCACTCTGTGGTCTTCTTTCAACTTTCTACTTGGCACTTTTCTAGATTGTACTTGCCCTTTCAGGCCTTGAGAAATGATCCCTGAATGGCCTTTAGGATTTTTGTTTTACATCCTTCCTGAAGGGAAGGTGACCTTTCAACTTTAGGAAGTGCCCTTAAAATTGGTAGCTGAGAGTCCCCCGCAAGGGCAGTTGCCCTTTAGGGTCCTTTGATAGCCCTTCACAAATTCCCTTAGGCTTTTCCCTAGGCTTTTCCCCAACTATTTTCCCCATAGAAAATTCCTTCAGACATATTATCTGGGGATAAATTCCCATGGACAAAAAGTTTGCATAAATTCTTTGTCTTGATTATTTCCATTTGATTCAGGTTTTTTCCACCCGCGACCACTTAGAATTCTTTCAGACATTTTTTTCAAAGGAATTCCTTCAAATAAAAGTCTGAAAGAATTATAACTATTTGCCTTAGACTTGCCTTAGTCTTTTTGAAAAGACCCTTCCGAAGGGTATTTTTGTTGATCAAGTGTCCTCCGCAAGGGCACTTGTCCTTCGGGAAGCCCTTTGAAATTTTTCATTTTGAACTGTTCCTTTGAACCAAGTTGTTGAACTATTTGTTGAACCAAGGTGATGAACCATTTGGTTGAATCAAATGTTGAACCACTTGGTTGAACCAAAATAGTTCAAGCTGATGAACCCTTTATTTGAACCACTCATTGAACCTCTTCATTGAACCAAACGTTGAACCAAAATGTTGAACCAACCATTGAACCATGGCTTTGAACCATTCATTAAACCTCTTTGTTGAACCAATTAGTTGAACCAAGCTTTGAACCAAAATGGTTCAAGCCGATGGTTTAAGTTGATGGTTTAATTGAATGAACCAAGTCGATGAACTAAGCATTGAACCAAATGTTGAACTTGTCTTTGAACCATGTGTTTGAATGAACTATTGAACTGAGTTTTGGTTCAATGGTTCAAACAAAGCCTTGAACTGATTGATGAATTGTTTGTTTGAACCAAAGGATGAATCAAAGCATTGAAATTGAAACAAAGCGGATGAACCAGAGTGAAACAAAGCATTGGACCACTTGATTGAACTTGCCTTTGAACCATTTGACGTTGAACCAAAGGACGAACCAAACATTGAACCTAATATTGATGTTTATCAATGGAGATTTATATTTAAACCAAGGTGATGAACCAATCCCAAAAATGACTAATTGTTAGAAACTGATTCTTTTGATTTAACCCACCTACAGAAGCTGTGAAGCCCATTGAACTTGTAAAAATGAGCCTATTTGCAGAGTCTGTAGAAACCAAGTCCATAGTTTTCTCTAACCTTGAAAGAGTCTATAGATTTCAACCTATAAAAGCCCATTAAACTTGACCTGCTAAGTCTATATGTTTCCTCTTCTTGCTGAGTCCATATATTCAAGCCTGTAGAGGCCGTAGATTTAAGCTTGCAGAGTCCGTAGATTTAAGCCTATAGAGTCCATAGATTTCTAAAAAGCTTGAAAAATGAGGAATTTGAATTCCTAAGAAAAATTTTGGAAAGGGAAGAGATAATTTTGGTCTATAGGACCAAAATAGTTCAAATGTTGTCCCAAAAATGAGTGATATTTTTGGGGGGCAACAGCTTTCTCTAGTTGGAGAAATTCTATCAATTGTAAAAAGAATTGAAAGGAGTAGAATCCAAAATCTCTAGTGTCTTCATGTGTACCATTGGGTTATGGATTCATGCTACCCATAAATGAAAGGCTCTAACAATGGAAACAAAAAAAACAAAATAAAATTGAAAACTATATAAATATACATATATATAGATGCAAAGATCTAACACTTCAAGAGTTGAAATGTTTCAGATGATGCCCATTGTGGGGCAAAGAAAAGAGTGTGCCATCTTGATATTTCAATAAAAAGCTATTTTCACCAATGTTCTAATGAATTATAAATGGGCTTCTCTAAAGGGATTCAAACTTTCCATGCATCCCCTTTGGTTCTCTCCCTTTGTCCCATAGCAGGACTTGATCCCCAAGCTAGAAATCATGATTTCTGGTCTTTTGATCTAAGAGTTTCTTTACCAGACTTTGATGAGAAAAAATTATATCCACCACCATGGTTATCTATTCCTCTAGCTCAACCATGTACATGATTCTTTTATCAAGAGAACTTTCATATGTCTGATCTTCAATTACCTTTGCCAATTTCAAGGCTGACAATTCTAAGGTGATTGGTATTTTAGCATTGATACCATAAAGAAGTTGAAAAGGAGACATACCAATTGCCCTCTTTGGTGTGATTATATCTACCCATAGAGCATCAACCAATGCTTTATGCCATGTTCTCTAATTGTCATCTGCTAGTTTCTTGATAATAGTTACTAGATTCTTATTGTTGGATTCAGCTTGTCCATTCCCTTGTGGAAAATAATCAGAAGAGTGAGAGAGTGTAATTCCATAATGAAAATAGAATTGTGTAATCTATTGAGAGGTGAAATAAGCTACATTATTAGTAATAATTTTGATTAGAACTCCAAACCTAGAAATGATATTCTCTTTGAGGAAGTTGCATACAACTTTTGAAGCAGCATGCTTAGTTGGGATTGCTTCTACCCACTTGGTGAAATAGTCAGTTGCTATAAGGACATAATCATGTCCAACACTCGAAGATGGGTTTATTGTCCTAATAAAATCAAGTCCCTATTGCTGGAAAGGTTCTTCTATTATCACTATCTTGAGAGGCATAACAACTAACTTGGGTCTTCCAACAAATTGTTGACAGAGTTCACATTTCCTTATCCACTTATGTGCATCTTAGAAAAGAGTTGGCCAATAATACCTAGCTCATAGAATCTTGTGAGCAGTCACAGGGGTAGAAAAATGTCCTCCACAAGCCATATTGTGGAAAGATTTCAAAAGTTGGGTTTGTTGCTCTTTGTCTACATAGCAAAGGAATACTCCATATATGCTTCTCTTGTACAGGCTGTTATTCCAAAGGACAAAATTGGTAGCTTTCAACTTGATAGTCCTCTTTTCTTTGTAAGACAAATGAGCAAGACATTCACCATAAGTAAGGAAATGAGTGATACCTAAATACCACTCATTGGTAGTGGAGACAAAAAGGACTGTTGGTTTTTCCACTTTAGTTTCTTCATGTTGTGTGTCTTTTGGCTTACTGTCAACAATTAATTGGCATAAGCCTTTACCCCAACCAACTTTGTTGGCTTGATGTCTAGATCAAACTCTTGGATATTTTTAGTCCAATTACCTCTTTTTGTGCCAAACTCCTACTGAGTTAATATAGACTTGACTGTAGTGTCAGGAACTAAGGTAGTAGTGTGTGAATTCAGAATATAAAAGTGGAAATATTTAACTACTTTCACCAAGGCATAAGCATGCTTCTCTATATTTGAATATTTCATCTCATGAGTTTTGAGAGGGCAAACGATGAAAGAGATAGGAGATTCAATACCTTCCTTATCCTATTGAACAAGAATCATTGAAAGAGTGTGTTCAAATGCATAGCTGTATATGATGAAATCTTTGTTATAATCTAAGAAAACCAAGGTAGGGAAATGAGCAATGGTAGTTTTGATATCCTAAAATGTTGATTTACCTTCTTTAGTCCAGTTGAAGATGGTCTTCCCTTTCATCATGTTCATAATGTGTCTAGTTTTCTCAGCAAATTTAGGGATAAATCTCTATAAAAAATTCACCTTTTCGAAGAAAGAATGAATAACATTCTTACTTGTAGGTAGATTAAGCTCTTGAATAGACTTGACTCTATCTGAGTCAATTGTTATGCCTTCTTTAGACACAATGTGTCCAAGGAGTTTCCCTTTTATTACTCCAAAAATAGACATTTTAGGATTTAAAGAAATACCATTCTGGTGGCAGCGTTCTAGCACTTGTTGTAAGTGGAGTACATGATCAGATCGATGCTTTGAAAATACATTCAAATCAGCAAGGTATACCACTATGAATTTACCAATCTCATATTTGAAAGCCATATCCATTGCTCTCTAAAAGGTAGCACCATCATTTATTAGGCCAAAAGGCAATCTCCTATATGCAAATGTACCCCAAGGCATGGTGAATGCAGTCTTTTATTGGTCTGCTTCACCAACTTCAACTTGATTATAACCTGAGAAGCCATCTAGCATTGATAACATTTCTACACCTATCACTGTTTGAAGCACTTGATCCATAATTGGCAAAGGATAATTATCCGTCAAAGATGCTTGATTCAGATTTTTGAAATCTACACAAATGTGGATTTCACCATTCTTCTTCCTTACAAGCACTATGTTTGCAATCCATGTAGAATGATGGATTGGGAAAATGATTCTAGCATTTAATACTTTTTGTATTTCAAATAGAATAGTACCTGATATTTTTGGATTATACTGTCTAGATTTTTGCTTGCATGGCATTGAGTCATCCTTAAGAGGAATCTCATGGCAAATTTCATCTATTCTAAGAGACTTCAAGTCTTCTTAATAATATGGTAAGACATCCATTTATTGACAAAGTAAAGAGGTGAATTTGAATCTTTGTTTAGGGGTGCAACACTTACCAATATTGATCATCTTGGGATTTTCTTCCATAGACAGATTCACTTGATCGAATCTTGGAGAGAAACTCGAGTCTATTTTTTGTTGTTTAATGAATCTATCATGTTTGTCAAACAACTTTTCAAGAGAAACTAGGCCTTTAGGAATTTTATTTCCTTTCAGCTGTAAGAATTCTTCATTTATATCTAGGCTAGATTTAGACACAGATTCATTCTTCTGATGTTCACTACCTTCAAAACATAGTTGTTCAAAATTATCTTTTCATTCTAAGAAGGAAATGATTTGATGATCATCATTGAATACTTGCCAATGATCAATATTCTTAGGAACACTTGGTCTATAGACCAGCTCAATGGTATACCTATCTTCTTTGAAATCTAAATGAGGAACTAAGAGAGTTCCTAAAATAGCAAGTGCATCAGCTCTATCATTAGACTCTCTAGGTATGGTAGAAACATTGAAAGCATCAAAGCTTTCAATTTGGTCCCAAACCAAGTTATGGTAGTGGCGTAATCTTTCATTCTTAGTTTGGTATAAATTCTTCACTTGACAAACTACTAATTCAACATCCCCTTTGGCATGAAGAAACTTGATGCCTTTTTCTTGAGCAGCCTTCATGCCCAACAATAGAGATTCATATTTAGATGTATTGTTAGTGTTGCTAAACTATAATTTGTAAGATGAAGAGAACATATCTCTTTGAGGAGATATCAAAACAATCTCAGCTCCTGAATTGGTAGAGGAATAGCTGTCATCAAATTCCAAAGTCCATATCTCATCTAATACTAATTTTTCTTTAGACTTTCCTTTGTCAGAGATGGAGGATCCTTCTTGGTCTGTATTTCAGCCTACTAATTCTTTTGCTATTCTAGTTTAACTAATTTCTAAGTTGACCGTTTCAAGAATTACATTAGATGTTTCATGCAGTTCATCTATAGATAGATAGAAAATAGTTATCCATACATGTGGATTCAAAAAGAATTTGAGCTTCAGGGGCTGATGTCTAGGTGACCACATACTTTGTTTCCTTTTTATGGAGCAACCTCTTCATTATGCCTTAGACAGGGATCCTTACCTTAGGTCCATGCTTAGTTCTCCTCCCACATCCTTGTAAAAATTTAATCCAAGCAAAATGCCATAAGATGCTAGGACGTCAGCTACCAAGATAGTCATCTTGATTCTCTTGTCTGAAAAGGCTACAAATGCAAATTGGGTGTCTTTGATTTATCCAAGCAATGGTACCTGCTTGTTCTCCATGGAGAAACATCTCCTAAATGTCTTGGTCAGTGTTAGACCAAGAGACTCAGCTACTTGAGTTGGCATGACATTATCAGATGCGCCTGAGTTTATAATATAGTTACTCAACTTGTGGCCATTAATTAATAGGGAAATATAGAAAGGTTCTATTTTTCTAGGAGTAGCGGGGGGAGTAATGACCAGATTATTTGGAATAAGCATGTTCTTTAGAGAATCAGGAGTTACCTTTTTATCCTTTTATCTTATAGGGACAATTTGGTTTTTGACATAATGGACCAATTTATTCAATTGATCCATATTTGACTACAAATATTCAAACTCAGAGATTTATGTTTTTGTCTTTTTGACATGATCGATTATGTCAAATGGCTGAATCGAACTAGGTACAAAGAAAGGTACTTCAACTTTCTAAATTTTAGGAGGGATGGGAAGTGGGCTGGTTTGTGAATTTGAATTAGAAGGGGAAGGCAAAATTGATGTATGTGATTTCTGAGTGATTACCAAATCTTTTGATTGAAAAGGTAGATTAGTTCCATGCTTAGCAATCGCGACTACTGGCTATGGTTACTCTTCTATCTTCTCTTTATCATCTTATTGGATTGATTGGTTTTTGGACCTGGTAAATACTGTGTGTGATCCATCAAAAGCTTCTCCTTTATTTTCAAGTTCATCTTGGTAGTTCAAGAAACCAATATAGGAGTCACCAACTGATTCTTCTTGATTGTCTTCAAGGAGATCAATGTCATTTTCTTGATTCAATTCAGGCTAATAAGAGAATTTTGATTCTACTTCAAGATATCGCATTGTTGAATTAGTTAGAGGAGCTTCCAGGGCAAGTTTCCCTTATGGAGGAGGAAGGTGATTTTGTTTCCCTTGATTCCTGGCAGCATTGCCTTGATATGATTGATTTGGGAATGTCCTTCTGTATGAAGGAGCAAAAGACATTCCTTGAGCTATTTGCTTTTTGAGAGCAAGCAACTCATTTGCTAATTTTTACACCATTAGATCTATGGTACCTATAGATGTATATTCAAAAGATGATGAATCTCTATTTCTATTTAGATATCTTCTTATCTTCCTTGCTAAGATGAGATCATCTTCTACTTTGATGGCCAAAAGTTGAGCTATAGCAAGATCTATTTGACTAGCACGTCTCAAGTGAAAATTGACTTCAGGTAATTGAGAATTAATGAAAAAGCATTTGAGATTCTCAGCTATAGGTTGAGCAATTACAAGAATTATATTTCTTAGTTTGTCAAATTTGGCTATGAAGTCCCTCATTGTTTCATGAGGCTCTTTCTTCGTCTGTGTTAGTTGAGCCAAAAGTGTATGTGCATCTTTTGCAGGTTTGAATCTGGCTTCAAACTTAGCTTTAAGATTATTCCAATTAGTCACTGATCGAGCCTGTAAATGATAAAACCAATTTACAGCATCACCTTGTAGTGTCTCCACAAAATGTCTAACTGCTACATCTTCAAATTCTACTCCAATTACTCCACAAGCTATGCTGAAGGCTACAATGTGTTCATTAGGATGAACTTTTCCATCACCATAGAATTAGGGGAAGTTCTTCCTTGAACTGAGTAGAAGCTCATGTTAGAGGTGGAGTAAGATTGAGAGGACCAAAAGCATTACCCAGGGGCCTTGAACTGCCATTGTAGGAATATGAAAAGGAGGGATAACAAATCTTAGAGGGGTAATTATAGGCAAAGCTTTATCAACAACAGAAGTAGATACTTCGTCTGGTAATGGAGATCTGGTTTTAGTAGGAGTAAAACTATTGGTTCATTGGAGATCAAATGGTGAAGGAAATAGATCAAAATCACTTTACTGTACCAACTCAAATATAGGGTCAATGATACCTTTAGCCCTTTGGCTTTGTGTATACCTTGAATCTACCAGATTGTGAAACAAAAATGGAAAAGAATTGACCTTACTTCAGTTAAAACTTGAGGCTTTAAACTATGTGTTATTTCCCAGTTAGTATGGAGGTGAATGGATAGATTATAAATGGATAATGGATATGGTATCCCCAATGGAGTCACCAAAAACTATTGTGTGAAGCTGGGAGGAAAATTTTAACAATGGGAAAACATTGGAGCAATTCACTCTTCCAGAGTAGAGTACAATGGATAGGTTATAACAATAATGGATAAGACAAGTAATAGAGTCACCAAAATCTATAATGGATAAGGGTTATAATGATAATGGGTAAAACACAAGTGATGTTTCAATCTGAAACTTGAGGTTCTAAACTGCATAGAATTATATATATCCCCACTGGAGTCACCAAAAACTGTTGGTTGAATATTTTGTCGATCAGCGTATTGATAAACAAAAGAGGTCTGATCAGCCAAAGTAGGAAGATTAGTCATCCAAATGTGTATATTTACCACATCAGAAGGGGACTAATCTCTCCTCTCATCAATGGGAGGTTCACTATAGATAGGATATATATATATATAATAATAATACTCAAGGGTAGGAAAAACCATCCATCTCTCTTTTTTTAGAGATGATGTGTGTGGATCAAAGGAGAAACTCAAGGAAAATGACAGAAAGCACTCCTCTTCTTTACAAAAGTACTATTCAGCAAGCCACAAGAATACTCCAGGTAGTAACAATAAAATGTAACAAAGGATGTAATAACCAGCAAATCGAGATGCAACACAAAGTCTTCACCTGGATTGCTCAAGAGTAAGATACGAAGGACAATGAGGGCACAAAGTCACCCCAAGGTCCTTTACACAAAAATGAAAAGAAAACACACTAAAGGCAATTATGGGGGCATAAAGTCTCTCCATAGTTGACTCTTCAGGACACCTTCTTGACTGTTATCACTAATTCTACTTGTTGAATTAAAGGAACAAAAGATATATTGAAGAAAAAGATATAAGAATAGTTTCCTCAACAATAAAGATATTATAGCACCAAGTCTAAAAAACCATTTGATTTCTTATTCCAATAATAAAATATGATAAAAAAATTGAGCTCAAAGTCTTAGAAGTGCCTTTCAATTTGGGCAATGTTTTGTTCTGATTGTCAAAAAGAGATCCATTTACAATAGAAGAGAGTCCCTTATATATCCATTTCAAGAAGGACTCAAGAATAGTAATACATCATGTTACATTGGAATCTGTTAAAAAGATAGGCTAGAATTTAGGGGCATTTTACCCATTTGATTTTATCAATGCAGGGAACAAGTCACGCTTATTGAAATTTTGCAACTTTCAATGTCCACCTGGCAATCTGATCTTACCTTCACCATTCTTCCTTTTTTGGTTAATTGAATCAAGTCCTGGATTCAATTTTTTATTTTATTCCTTCCTCACTTTCTATTAGTCTTGGCCTTGAAGTCTGTGAATGCATTCTAATCTGTAGGTTCAAAGGATCAATAGTTATTTTGTTGTCTTGAATTTGATGTTCGTGTGCCCATCAATATGTTTTCAACAACTAGTTCATTGTGTTGAATTTGATGTCTTTGGGTGCGTCACTCCTTGGTCTTCTTTTAGCTTTCTACTTGGCATTTTTATAGATTGGAATTTCCCTTTTGGACCTTGAGAAATGATCCCTGAATGGCCTTTGGGGTTTTTGTTTTACATCCTTCCCAAAGGGAAGGTGACCTTTCAGCTTCAGGAAGTGCCCTTCAAATTGGTAGCTGACAGTCCCCTTTAAGGGCACTTGCCCTTCAGTTCCTGGCAGCCCTTCATAAATTCCCCTAGGCTTTTCCCTAGGTATTTTCCCCACAGACAATTCCCACAGACAAATTGTCTGGGGACAAATTCCCGCAGACAAAAAGTCTACAGGAATTCTTTGTCTTAATTATTTCCATTTGATTTGGGTTTTTTCCACCTACGACCACTTAGAATTCTTTTGGACATTTTGTCTAAAGGAATTCCTTTAGACAAAAGTCTGAAATAATTATAACTGTTTGCCTTAGACTTGCCTTAGTCTTTTTGAAAAGACCCTTTCGAAGGGTATTTTTGTTGATCAAGTGTCCTCTGCAAGGGCACTTGTCCTTCGAGAAGCCCTTTGAAATTTTGCATTTTGAACTGCTCCTTTGAACCAAGTTATTGAACTATTTGTTGAACTAAGGTGATGAACCATTTGGTTGAACTGAACGTTGAACCACTTGGTTGAACCAAAATGGTTCAATTTGATGAACCCTTTTTTTCAACCATTCATTGAACCTCTTTGTTGAACCAATCAGTTGAACCAAATGTTGAACCAAAATGTTGAACCATGGCTTTGAACCATTCATTAAACCTCTTCATTGAACCAATCAGCTGAACCAAGCTTTGAACCAAAATGGTTCAAGCCGATGTTTCAATTGAATGAACCAAGTCGATGAACTAAGCATTGAACCAAATGTTGAACTTGCCTTTGAACCATGTTTTTGAACCAACCATTGAACTAAGTTTTGGTTCAATGGTTCAAACAAATCCTTGAACCAATTGATGAATTATTTGTTTGAACTAAAGGATGAATCAAAGCATTAAAACTAAAACAAAGCGGATGAACCAGAGTGAAACAAAGCAATTAACCACTTGATTGAATGCGCCTTTGAACCATTTGACATTGAACCAAAGGACGAACCAAAAGTTGAACCTACTATTGATGCTTGCCGATGGAGATTTTTGTTTGAACCAAGGTGATTAACCAATCCTGAAAATGACCAATTGTTAGAAATCGATTATTTTGATTGAACCCACTTGTAGAAGCCGTGAAGCTTGTTGAACTTGTAGAAATGAGCCTGTTTGCAGAGTCTATAGAAACCAAGTCCATAGTTTGCTCTAACCTTGAAGGAGTCTATAGATTTCAACCTATAAAATCCCATTAAACTTGACCTACTGAGTCCATAGATTTAAGCTTGCATAGTCCGTAGATTTCTAAAAATCTTGAAAAATGAGGAATTTGAATGCCCATGATAGATTTTGGAAAGGGAAGAGATAATTTTGGTCTGTACGACTAAAATAGTTCAAATGTTGTCCCAAAAATGAGTGATATTTTTAGGGGACAACAACATCCTTATTCTTGAATGATCTTCCATTATCAAATATAATTTCAAAGGGGATATTGCAGTGGAAAATGAGATGGTTGAAGATGAATTTGGAAATTTGCTTTCCAGTCATGTAAGTGAGGGATATAGCTTCAACCCACTTAGTTAAATATTTAGTGGTGTTATGTATATATTTATGGACATTAGATGAAATGGTTTTGATCTTCCTAATGAAGTCAAGTTCCCATGTATAAATGGCCATGGTGTCAACACTAGTTTTGAAGTTTTTGTTGGGGCATGAATTAGATTAACATGCCATTAACATTTATCACACTTATTTACATATGCAGTGGCATCTACATCTATTATGAGACAATAATAACTAGTACGGAAGAGATTTTTGGATAGGAATGCCCCCTTAGAATGAGCTCCACACACTCTATGAACTTCTATTAACTCTAGTGTAGACTCTACCAAATATAAATAATGAAGCAGAGTTCCATCAAAACTATGGTGATAAAGGGTAGATCCTAGTAAAATATAAAAAGTGGAATGATGAATGAAGGCTTTGGTTTTTTTTTGAGATAGGTTAAGTGGTAGAACTTAGTCATGAAGGTTGATGTAAAGGTCTAAGTAACAAATAGAATTAAGACCAATAATATCATAAATCATGGCAACGGTTGAAGGTTCATGAGCTAGTGCTGATAAATTCTTGATGAGGAACTGATACTCTCTAGCTTTATCTATTTATCAAATTAGAGAGACAATAGTAGCCATGCATCTGGAGTTTTGTTACTAGTCCTTGGTATGTGCTCAGACTGAATATTGGTAATTTGTTGTTTAAGAGTGTCGATCATGGCTTTATATGGAACCAACTTGTCATCTTTGGTCTAAAAATGATCTATGACTTGATTGATGATTAACTAAGATTCACCATAAACATGGAGATGAGATATTTTGTAATTCACTACTTGTCAAAGTCCTACTATACGTGCTTCATACTCAACCATGTTATTTGTATAAGGAAAGTTGATTCTAAATGATTTACAGATTATATATCCTTTTGGTGTAATAACTAATAGTCCTACCCCTAATCCATGTGAAATAAATTAGCCATCAAAATATAGCTTCCATGGCTACTCCTCAAGGGGTGTGTTAATGATGGTCATTATGGATTCATCAAAAAATTGAAATGTGAGTGGTTGTGTGTCTATGAGAGGTGATTCAACAAGTTGATCAGTAAGAACTTATCCATTGATTGCTTTCTGATTGACATATTCTATGTCAAACTCATTGAGAATCATGATCCATTTAGCCATTCTAGCTTGCAAAGCTATTTTAGATAGTAGATACTTGAGCAGATCTACTTTTGAAATGACCATGGTCTTATTATTCAATATGTAATGACATATTTTTTGAGCTATAAAAACCATGGATAGATAAGCTTTTTCAATAGGTGCATATTTATGTTCATATGTAACCAAGGTACAACTTAGGTAATACATAACATTCTCTTTTGAATTATCATCATGTTGAGCCAAGAGTGCCCCTAGAGCATGATCGATAGCTAATAGGTATAAGAAGAATGGCCTTCCTGGCATAAGAGGTAATAGAATAGGTAGATTAACAAGATAGTCTTTGAGTTATTGAACATCTATTTGGTAGTGATCATCCTAATGAAATGCAACTCCCTTCTTCAAAAGGTGCATAAATGGATGGCACTTATCTACTAATTGAAAGATGAAGCATTAGATTAACTGGATCTTACCCTACAAACTATAGAGTTGATTCAAATTAGTTGGTGGTGGCATCTTGGTTATGTTATAGCATGGAATTTAGCTAGATCAACTTTAGTATCTCTATGAGATATAATGAAGCGATTTAATTTACCTCAATTACACTAAACACACATTTCTTTGGATTGAGTCTGACTATAGATTCCCATAATCTTTTAAATATGTTACACAACACTACGAGATGGTCAACTCTAGTTTTGGATTTTCCTAATATGTAATCAACATAGTATTCAACAATATCATGCATCATATCATGAAATATGATAGTCATGGCCCTTTGATAGGTAGCTCTAGCATTATTAAGGCTAAAGAGCATTACTTGATAACAAAATGTTCCCCATGGAGTGGTGAACACTATTTTATGTTGGTCTTCTAGTGTTATTCTAATTTAGTTGTATCTTGAAAATCCATCCATGAGTGAAAGCATTTCATAACTAATCATGAAGTTGATGATCATGTCAATATTAGGCAAAGAAAAATCATCTTTAGGACAAAATTTATTGATGTCTCAAAAATTAGTATAGATTCTGATCCCCTCAAGATTTTTACTAATAGGTATGACATTGGAGATACATTCTGCGTAATCAATGGATCGAATACAACCTACTTCTAAGAATTTTCCCAACTCTTTCTTTATGAATACAACAATGTGAGGATCCATCTTACATAAATTTTGTTTTACTAGTTTGGTGTCGAGATTAACCACAAGGTGGTGCAAAATCAAGGTGGGGTCTAAACTTGGCATGTAATAATAGGCCCATGCAAAGATATCTACAAATTATCTCAATAGAGCTATAAATATGTCATGTTTTCCTTAATGAGGGATGTTCTTAGTTTTATCCATTTCAGGTCGTATAGAGTTCTAATATTGACCTCTATTGTAGAATCAACTATAATGGTTGAACCATCTTCTAGGATAGTAGATAATAACTTGAATTTTTTAATTATGTCAAGGTCCTCTATTAGGACTTTATCTTCAACTTCTCCTACGCATGATGAATTTGAGTCCCCTATTGGGAGATTTGGCCATGTAACAAAATAGTTTGAAATTCTTAGAGAATTTGATCAAATATTTATTGTTGATCAAATCTAAACTTAGATCCATAGGAAAGTTAATCATTGTTGGTCTCCTGGTATAAATTTGAATAAGAATGAACACCCCCATCCAATGGTGCCTGAAACAGGTTTTCACCACTAGACTAGCTTTTATCTTTACTTTTTTCCTAGTTAGAAAGCATCTCAAAGAGGTTTTGCTTGAAATATTGTCTCTAAGGCCTAAAAATTCAAAAAATGCCTCATCATTATAAAACTCATCAATAGATAGATTGGATTCTTGTTGGTCCTAATGTATCAATTAGGGATAATATAATGCCAAAGGGTTATGATGAATGGTTAGGGTAAGGGTACAAATGGCATTGTTACTAGATAGGTTGGTTTAAACTAGGTTATCAAAGGTGAGGCTATGATTAGACTCTACTTCACTATCAGCATCATCATCACTAGTTTCTTGTAATGAAGTTTGAATGAGATATATGGGGTCACTCCTAGGAAGTTTAAATCTAAGTCCATATGATCTTTCATACTTAGTCATAGAAATTGGCTCAATGGTTCCTTATTGATTCGGTCTAAGGCCTCTTCCTTCATAATTGTGACACTCCATGATCTTATTGGGAATATGATACTTTGCATTTTTATAATAATCAGCTTGGTTGTCATTATATAACCATGATTCATCCCTTTCAAGAGGGTCAAGTCCTAGGCCAGCTGGTATAAATGTGATAGGTCTCTTATTTTTATTCATTTGTTGCCAATACATATGTGGGGTGACTTTGGGTCACCCAAAGGTTTCTAGATTCTAAGGAAGGTTGGTAATATGAAATGTATCATGGGTCACATACTCTTCTAGTCTATTATCTAAAATGGTGAAATGATTAGAAGCTTTAAGAGGTGGCATGTGGGAAAGGGAATCCAAAGCATTAGGTTCTATGTAATTACCTAGTGAAAGATAAATAAGTATAGACTTTCTTTTATCCTACTTAGAACTTGGATTCATGTCATATTAATAATTTTAGCTTTGAAATTTGGCCTCAAGATGTTTGCAATGTTCATATGGGTGTAAATCTCTTGAAATATTCACTTCCATCCCTGAGTGGGAAAACTTAATACATTGGTGTAGCATTGATGGGACTACATGAATATCATGTAACCAAAGCCTACTTAGAAGCATATTGTATGATAACTCAAGATCAAGTACATGGCAAAGTATATCATGGGTCAAAGGCCCAATGATAACTAAAAAACTAATGGTGCCTTGTGATTCTCTTTCCTGATTATCATAGGCTTTGATAGTTATTGTTTCTGGCTAGAGATCTACCATTGTGTACCCAAGAAGCTTGATGATCTTGAGAGACACTATGTTGAGGCCTGATCCATTGTCTATAAGGACACATTTCAATTTATGCCATCTTATATAAAATTATATGTGTAAGGGATTATTATGGAGCTAGCCAAGAAAAGATATATCACTTTTGTTGAATGTGACTTGTTGGGCTGGAGCTAGGTGTCTAACCGAAGCTTGAAACTTATCAAGGGATATGTCACTAGCAACCATGGATTGGGTCACAAAATCATTCAAGATGTTATTATAGATTATTGATATTTACAATAAATCTAAAATAGAAATTTGTGTTGGTGTCTTCTACAATTATTCCATAATATCAAATTTCTTATCTTGGTTAGTAATGAATGGTTTATTCTAAGGCTAAATGGTTGGTTGGATGATAGGTAAAGTGGGAGATGGTTGTGAGCTTGGGATAGTAATATTTGACCTCTACATTGTGATTACACAATTAGGATTAAATATTGGACTATTATTGGTAGCTGATGTTGGAAATAGTGTGGGACCAGATAGGATAAGTCTTAGTTGCCTATGCATTTGCATGTGGTCACATGGTAAGAATGAGTTGTCAATATAAGGTACAAATGGTTATGTCTTAGTTTTTTGATTTGCTTATATTCATTCCTAGGTCAAAGAAGGATTATCCATGTAATTTGGATAAATAGAGTTGTTTAGTAATGGTATAGGATGATTAGTTCTTGGTATAGGATTAATGGAGATGGTATTAATGTTACCCCTTACAATATGACCCAAAACCCTATTTTAGTCATGTGTAAATACATGGTATATTTTTTGGTTGTTATCATTATGACCTTGGCTTTATCCATTGTTCTATCATTGTGGGTTTTACTACTGATTTTGTTAATTTTTCTAGTTTGGCCTTTGATTTTGATACTATTGATTTTTCTACTACACTAGCCATTATTATTTCTAATTATTTTAATATTATTGATTGTTATGCCAGGGAAAGGAATTTTGATAGATTCCAAGAATTTGATTAGAAGTGAAAGCACCATTATCCAATTTTATCTCCCCATTATCTAACATATTCTTAATTAAATAATGGATTTGAACACATCTTCGTAGATTATATCTATTGACCTGATGATAGTCACAAAATTCATTTTCACAGTACCAATTAGGATAAGGAATGCCTTTTGGATAATGATTTGGTATAGAACAACTAATTGTATTAGTGGAATTAATCTTATGAAATACAAACTTAATAGGTTCCCCTAAGTCACTAAAGATACGATGTGTAGGCATGGTTCTTCTAAGAGGAGGGTTTTGCAATGGTATGGGCTATTGTATTTATTGTGTAGGTCTTGGTTAGTATGCTTGTGGAATTGGTTGGAGAGGTTGCTAGGTGGGAGTAAGATAAAAAGGTATTGCAAATGATGTTTTCATCCTTTTCACATGATAGGATTTGGTTACTCCATTTACTACAATATTCCTATTATGGTTGAATTAGTTTGGTCTTTCTTGGTTATTAGCCTATATCAGTTATGATGCTTACGCTTGAATGGGATGTTGGTCATTTCCCTGATTGGTACCTTTATTTTTATTAGTTTAATTAAGCTTGATAACTCCTTTATTAATGAGTTCATGCTCGATCAACAAAACTTTATTAATGATTTCTTTGAACATATGTGCACATTGTAGTTCCAAATTATAAGCTATCTCACTATGTAAATTTTTGGTAAACATAGAAGCTAATTATTTATCTAGTAAACTATGGGTGAAACAAATTGTAAGGGTTATCCATCACTATAAATAACTTGTAAAAGTCTCACCAACTTTTTACTTTGCTTGTGTTAAGTCCACTAATGAAATCTCATGCTTGAGATTATAGGAAAAGTGTTGCACAAAATTATTAGAAAGGTCATCAAAATTTGTTACTAATTTTTTGGGAAATTTCAAAAACCACTCCAAGGCTTGCTCAACCAAGCTCCTTGGAAACAACAACAAAAGGTATATGTCATTGGTTGGCATGCGATAAATGATTTGGTCAAATAAGCCTTAGGGTCACCTTTCCCTTTTTATTTATCAAATTTTTGTAGTTCATATCCAGGAGAAAATGGTATCTACAAATACTCCATGTTGAATGGATAGGAACATGCATCATCTAATTTTAAATTTTTAGTTTTTTTTCTACCTAAATAGTAGCAATTGTATCCTTCATCTACTGTAATTCTTGGGATAAGTAACTAGAAGGAATATTGGCTTGAGGGAGAATATTGGTTTGGATAAATGGTTGGGAGGTCACAAGTAGAACACTTTGGCTAGGGTATGATGGAGATATCTATTGGGGTACATTAGTTTGGTTGGGTAATAGACCAAGAATATGCATACCTAGATTAGGATGTACTTGAAATTACACACTTGGTTATACAATATTCTGGTTTAGGTTAGTGATAAAGGTTTGACTAGGAGGATTTTGTGGTTCAGACAAAGGTATATAACTATATTATGCATGTTGTGGTTTAAAAGGGACATAATGTCAACTAATCAAACCTTGTTGTTTATTGGGAACTTGTGGACTAAGACCCTATCTCTAGATTTGTGACACATTTTGCACCAAAAATTATCTAGTAGGTACCTAAGAAACATGGGGGCCTCCTTGTTAAAAAAATCCTTGTGAGGAAGTGAAAGTAGGTTGTAGTTTCAACATCTATCATTGACCAATATTTACACATTATTGACTAGTCATTACTTGGTTTTAGATTGGAATATTAGTCTATGTCTAAAGAGGTATGTTCATCATTACCTGGTGAGGTGGAACATTAGTTTCCCTTGAATGAGGTGGTAATGTATTTGTCCTTTGTTGCATTGATACACTAGATTATGCATGTTGTTGAATACTACTCATTATATGTTGAGGAGGAGTAGGATTTGTCACATTCTATAGTTAAAGCATGACATTAGGTACTGTTTGATTACCTAATCCTATAGATTGTACACTTGAGATTGGGGTGTAGAAACTCCTACTTCTTGGTATGATGACCTATTCATATTATTAACTATAGGCACACATTATTGGCTAATTATTTGTGCATTTGTACCACTTTGATCAAGATTGGATGTTATTTGCATATTATCTTCTACATTTAGATCACTATTTTGTGTAGAGGCTGAAGACATTTCTTCAATAACTGGTATATGCATCAAGTTATCTATCGAAGCAATTTGTATAAATGGGTTAGAACTTAGATTTTCTTATCCAATTAACTCTATCAACACTCATATTAAAGGAAGTAGGTCAATAAGAGGCTTACTCACCATGTTCATTTGATTAAAATCATGTGCTATATTTAGGTAGGTTTGATATGCTATTTTTATTTATTTAAAGTGATTTTCCATGATGTTTTTTCCTTGATCAAATATATTGAGATTTTGATATGTTGTTTGGACTAGAGCCATAGGATTACTAGAAGAAGCCTATTGATCGTAAATGATATTGTGGGGCACTCTTAGTAGACTTGGTAAATTTCCATGGAGGAAATCTATTGGAAACTTGGACCCTAGCTCTATGGCTCTAAGCAAAATCTTGTTTATTCTCTAACAAATGTTGCTCAAATAAAAATGGATCATACGTGGAAGCCATAGTAGTAGAATATGACTATTGAAGTATTAGCTCATCCATTATAGGTATTGTAGCTATATTATGTGGTTTTTTCTTAGTCTTGTTCTGAATAAGGTAGTGTGTTAACTAGATAGTTATGTAATGGATCTTGGATTTGTGCCCCTGATTGAGTATTATATGAAGGATAAGAATCTATCTCATAATCAATATTATTTACATAGGAATCTTACACCATTTCTTCTTGTGACACTAGATTACTAATCCCCAAATTTTACATAAGTCCACTATGAGTGTAGGAGTACATGTTGGGATCCATAGTCAATGCTTTATGATAAAAGTTCAAAGAGTTATAAAAACTCTAAAAAAGGACAATGTCTAAAACAAATGATGTTTCAACTTGTTCTAGATTTGTCAAAAGGATCAAAAGGTTTATACAAATATTTGTGAGGAAACAAGCTAGCATGAAGTATCTATCATTTCACTGTTCACACAAAAATAAGAAATTAAATGAACCTAAAATCAAAATGCTAAACTCTAAGGTATAAGTGTTTCAAATTATTTTAATCTAGGAAATTAAAAGTTGCTAGGTCGTTTAGCTAAACACAGCATCAAAAGCTAGGCTTAAACAAGCCATGTGTTAGGACTCTTGGAAAAATGGTGTAAAAAGATAGACTTTGAAAATAGATGAAATTTTTAATCTAAGGGATTTGAAACACTTCTAACAAACACTAGGCATTTGATTCTTGGACATGAACTTGATCAACTAGGTATAAGGTATGAAACAAAAGGCACTTTATAAATAGTTTATTTTCTCACAAAAATGGTTTAAAACTTTGTTCTTTTGACAAACAAGTTAGATAAAGGTGATCAACATAACTATGATTTAGAGAAAGGGTCACAAAAGTATACTTAGATTGGTCTAAAAATCTAGGAACAAATTTAGATATCTATGAAAGAGGGTCTATGAAATAATATTTGAAATGCTTTGGGCAATGTAATTATGCTATATTACCCAAAAGGTGTAACAAAAAGGGTTTGTTTTAAAAACTCTGTAAGGCAAAATATGTTTTCCTATAATTTTGACAACATAACACTACTTTTATTGATTCAAAATGTTATGCTGCATATACTTAAAGTGAAAGTACCTAGCACAAAGTGGCTTAAGTATATCAAATTATGATAATGATTATAAGTCTTTAACGACCTTCAACCCAAATTGGAAATTAAACCTAAGTTCCCTCAAGTTTTAGTGAAAATGGTGAACCCACTCAACACATCAACCCTATGAACTTATAAAGGTACAATTCCAAATGTAGATTATAAGTGAAGGACTTAAACAACTTTGGTAAAGGTCTAGACTTAATTGGGCATCATAACTATGCCAAAGTGGATGATATGACTCTCAAGCTTTTGATGAACTTTTGAATAAGGAAAATTTATGATCTCACATGGATAGCATAATGCCTCTCTAATCAAAGGAAAATTTGGACTATGTGTTTGGTTTGGATTGTTTATTTACACCATGTTTTGACTCCAAACAGGAATTTAAACAAGGATAAGACCAACTAATTAATTATTCTTAGATCCTAAAATAACAAGCTTACTTAGTATTATTAGAATCCATTAATATACATCATTTGAGAGTATTTTAAGTGTTCATCTAAAATAAAATTCACATTATATAGTAAGGTTTTTACACCCCCACCTTCTCTCAAATGATAGTACTATGACATGGACCTTGAGCTGCACCTTTCACCAATAATACTTCCATGACAAGTGGGGATTTGTATAAGATCTAAAATTTTCTAAATGATCTAGGGGAATCAATTACATAATTACTTTCACACCAAATAATGCAAAATAAAATCATAGATTTTGGGTCTGTATCACTTGGCTTGTTGTGAAAAGGTCTAGTCCTTTTTACAACCACTACATCTGGCTATTCACTCAATGTAGTGTGATGTCCAAAGTGACACTACATCCCATGAAAAAATCCAAAGGAGCCAAATGAAGCCAATGTCAGGAGATGAAACCCTAGGTCAAAGCTTTCCTAAATAAATTGTAGGAGGTGATGAAGTCTCCCTTACAAGCTAAGTTTGCATAAAAATAAAGAAAACATGAAAGTAGAAAGACTTTAGGGTCATTTTCAAGGTCATCCAAACTTTTATTAGTTTTTGAGGAGTGCTTTAGATGAATTTATTTCTAAGCCTTGGACTAGGCTATTTATAATAGGAATGGGACTTTTGATTCCAAGGGTTCCCTATAGTGGACAAATGGAAGAGCATACATGTAACATTCCTCTTTTTGCCAAATAAAGATTTGATCTAAACAACTATTACAAATTAGAATTGACAAGTGTGTTAAATTTTAAACCCAAAATGAAAGATTTGGTGGTGTTCATTCCCTTGGTCTTAGTTGCAAACTTTGAAAACATTCACCAAAAACATCTAAATTTTTTGTTAAACACCAAAACAAGGTTCCTAATTGATTTTTAAGCATGTAAAGGTGATTTAAACATGTTTTAAGAAAATATCAAGCTTATTCTTATAGAAAAAATGTTAGCATATCCTTTATCTTTGAAGCTCTTTTTGGTTTGAAATAATGAACTATGGAAAAAGAGCTCTCAGGTCTATGTTTTTGGAAAAACACAGTGACTGACATCAGTTATTACAATCAATGATGGTTACCTTGTCTTAAACAAAATCTAACTGATGTCAATTTTGTTAATTGATGTGGATTAAGCCATGTAACTAATGTCATTCTTACATGCCATCGTTAGTTACTATGTAAAATCGTGATAGCCAAAAATGGAAAAATCAATTTATAAAATCAATTTACAAGAGTTTTAAAGGTCCAAATAAATATTTTAGAGTTTCAAAATTATCTTCTTTAGGTGTGAGATGCATCTAGTCCCATCGACTGTGCCATAATGTGATCTAGGAATTTGAATCAAAAGAGGATGGTTAGTATGGTGTTAGTTTCAAAATGAAAGCAAAGTGAAATAGACACACTAATAGCATAAAATCTCTAGGCCTAGACACTAGGGAGAGCTTAGTTAACAAACATGAATTAAACACATAACTAAAATGCAAAAGAATCCTCTTTTACCTTCCCTAGATGATCTAAAATGCTTGTTTTATTGGCTTTCTTAGCTTGTACTCATGAAGTCCTTAGAAGTGGAAGCTTGGATACCCCCATCTCTCCTTAACGCCTTTGGCTTGTGGCTTGGCTTGGCTTGGAATCAACTTGGCATGGTAACACTAGTTGCTTGAAGCTTTAGGAAACAATCCTGCATTATAACTTTACATTCTCAAGTCTTTTGAAGATATTTGAGCATAATAACTTTGCATAAAAAATATCTTATAAATGATGTTCATGGCCTCTCTATTTATAGATTTTTACAAATATTTAAAATCAACCTGAACCATCCATCTCAAGATTGAGATGTGTGGTTGAGGATTAATATAATTTTTATAATTAAGTTTGTAATTATCCTCATCATGACACTAGAAGAAGGGGAAATTAAGAGGCATAGAGGGCATAATGGAAGGAATTGATGAGGCATGGAGGGCATGAATCTTGATATTTATGGTATTTATGGCCTTAGAATGTCTTCTCAAAAAATGAGGTCACCTAATGATGCAGCTATTCAATATTCATTTCCAAAAAAATATCTAACAATTTTCCATGGAATTCTTAATTAGGCCTTGATTTGTGTTAATTATCTCTTAAGTATGATTATGCACTTTGTGCACAAATTACTCAAATTGATTAAAATGGCTTGTTATTGGTCTAAAAATTGATTAGATTAGAATTAGAAGTCACTATCAGATGCATTGGAACCATTATCTCATTTAGGATGCTACTGATAATAAATAATAAAGGCACATATCTTGTGTAATATATTTGATAGGAAAGAGCAATCCAAAGAACCTAGGTACAAAATTGGCATTTTGACTCAGAATGATTTGATCAAAGTTAGTTGACCCACAAATTGTGTTACCCCATTTAACAATACCTTTGCCAAAATCAGCATGTGAATATGTTAGTTTCACATCATTTAGCATGTTTTAGTGTTTTAGGCCAAACTATGCACTTTGGGTTAAAATTGGTCAGAAGCCTGGTTGGAGATTATTGGTGGCTAGTTTTAGGAGTCTACACTATTATTCATGGATGGTATGATGTTAATATGATGTTTGATGGTTATATTATGTTTATGTACATGTTTTATTCTAATGATGTTAATTTTTTATTATGATATTATGATGATATGATGTGATCTGGTAATGATTATTGTCATTTTGCTTAGGGAAAAACACATAAATTAAGTTGAATAACAACACTAGATGTGAGAAAGAAAAGATAATCAAGAGAAAAATGTATAAGTGAATATATCAACCAGTTATGAGAGGATAAGAAGATAGCATAATGCTTCTTCTTTATTAAGGACTTAAATAAAAACCAAATTTGGATTGGCTTAAGTAATATAATACTTTTGAATGCTTCTCATTAGAATTCATTAATTGGTTAAAAAGGTGCCTTGATTACATATTTTCAAGTGAGCTAAAAAATCTCTTTCTTATAGTGCAAAAAGTGGAGATGGATAAAAGTGGAACCTTCTTGTATAAATAACCCAACTCTTTTGTAGATTACCAAAGATTCGATATAAACAATTTTATGTCATATAAGGTGTACATTGATCAACATAATAAGCTTACTCGTGAGAGCTAATTGTGGCTTTCAAATTATTTTGCTTCTGAGGGCTAATTGCAGCTTTACTTTTATTTTGATTTTGATAATTGGTCTTTTGATTTGTTGTTGTTTAGGGGAAGCTAATTGATGCGAGAAGCTTCCAAAAAATTGTTATGCTTTTAACAAATGCTTTACTCAACCATCCTTTAAGGGAATGGTCTAAGTTTGTTTGATTTGTTAAAGGATTCTTGATAGCTATCCTTTGAGGGATCAGTCTACCTTATATTGAGTAATTTTAATATATTTCCAATAGCTACCCTTTAAGGGAGAAGTCTATGAGGGCTAGGAATAATCCATGATTGTTTTTGGTTATGAATTTTCTTTAATTGTTGTTTTTATTGATATAGAATTGCTTATATATGCTTAAAGGTTTACCTTTATGAAGGCAAAACTAAAATCACAAGAATATTGTTTAGGTGTAAAGAGGTTTAGGTGACAACAATCATGGGAATATGTCCTATAAAAAGGGAAAAAAGTACCATGAGAATCATGCCATGGATAGAGCCATGGTACCCATTGTTCAATATTAGGCCATGATTTTGATGGATAATCACATGATTTAGTTTGAATTATTTTCCCCTAAAATAAGGAGATGAATGTGGTTTGAAAGCAAGGAATGAGTTTAAGTGAGACAAAAAGTGATTTTGATCCTTTTCAACAAAATAAAGGATGTAGATGTGAAGCATTGAGGGTGTCTGAATCTAGGTTTACCTCAAAAGAGGATAACTAGTAAGCTCTTGATCCATACTTATGCATTATGATATAAGGTCCAAGCTAATTAAAACCAAACTTTCCTTTCTTACTTTTCTCCATATTGGTGACATGTTGATTTTATTTTAAGATGAGGTCTTTGATGTAGAATTCTTACACTTTAAGGCATTTTTTATAATCTCATTTGATGTGATCTTTATAGACATGAAGATGGGTAAGGGTAACTAAGTGATGCTCATCAAGTATTTAAATTTGGGCTAAATTGTGGTAATAATAATTGTCTTTAGAAATGACTTTGTATAGGGATATATGAAGTGAAGGAATTTGTATTTCAAAAAGTAAGATGGCCTCTAATCTAAAAACTAGAGAGAAAGGGGTAACACCTATGGGTGTTTTAATGTTAGTATGATATTCCCATAAGGTGAAAGGGATGTGTAGATGTCATTCCTAACCTGATGCATTGACCATTTTATTTAGCATGTTGTTAAGAGTTTTGTCATAGGCCTCTACATATCCATTCACTTGAGGATGATAGGGTGATGAGAAACTAAAATTGATATCAAATTCATTACAAAGATCTTGGACTTATTTTTTAAAATATTTTCCATTATTGATGATAATTTTGTGAGGAACACCAAAATGTAAGATGATGTGATGATTGATGAAGTTGACAATATTTTCATCTTTAGTTGAGACTAGATAAATAACCTTTACTCACTTGGTGAAATAATTGATCACAATGATGATAAAATTATGTCATTATGAAGATAGGGGTTAATTTCACTAATGAGGTCCAAACCCCATTGTGAAAAAGGCCAAAAATTAGTGGATACGCAAATATTATGTCTAGGTACATGATGTAAATTGGCATGCTATTGACACTTAACACACTTTTTCACATAATTACAATAGTATTGATTAAAGGTAGGCTAGTAATGACTAAGGGAAAGGATGTGTTTAGCCATGATGAGGCCACTAAAGTGTCCCCCACATATCCCATCATGCATTTAATTGATAACATGAGAGGCTTTATGACTACATAGGTAGCGAAAGAGGAGACCATCAAATCCATTTTTATAAAGAATCCCCCTAGGATGCTATAACATGAGGTACTTTGGATAAATTCCCTTTGAGCATTCTTGGAAAGGCCAAAGGGAATGATGTCCAAGTTAAGATAGTAAAAGGTCTATTGATATGAAAGGTCAAGTTGGTTTTCCTCCACATTGAAGATGGTAGGAAAATCTAATTTGATGTAGGAGGGATCAATGAGTCAATGGATAAGGACCAATAACTTAGATTTAGTGGGTACAAACATGATTTGAGAGGTGAGGGAAGCCATGGTATTGGCAAAATTATTCATAGATCATAGGGTGGATTGGATATGGTAATGTTCAAATGATGTTAAGATTTCGTTAACTAATTATTTGTACTATTGCAAAACATCATTCTTGCATTGATAAGATCCATTGATTTAATTGACTACAAGTTGAGTCACCAAAGATGTTGATCATTTTGACTCCCAAGGCTAACACAATTTAGAGGCCTATGACTAGGGCTTCATACTTAACCATTTTGTTGGTACATTTAAAATCTATCTTGAAGGAGAAAGGAAGAGGTTCACCATGAATGGGAATAAGGATCATTCCCACTCTCCCACCATGTTGAACACTTTGATCTGTCAAAGAACATGGTCACTTGATAGGTGAATTCTACCTGAGAGAGGGTCATGATGGATTCATCAAGAAACTCAAGAGGAGGAGGTATATTGTCTGTTAATGGTGCATCAACTAGTTGATCCATAATGACTTTCCCTTTAAGTGACTTATGTTGAATAAAATCAAGGTCAAACTCAAATAGAAACATGAGACACTTGGCCATACATTGGTTTTGGTATGGCTTGGAGTGCATAGACTTGAGTGGGTTGATATTAGTTATGACATAGGTCCTATGGTTAAGTAGGTAGTGGTAAATTTTTGTGGCCATGAAGACTAAAGCTAATAAATTTTTCCTTGGTATGGGTATATTGAATTTCATACTCTAAAAGTGTCTAGATAATGTATTAGACAAATTTATCTTTCTGATGTTCATCTTGATGAGTAATCATTACCCCTAGGGAGTGGTTGGTGGTGGAGATATAAAGGTATACAGGTTGATCATGCTTGGGAGGGGTGAGGATAGGTGGAGACAAAAGGTAATATTTAGGTGAATCAAAGGCCTTTTGACAATCATCATTATACTTAAAAGAGATATCATTCTTTAGGAGGTCATAGAAGGGTTAGCATTAGTCCAAGAGTTGAGAGATAAAATGATGAATGGATTGGAGCTTCCCTTATAAACTAAAGAGTTGATTAAGGTGTGTGGGATGAGGCATGTCAAATATTGCTTTGATTTTGGTTGGATCAACTTCAATTCCATGAAAGGAGATGATAAAGCCAAGGAGCTTCCCTAATAAGACCCCAAAAATGTGCTTATTGGGGTTAAGGTGGACATGGTAATGGATGAGGAGTTTAAAGATGATCTTGAGAAGTATGAAATGATCCTTATGATATTTAGATTTCCCAAAAAGGTCATCTGCATAGTCTTTGATGATTTGGTGAATAAGGTCATGGAATATGTAGGTCATATCATGCTGGTAGGTTATCTAGTGTTTTTTAGTCAAAAAGGCATGACCCTATAGTAGAAGGTTACCAAGGGGTGATAAAATCAATTTTGTGTTAATCTTTGGGAGTAATTAGGATTTTATTGTAGCCCAAAAACCCATCAATGATAGATAACATCTCATGACTAATTATAAGGTCATTTAGTTTGTCAATGCTTGGTAACGGGAAGTCATCTTTTTGGGTTATGTCATGAAATTCCACACAAATGTGTAGTCCCCCTATGGCTTTGGTGATAGGCATGACATTCAAGACCCGTTGGGGATAGTCAATGGGTTTAATGAATTTTATATAGAGGAGACATTGAAGCTCTTATTTGATGATAAGGTCTATATGAGGGTACATTCATTGAGTTTTTTATCTAACAATTTTGGTGTCATAGTTGGTGACTATGTTATAGGTAGTGATGGAGGGATTTATGCTAGGAATGTCATCGTAAGACCAAACAAATGCTATTTTTTAGTCTTGAAGGAAGGAGGGGAAGTCTTGAAGCTCTTTAGAATTTAGTGACTGGCTAATTTTGACAATGTGTAGGTCATCTAAGGTTCTCAAGATGATATCCATGGTGGATTCATTCAACATGGTTGAAGTCTCAAGAGGCAGATATTTGTGGATATAAGAATTTAGTGCACCAAGATAGGTGAGAATGGATTCATCATCCTAACACTGAATGGTATTAATAGTAGGAGAGTCATCTCCTATTATTTTAGGATAAGTCAAAGGGATGGTTATAATCACCTAATCCTTTTAATAGGTCAAGGGTCTAAGGTTGATCATGCTAATGGAAAAACAATGTAGGTGGGATAATATCAAGATCCTCTAATTTTGAGGGTGAAGGGGCTAGTGAGGATGGGATTTCCTCATTAATTTTGGTGATGGGAGGTGATTTGGTTTGCTAGTTTGGTAGAGAGAATCCTAGGACATGTTTCTCATGGGTTTTTTAGGTCTAGATTTGAAGTAACTCATACAACCCATATTCATATTATCTAAGAGCAAAACCCTTCCAAGCACACTGATCGAGATATGTCTTGATGAAACTTAGTTTATCAAGATAGGAGAAGTTGGAGGTGAATGGTTGTTGTGAAAGAGAGGTGACAAAATCATGAAAGGGTTTATTGAGTCTCCCATAGATGAAAGGGGTTTAATAGTTTGAAGGTCCAAGGGAAAAAATGGCTCTAATATTGGGGTCATACCTGGGTTAGTAAGGAAGGAATTAAGGGTCAAAAGGTGATACCCCCAAAGTGAAAGGCATTGGAATATTTATTACAAGGGGTTTATGGTAGGGATTTGGTCTAAGGGGATTAATGAGTTAGTGCATGCCTCATTGCTAGAAGAGGATATGGAATCGTATTTTATGGTTGAGGGTTTGTATTTAGTTGATGAGGGTGTGTTAGATGGAGGTAGGAAGATTTTTTTGGGTCAATAATTCATGTTGCATGATGAAAAGGGACATGGGTCTATGTGTGTAGTGATAATTTGACCTTTGTGCTCAAATTTGATGCAAGAATAAAGGGTAGAGGGTACACAACCCATGGAGTAGATCTAAGGTCATCCCAATAAACATTATATTATAATTCAACTTCCACTACATAGAAAAGCTCTAGGAGTGTGTGAGGTCATAAATGGATGTGAAGGATAATAGTTCCTAGAGTAGTCGTCATGGTGTCATTCTAGGATCAAAGGATAGTTGAGGTTTTGAACATGACATTATTTGGTAGTTTAAGTTGATCATATGCATGGGAGGAGATGAAGTTAATACTAACTCCCCCATTAATCATAAACCATTTGATATAGGTTTTGTTGATGTAGGTAGTGATGAAAAGAGGGGGATATATGTTACTAAGGTGGATAGAAGATATTTCTAAATCCTTGAAGGTGATAAGGTTGGAAATTTGGAGAGCACCAACAAGGGCTACTATATGTTGAGGGTCTTCAAGTTGGACCTCTATTGATTACAATGTCTTAATCATTACTTATAAATAATGAGGTGAGGTATAAATTAATTCATATAGGCTCATATTTATTGAGGTTTGATGAAGTTGTTTGAGAACCACTCTTCTAATTGATTCAAATGGGTTGGATTAAGAGGTACCTAAGATGGATACCTTAGGTTTAGATGAAGGTGAGGATGCTTAAATTTGACTTGGTTGGGAGGTTAAGGATGGGTACGTCCATGAGATGGACACTTTTGCCTTCCCATTATCCTTTTGTTGAGCATGTGATCATGAGACCACATGGATAGTATGGATAGAGGGAAGAGTTGGGGTAGGAGATTGGTTTAGTTCCCCATCATTCTGAGGTGAGGGTGGGGGAGTAGGCAGGTGTTGGTTAGTGGTTTTTAATTGTTATATTGGTAGTAGGCTTATGGGAGGCTCATTTATTAATATATCATCCTCATCATAGAGCTAATGTGGTTTGGAGAGATTTATAGTTGTCCATGTCATGCCTAGGTGTCTTATGATATGAGCATACCTGGCACTCATTATACTAAGATGGTTTTAAACTAAGAGGTTCAAATGGTTGGATAGGAGGTAAGGTCAAGTAAGAATCATGAAATAACCTTTGGAAAATATTTGATTAAACCTCATCTAAAGGTGGCAAGGGTCTAGAGGTTTTGGCCTTGGTGGTTGAGATGAAATTCTTTTTAAGAATAGGCTTGGTGGTAGAGGTCTTGGGTAAGGTGGTGTTCTTAATTAATGATTTTGGTTTAGGTAAGGAAATTAATAGGTTGAAGATAGAAGATTTCAAGGTAGTTAGTTTGGTTATTGATGGCTCAGTGAAGAGGGGTGTACAAGAAAGTAAATGTGATGGCATAACCAAAAGTGGTGGTTGGGTTTTAGTTGAAATAGTTAGCTTCTTAATCAAAGTATATGCATGAGGCCCCAAAATAGAGGGCAAGGTTGAGGGTTTATAATTTTGGCCTTTTAGTGGTTTTACCTCCTTGGTTGATTTGGTTTGGTGTTTTATTGATGGGTTTGGTGAGGTTAGCTCTAGTTTTAAGGATGGATGATTATAATATTTACATAAAGAAGATGTTAAGGTTTTAAGTTATTTTTTTTGAAGTGATAGAGGACGATTTATTTATTTTGGATTTGGTTTCTTTGGGTGGATTTGGTTTCTTTTGTGGATCGATCCATGCCAGGGTGGTGTATATGTGTTGGTTTATTCCTTGGGAATGATCTCCAAAAGAGGGTTGAATTGTTTGGTAGTTGAGGGAGAAGGCAAAGTGGTGATGGTTGATTGCTATAGCTCGTCATTTGAAGGAAGGGTTGATGAATTCATTACCTTAATAAGTGGAGGAGGGGAAGATGGTATTTACTTGGTTTGGGTCTCTAAAGGATGAGAAGGTCACTCCACTACCTCAATAAGTAGAGAGGGTGAATAACAAGTAGATTGGGTGGTAGGTTCTTAAATAATGAGTGTGTCAAGAACCATATTGATGGTATGGGTGTCATGAGAGGACTCAAATTTGTTGTTCTCATTTTTTTAGGTGCATGAGTAGGTAAATGTTGTCTAAAAATGTCAAGGGCTTGGTTTAAAGGTGCATTGGGGTCTTCTCACATAATTTCTCCCTTGTCAATTAGGGTTTAGACAACATTTTTGAAGGTATTACACCTACTAATGTCATGCTCAACTATTCAATGGAAAGAAAATAGGTCATTCTCATTATAATAGCTAGGTGTAGGATGAGAAGAATCAAATTATTGAGGGGGTTTGATGGGAGGAATTTGTATTATATTATATTTCATAAACTTCTCAAAGATTGAAGTGTAATACTCCACAAGTGGAGTAAATTACTTCTATCTATTTTGGTTTTGGTTCCTCATGTTTTGATTTGAGGACTTAGAAGAGTTTGGTTTATTGACAAATGGTGGAGTGGTCTTAATGATAGCTAAATTCATAGTTCCCTTTCTCTTTGCATTGGTGTTGGCTTAGTTTCTTGATTTAGAGGAAGAGGCCTCATTGGATTTGAAGGTACAATTTTTGTTTTTCAACTTTAACTTTCCTTCATCGATGGCTCTATTTTCTAGTTATATGCCATGGTAAAATCTTCGTCAAAGTTCTTAAAGCTTTGAACATGTAATGTAGAAGAGATGTGCTTGGCACATTCCTAAGCAAAATTTTCTATTAGTTTTGGTTGGGGTAAATATAAGAAAAATTGATTGTTTAGGCTTCTCCATCAGGTTAAAAAAATCAACAATAGATTCATCATCAAATTTATTAATAGATTAATGATTAGTGATATAAAAATTCTTGGAGATGTCTACTGAAAAGTGATCCAAAACTTTTTGGGCAACATGGGTGAAGGAGAAGAGAGAGTGTTTGGTTATGGCACTATACCAATCTAATGTCAACCTTGATAAAGAAATAGGGAAGGTCTAGAGAAGGAGAGCATAATCATAGGTAATCAAATAACATTAATTACTAAATACCCAAAGGTGATGTTGGGGGTCTTCCTTACTTTGAAACTTAGAAAAATTAGGAAGCTCCGATTGAGGAGGATATGGTCTTATAGGGACAAGTGGGTGAATGGGCTTGTTGTAGATATATTCATATGATAAGATGTTCTGAGCTCCAAAAAGTAAATATTCTAGAGTTGTCATTTTATCCATTAACATTTCCATTAGATCTATTTGGGGCTGCATACCTAAAAGGTTATAAGGTGTAAATTATATTTGTGTTTGGGTGACATAGTGATAATTGGAAGGAGGTTGAGGAGTTGCCACATATTGATATGTAGATACAGGTGGTTGGATGGATGCCATGTAGGGGTATGTGGATATAGGTGGTTGCGTAGTGGGTAGAGTTACATGCCCTTGTGGGTTAGGGATGAAACCTAGGTTGGGTGTGATGGGAACCTATTTAGAGGTTAAGATGGGTTGGGTAGGAATTATGGTTGGTTTTATAACCAAAGGAAATGTGGTGACCTTTGTACTGATTGGTGGTAAGGTAGAAGGTATAAACACCACAAGATTTTGAAATGGAGTAGTGACTAGTGGATTAGTGGTAGTCAAAGGAGGGTTATAAATTTTAGTATTAGGAATTCTCATGGTGAGTGTAGTATAGGTGGTTAAAAGTTGGCTTGATCTTAGGGTAAAAGGGTTATTGGTGGGGGTGGAAGGTGTAAGGGTGTTGGTAGGTTGCGTAGTTTGGTTTTCCATAGTAGTATCAAAGGGATTATTGGTAGATGAAGATGCTTGGGTAACCAATTATTTGGTGGTGAATATGGAAATAAAAGTGTTCCCTATAATGTGGTAAGGCATGCCATAAGGTGGGTCCATAGGAGGAACTGAAGCAATGATATGGTGAGGCATAGTGTTAAGATCATATTAAAGGGATACGAGATTATTATCTAAGAAGGTGGAGAAGTCTATATATATATATATATATATATATATATATATATATATATATATATATATATATATATATATATATTGGGAACTACCTAAGAGAAATTGGGACTCCCTAAAGGATGAGGAGAACTCTCTACATCTAAGATGTACTCCAAGGATGAGGAAGTAGAAGAGGTTGGATGGTTTGGGGATGGATTTTATTTTACCTATTTCCTTCATTACTATCGAGTTAAAACCATGCAAAATAAGGGAGAAAGTAAAACATGAATAATCTCATAGCTCAAACATAGAGAAGACAAGAAATGATGAAGGAAATCAAAACACACACTAAAAGGTATGTTAAGTCCCAAAGTTATTTTTAGTCTCTCTTTTGGATTATGCCTTAAGCTTTAAGAACCATGTGACTTAAATTGGATTGTAAAGTGGGTAATATAAAAGAAGTCTATGGTTGGTTTTAGGTTGTGTTTAGACTCTCAAAGGGATTTGTATTAGAAGTTAATACATGGCTTGGTATTGGGTCCTACCCCCTCACTTCACACAATGTAGTGATAAGGGCATCAAGTTCTTAACTAGTATATATTAATTTATAGAGTTTATACTAAACTATAGAGTTGAGTTGATTCTCCCCCTTGTAATGACCTATAAGTAGGATTGCCAATAAAAGTTAAGGTGACTGCTACGTGATGAAATCCTAGTTGAGCCTTATGTCAAGTTGTTTTGATGTTTGATTAATGTAATTGGTTTGGTTTGTGTGTGTCATATAAGTGATGTTAAGATTAAATTACTTTTCTTTAATTTAACTAAGTGAGATAAACTTACAAGCAATCAATACATGCAATAAATTTTAAGCCCAAAATGATATTTTGATTTTGCTCATGAGTATAGAGATAAGAAGAAAGAAAGCACCTAGATGAAACTATGTAGCCAAGAAAAGAATCAAGGGTCACACCAAGCATAAGAGAATGTTTTAGATAATTTTAGCATATATGCCAAGAAAGGAATAAGAAAAAAACTAGATATGGGTATGGTTAAAAACCTTATTTTGTTGTGTGTACATTGAATCAAATGATTGTAGAGAGCTCCTCTTTGAATTGGGAGGAATGACCTAAAAATAAGATAGCACTAAAGCAAATGGCTGGTTAGATATATAGTTGGGTGAATTTCATAGAGCTAGCTAGATCTAGGAATTAAGAGCTTCCTCAAGGGCTATTAATCCATGCTTTTTAAATAATTAAGTTTAGGAATTAAAAGATAAAGTACTTGCATAAATCAAATAAAATACTAAAATTGAATACAATAAATGATTGATAAATAAATAGATGAAATATACTAGTTATAGTAATAATCGAGTCAATACTAATGCTAAATAGATCTGGTGTGGTTCAAAAACTAGGTTGGGGCTCTATGAATAGGTTGAGGAAAAGAAAGTTAGGTTTGGTTAAGGGTAAGTGGGTGAAAATAGTTTGTTCTTATTTTATGTGATAGTGACCATCAGGGATTGAGGTGACCTTTGATGGTTAGGGTAACCATAAATGATTTAGGCAACCATCAATGATTGGGATAGACCATCAGTGGTTAGAGTGACCATTTGTATTTATTATGGGTTGGATTTAGGTAATAAGAGGTTGTTTGGATGAGGTTACATAATGGGATTCTAAGAGATTGGTTTGGGTTGGGTGGTTTGTAAAATACAAACAAAGTGACTAAATAATTATTAATAGATACTTATCTTGTTGGTGATTAATCAGATGAAGGGTTGAGGTGGTAGATCCTAGAACAATTTTGGAAAAGTAAATAGTACTTGGATATTTGTCCAATAGATAAAAACACTTGGGCTCTCTATCATGATGGATATATCAATAGATCACTAGAAGAACACCTATAAAAGAAACTTTGGATACAAAAGCTCTTGATAGTTATGGATCCCTTTTCACCTCTTGCCCCTTTTTTCTTATAAGAAGGAAGGAAAGGTGCAGCAACATGTTAACAAGAGGTTCAACTTGTTGTTCTAAATATAAATTGTGTATGCATTGGCTCATAAATGAGTTAGATGAGCTAATTATAAAAAATCAAGGTGGAATTGAAGTGGTTCAGATGGTGGAACCTGACTGTTGGCAGCCAAGATAATCATTGATGGTTAGGGTGATCATCAATGGTTGAGGGTTAAGGTCAAGTTAGGCTAAAAAGGTGGTTTTAGATATTAGGTCAAACTAGCTTGGGTTAGGTTTGTTTGGGGTTAAGAGGCCAAGTTTGGGCCCAAAGGGTTCCTAAGGAGTTGTGACATTTAAAATGGTCATGTGAAAATTTCTAGTGTCTACAATGGCCATGGCACTTTAGTATCAATAATAAGGCCATGCCATGCACATTATGATTATTCAATATCCCACACTTAGATTTGTCACGTAGATCATAATGATAAAGTTTGGAGGTAGAGCCATGTATAAAAAGGTGGATATGGCCCACCTATACATTGCACAATGGGTCGCTAAGGAGCTAAAGTATAACTAAGAAAATTACTTTTCCATTAAAATCTTATATGATGCAAAAAAATCCTATCATCTACCCAACCAAAGGTTTGCATGGGGCACATTTCTATTGTTAATGGTGTTTGACGATATTGGTGTCCCTAATTAGACCTTAGGAGAGCTAAGATGGGCATACCCACATAAGAATAAATCCCTATGGAGTGGTATAAGGCATTAACCTGCCATATACCAATCACTCCATATAACAAAATAAAGATGAAAGGATGGTATGACAGGATGAAGGAAGCCTTTGGGAATGAGTGGTATATTTCAAGGGACTTACCTATATAGTTTAGATACTAGGCCAAGTTTACTATTAAGTAACAATTCTCCCTTATGTGCATTTAGATGGCTCCCTCTAGAGACTTGTTTGCATGGCTTAAGCTTCCATGTGATTTCACATTGTGATACTTGATGAATACCGTTAATCAGATATATGATGCACAACCAGTGAATATTATTGTAAAACAAATTGATTTAGAGACTTGCACCCTCTATCAACTAGATTTATATCCAAGGAAGAAATACTATAGGGAAAATATGGAGTCAAAAAAAACTTACATAAAAAATTAGTAAATTTTGGTGGGTATTTCCATTCATTCTCTTTTTAATATATTGAAACCCAAGAAGAAATATTTAGGGAGCATAGAGAGTGTAAGAGAAATATTCCCTCCAAAACTAGTGTAAGAAAAGAAGTAAAATTGTCCAAGGCATGATTCCAGTACAAGCACTTAGTTAGAACCTTCAAATAGGCAAAGGACTTCCTAGATACCACAAAAGAAGTATCCACTAGCTAATAAACCTAAAGGCCTAGAGCCAACAACATAGACTATTCCCTTGGAATAGGAGATAATGAAGCCTAAGCATGGTGATATAAAAGAGTAGGTAGAGCTTTTGAAATAGAAACTAGAAAGAGTTATTATAAAATAAGAGAAAGTCACTCCCAACTCTGAGAAAACATCTTCATCAATGTGGTGTGAAGAGATCACCTTCAAGGAGACAAAGATGGAGATTAATGATATACTTAGTGAAGAGAGGGATGCTTCTAAAATGGATTTGGGATTGAGTGGACTTCACATCAGGGATACTTACCAAGGGGGGGACATGGATGTTGATATAATTGAGTGAGATCCTTTGAAGAGGAAGAATCTAGTTGACAACTCCATTCTAAAAATAGAAAATACTGATGTAACCATGATCCTATACACCTAGTACAAGAAGGGAATACCTGACAAGCTATTGTATATGTATTCCCATTTTTCATAAGAGGATGTATCTAACTAGACCTGATGTTATATGTCATTATTCCTTGTTACATATAACAAAGAATGCCAATTTGAAATGCCTTTTGATAGTCTTATATTATATCTAGAAGCAGTGGTGCTACTCGGTACCCTTTGGGTAGATCTATGAAAAATTACCCTTATAAAAGCTAGTGCAACATTATTAAAATTGGCATTTGAGGTCATAAAGTAGAATGCCTTCATATAGTCCAACACATGGTAAGCCTAGAAGAAACATGTTGAGATGGTGGTGATGTATAAGAATGAGGTTGTAGCTAGGATGAATCTAGAGGAAGAGTTGGTTGAGATTAAGCACTAGTTGGAGATAGAAAAAACTACCAAATTTAAAAAATTAAACATATATAAGGTAATTTTAAACCAAGAACTAGTGCTCATGGATGGAGTCATCCTATATGGTGAGGTAATAGATAAGTTGGATACCTTGGTGGAGCTCCTTTTAAAATGATGTAAATAACAACCTAACCCTCAGTATGAGAAAACTTGGGCAATAGAGAAATTTACAAAAGCTATATAGGTGTGCAAGAGAGTCTTATGCCAAATTAGCAATACTATTCCAATTTTATATGGGTTTTTTGAAAAGTTATCACAACTTAACAAGTATTTGAAATCTCAACTTTAGGGAGAATATCTTGAATGATAATAGTTGGATGATAAATCCTTATTAATAAAATATTGATCAAACCATGCCAAATAATTTAAGGATGTGGAGGCCATGGAGGAAACAATAATCTTACATAGACAAGAAATAAATTTGAATTTCATGTCATTCTAAGGATAGGTTTTTTATGAGTCACTACACTTGAGGGAATTCATAAGGATGTTTCTAAATCCCTTGAAATTTTGGTAAATAAAGTAGTCAAGTGTCACAACCAACCTGAGAAGATCAAGAAGCTAAAAGTGGTAATTGAAGAAATAATGACCAAGCTAATAAACACCTTATCACATTGGGAATGTGTTAACAATCTAATCGAGTAGGTTGGCTCATATTTTTTTGTAGATCTTGAAACCAATGTTTAGTATGGGATATACTAATTGTGTAGTGTGGGTTATGTTGGAACCCAAATTTTGGCTAAGTATTTTTTAGAATAATCGACATAGAAGAGGCATGTCAAGGAAGAGGGATGGCATAGAATAAACATGATAGAAAAGAGTCATGACACATAAGATCATGGGGTAGGAGGACCAAGTCAAAATAAATGCATATAATAAATGGAGAACCTTATAATGAAGAAATTAGAACACTATTAGAAGACTTAAAGAGTGTGTGGGAAGTGGGAAACAATTAAGGAACGATTCACAGTGATGAAAGAGACTAAGTAAAGCTTGAATCTATCACCGACCCATATGAAGATAGGTGTTTAGTGATGAAGATATATAAATAAAGAGATTAAATAGGGGCATAAAGGTTGGGATCCTTATGAAATAAATTTAATTTGCCACCATAACTCAAGTGTGTTGATGATTTTTGGGGAGTCACTGTGAGTGTGATTATGATTATAACTAGTTGGTCAGGGAAAACCAAGTATAAATACCCTTGGATAAAAATTTATAAGGTTTTACTTATTGTTATTATTTTTTATGTTATTAAGGATATTATTTTGATATTTTTATTATTTTACTTAGGTGGATAACACTGAGAGTTATATGATTGAGTTGTACTATACAGTTGATTTTGTAACCTTTGAATCACTTATGTTTATGATGAATGGAACTCATGTTACTTAAATGTTGTTATTTTTCCTATGAAAACAATTATGTTGGTTATCTTATGTGTACTTATTTATTTAACTAAGTTTAATTCCATAATTACCATTTATTTCTTTTTCTGGTTAATCATTGAGTAATGTGTATGTGTTTGACCACCATTATATTTTAGTACACCCTCACTTGACAAAACCAATGGGAACTAGTCCCTAACTATATGCTTTGGGTAAGTGCATAAGAAATCATTCTTATGTGAAATGCAAGCATGCTATCACATTGGTTTTTTAGTCACTTTTGTGTGTGCCTAAGGAAAATTATGCTGAAGTATAGAAAATAAACCCAACATTTAAGGAGTGAAAATTTCAAATTAACTTGAATATTTTACATTCATATTTATGATTCATTGTCATAAATAATAATCTAAATTAATAAACTATTGTAATATTTATGAGTCATTGTCATTATTATTTATGATTTGATATTCTATTGACCCCTTAGTTTTCCTTTACTCTTCTATGTCCATGCATGATGGTTTTCTAGTTTTAGGATCTTTGTCCTACCTTTTTTAGCCAATGTTTCTTCCTTATTTTTACTACTCCCCTTTATGACCTTTTACCAAGGCACCTTCAATATCATTTTTATCATTTGATTTTGACTTTGCCTTGCTATCAATTTTATTCTACATAGCTTCCTTCCTATTTGATGCAAGGCCATTTAGGTCCACATGCAATCTTGCATCACTATAAAATATCTTAGTTATGAAATTTAGCCAAGTTTTATTTTACATAATGTTATTATTACATATTTTTATTTATTTGTAAATATAAACAAGCCTTAAGTTGTGTATAATCATCTTTGTGTTATTTTGTGCTACTTTTTAGTGCTTGCCTATTTTGTGTAGTTTTGTACAATTTGTGAGTGTATATATGTTCATAATGTTCCACTTGTCTATTTTCATGTGTAGTTATAGCTATTATTTGTCTAAATAAGTTTACAAGGATTTTCACAAGAAGTAGTGTTAATAATTTATGCAAGTGTAGTATTGGGGATATTTATGGATAAATTATAGAAGTTTGTGATATTTTATTAAGTGAAAATGTATTCATTTAGGTCCCTAAAGAGTTTAATTCTTCACCACATAAGAAAAAAAGTTGATGAGTTTTAATGTAGGAGTCTATTCTTCACTACGTAAGTTATGTGATGATTTTATAGTCATTTGGGATAGATGTGGTAGTATGCAGTAATTTATTGATACTAAATGAGGATAATAACAAAAGGGTTTTTTGTGCATTTTCATTTTCAAAGTCCTACATTTTCATGAAAAATTATTTATGTGCACTTGGTTTGGGCTCATATATCCTTATGATGTGTTCTGAAAGGATCCATTGATAAATGTTTGACATATAATTATAAATTCATGGGAAGTTGTTATATATTCATTTAATATTACCTAACATGTAATAAGCTATGATGATTTAATCTATAACATGTTGGTGCCTTTTAATTAGGATATACATTTGATATTTGTGGCACACTAGGGTGTGTTAAATTTTGTTAGTGTGTGTGAAAAACTTAATGTAAGTGGATATTACATTTATATAATCATACCTTACACTTGTGCAATGGACATTATCCAAATTATTAGAGCTTAAGAATATTTTTGAGTGATTATTATAAGAGTTAAGATACACTTGCAAAGAATGTGAGTTAGTAAGCATAGGTTTGTGGATCTAGCATTGTAAAAAATTTCATTATGAGATTGCAATGTCATTATGGTTGTTGTTCCTATTATATTTGATGTTATTGAAATATAATAAATATTGAGTTTTTATTGATGCATTTTTTTGAATTTTATGTTGTGTATTTTGAGACCACATGGTCTAAGGAATATCTTAATTGAGACCCCTAACGATAGTTGTATCATTTGGTATCAAAGAAAGTTATATTAAATTGAATAAATTAGTTGTGTAACTATTTTAATGTGATTTTGGGTAGAATATTTGAAATTATTGATCTATACATAGGATGAAATGTCACGCATAGGAGGATTAGGTTGTAGAAGGAAAATTATGATTAGATTTATAATACATGCAGATCTTGCAAATTAATGAGAGAAATGTAAGCTTGATTAGGGGATATCGATATAACACAATGTAGAGGTGTTGTAGTGGTATATGATGAAAGTGATAATTAAATTGTATAAGTATATTAAGAATAGGAAATAGAAAAGGTTTATGAACTTAAATATCAATCATTTTGAGTATTACAAGAATGAAAATTAAATGAAAGTTGGACCCCAAAATTTATTATGGAAATTTGAGTCCTTAAGAGATCATTACCTAGATCACTATGTTAGAAAAGTATTTTGAATATGAAAATATGGAATATCCCAATATAATTAAGTTCTCTAGCACAAAGTTGAAGGGAAACACATCCTTATGGTGGGAGCATGTTCAAATTGAAATATTGAGCAAAGGTGAGTATAAGATTAAGATTTAGAATATTTTAATCATAAGGCTAAAGGATAAATTCATTCATATGGATTATAACATGAGTTTATTCAATAATATTAAAAAATAGTGATAGAAGGATTTGAGCTTGAAATATTACTTTGAGGAATATTATAGACTCACCATTAGAGTGGGTCATGTTGAAGATAATGTTGTGAATATCTCAAGGTATGTAATTGGGCTATACATGGGAATTCGATATGACTTCTGTATGATTAAGATATAATATATTAAATAAGCATATAAATATACACTAAAGGTCAAAGAAACGTTATTGCATAAATAATGAGTGTTTAAAAGAAAAGGAAAGTTTGTGTATAGATGTGGAAAATAAGGTTGAAATGAAAAAGGCTATTATATGCAAGTGCAAGATGGAAATGCAAGTAATTCACAACATATTAGTTATATAGGTAGAGGAAATTTTAGAGGTACATGATCCTATGGATGAGGTAAAGGTTCTAGATTCAATGGTACATGTTTTAGATATAGTGAGAATAGACATAGAGAATTTGAATGTTTCCATATACAAATTAAATTAAATAATATAATTAATACAATTTTGAATATCACACAAGTTTATGAGGAGAGTGTTGTGTCTATTAATAACATAAATGAACAAGAAACTAGAGGAGATACTCTCATAATGAAGTGGGTATTTTTGAAATATGTGAAAGATTATATTAATCCCACATAGTAAAATAATTCATTTAGAACTATTTAAAAATATTGAATTAAGTGTTGTAAATTTATTATTGACAATGGAAACATAAACAATATTGTTTTGAAAGAAATGGTAGCTAGTCTTGGTTTGAATATAATTTTGCATCTGAATCCATATAAGGTTTCATTGTTATTGAAAGGACATCAAGTTATATTGAATGAACAATGTCTAGTAAATTCTCATATCGGTATATATAAAGATTAATTTTATGTGACATAATGCATATTGATGTTTGTGATATTTTAATTGGAAGGCCTTAACAGTTTGACAATAAGGTGTAGCATGATAGTCATCAAAATATATACACAATACAAAAAGATGGAGTGAAACACACTTTAATTATTTTGATGGATAAATTCAAATAAGTGAAAAATATTCCAAAGGGTTTGATAATATATTGAAAGGAATTATTGAAAGAGGTGAAATAATAAAGTTTATGTTATGTGTTGAGTTCTAAGCCAACACAACTGAACACAAGAACAATAGTAGAGGAAATACTTCCACATGAAGTAAAAGAGATACTAATTAATTATAAGGAGATTGTGTTTAATGAATTACCATATGGGTTACCATCGAGGAGAAACATAATTCATCATGAGGATTTGATTCTAAATTTTAGTTTACCTAACAAATTGACACATAGATTAAATTTGAAGGAGAAAACAGAGATTTAAAGACAAGTTCATGATTTTTTGTATAAAGGCTTAATCATATAAAGTTTAATCCTATGTGTATTAATATTATTATAACATAATAATAATGAAGAATGTGAATTGATTCTACATTCATCAACAAGATAACCATAAATTATAGTTTTCCATCGTCATGCATGGATGATTTGATGGATTACTTGAGTGGAGAGAGATAATTCACAATAATTGACTTAAAAATTATATATCATAATATTCAAAAAAGGGAAGGTGATAATTAGAAAATAATGTTAAAGACATAATAAGGGTTATATGAATGGTTGATAATGCCATTTTTATTAAAATGTACCAAGTACATTCATGATAGTAATAATTACAGTTATTATGCCATTTTTAGATAAGTATTTCATTGTGTATGTAGATGACATATTGATTTTTATTAGAACATAATAAGAAAACTTGTGACATTTATGAAAAGTTATAGAGAGTTACGAGATGAAAATTTGCTTATAAACTTGAATAAAATAATTTTTATGTAGAAAGATTTAGTATAATTAGGTTTTTTTAATTTTTGAGTAAGGTTTGAATATGGATCAAGAAAATGTGAGAGATATAATATATTTTCCATCATCCATAGTGCATTTGAGGAAAATTTAATCCAAATATTATTGAGTTTTTATGGGAAGTTCACTAGTAATTTTAGTGGGACACGCACAATGATCACTAATGTGATGCACAAAGATAGAAAGGATTTTATTTGGATAATGAAATCAAAACATAGTTTCCATTGGTTGAAGAAGGACATAATAGAGCAACCATTATTTGCATTGCTATATTTTAATAAGGTGTTTTAGATACATTATGATGCAAGAATCATAAAAATCATATCAATATTAATTCAGGATGGAAGACATATTACATATTTTAGTGAGAAATCAAAGAATACTAAACACAAATAGTTAGTGTATGATCAATATTTATATGAAACTTTGAAATTGTTGACTAAGGATTTTTTATTGTATATAAACCATTAAGCACTAGAATTCATTAATAGTAAAGGAAAATTAAATTAAAAACATATGAAGTGGTTTTAATTCCTATAGATCTATTGCTTTTTTAGAATCATATAAGTGGAAAATCAAACAGAGTTATAGCTGCACTAAGTAGAAGAGTTATTTTATTGAATGAACTAAGAGTGGAAATCATCAAAATTATTTTCTAAAGGAAAATATGAAAATGATGGATATTTTTAGGAAGCATGGAAGGAATGTGAAAAACTAATGATTAGATATATAACACCATGGTTAGATTATTTTATTCAAGACATATTATTGTTCTAAGGAGACAAATTATGTGTCAATAATTCTAATGCACAAAAATTTGATTAAGTAAAAACATAGTGTCTATTTGGTATGTCATTGTGGTTATTAAAAAAATTTGACACAATTAGAAAAACTATTTTTGGTGATGGATGAGTATGGATGTGAATAAATATGGTTAGGAGTGTAGAAGTTTGCAACTAGCAAAAGGGAAAAGTCAAAATGTATGGGTGTATCAACCTTTGCCTATTCTAGAGAGATCACACATGGATATAAGTATGGATTTTATTTAATGTTTTACTAGATCACAGAGAAAGGTTGATTTCATATTTTTGATTTTGGATAGATATTCAAAAATATATAATTTTATCACTTGAAATAAGATTAGTGATACAAAAAACATTGCTAACTTATTTTTCAAGGAGATTGTGAGGCTGCATGGTTTATTACATAGCAAAATATTAGACGAAGATGTGAATTTTTTTGGAAATTTATAGAGGACATTGTGGAAGAATTTGTAAAAAAAAATTGTAGTTTAGTTCAATCTACCATCCTTAGAAAAATGGATAAATAGATGGATAGATATAGGTAGTCAATAAAATTTTTGGTAATCCATTGAAATGTTTAGTTTATGACAAGCCAAGAACATGGGCTAATATTCTAGCATAAGAAAATTTTGAATATAATAATCTAATATATATAAGTATATGGAAGAGAATAAATCATATTTTTTATCGATCAGTCTAATACTATTTTCGTAGTTACATGACTTGATAGTTCAACATATAAAAAAGTGTTGATGTAGAGGATTTTTCCAAGCATATGTGAGAAGTGCATAAGAAAATGTGAAAATAGATGGCTAAAATTAGGGTGCAGTAAAAATATCATGCATGTAAAGAGAAGATAAGTAGAATATCAGGTTGAAAACTTAGTCTTATCACACTTAAGTAAAGAGAGATTTCTAAAATGCACTTCTAATAAGTTGAAATGGAAAAATATTGGTCCATGTAAAGTGTTGGGAAAGTTTGAAAAGAATGAACATGTGATATAATTACTTTAAATTATTGATATATCACATATTTTCAATGTGTGTGTGTGTGTGTGTGTGTGTGTGTGTGTGTGTGTGTGTGTGTGTGTGTGTGTGTGTGTGTGTGTGTGTGTGTGTGTGTGTGTGTGTGTGTAATGAAGGATAGATTAATGAAAGTGAAAATTCATATTTTGAGGGAAAAAATTGGATATTTCATATCCTTGAAAAGGAACGTGATGAAATAGAGCAAGTGATTGACACATGAGTTAGAAATAATATATGTAGGAAAGAATATATAAAATATATAGTAAATTTTAAATGTTAAATAATGAATATGTGACATGGGTAAGCACATCATAAGCTAAAAAACAAAGAATAACATTAGTAGATCTCTTATAATGCATATTAATAGGTGTTCATGCTTCTTTTGTTACCCAATTTTTATGATTGAGGATTAACATGAAATATTGCATTAAAAAAATATGTTAATTAGGAAATTTTACTAAGTGTTATTTAGAAAAAGGTTAATTT